>CM040746.1:14172789-14752789 GCA_022829145.1 Albula goreensis | reverse complement strand
GTCTAATATTATATCAGCAGCTGGTAATGGAACTAGCAGAGTAGAACAGTACAATATTATTTATGCAAAAGGCTAATGTGCAGTAAATTTCCTCAGGGCAAACAGTTAAAATGGAAGCAGAGCACAATCTATTAGTCTTTAGCATCATGGTTATGATGCAAAATTTTTTGCTCATCAATTCTGTAAATGAATTTATAGGATTACAGTATATTCAGTTCCAAGTGTTCCATTGTCTTTGCAAGGATATGGGAAAATCAAATCATATTATATGTTGAAGGTTAATATCTCAACTTTTTTTATTATTGTGCAGAAAGCAATCTGAAAATCGTCCATATAGGTTCTTGCACCTGTATACCCAGTGTTTAGACCTGTATGTTCCTATTATTATAACTTTATAAATAACATGATTACATCATACTTTTACTGAAATTGGTGCCTAAGCCACGCACAATAGAAAACACATCTGAAGCAATGACACCACTGTTGAAAATGTCTTCAAAAATCATTCCAATTATATACTCTCTAAACAATCTAAAGACTGCAAGCATATGCATACTATAAATTATCAATGTCATCAGTATCTGAGACCATATGTGAAATGCTACCATGTCAATAGTAATACACATAAATAAATACAGCCATCCATTCATGTAGTGACACCGTAATGACATACCCTCAGCTCAGTGGATTTAAGTCTGACACAACAGCAGAGGATACACTGCGTATGCAGTACTGCTGATGTAATTTGTATGAGGAGCATGGAGGGACAATGTGTGTGAAAAAGGCGTACCATCTTTCAATACCTCAAATTAAATTAAAGGAAATAAAGTATGCAAAAATTGCCACTTAATTTAATTTGTGGTATTGAAACAATGGTAAGCTTTTTTCAACTGCATTTATCAACTACTTACATATGTGTACATTTACATGTATTTTCTCTGTGTTACAAAACATTATTATTACAAAGCAAAAAAATAATAATATTACAGATAGAATGTAGTCGTTGTGGAACATATAAACAAAAGAATTTTCAGGTTTCATTGTAAATGTTTAAATAGTTAATTTTTATGGCCTTGAGAAAATCCATGTAAATGTACATATGTAAATGCATAATAAATGTGCCCCACTGTCTCTCTGTGCTCCATATTTACAGAGCTGTCAGCTAATCAAAGTTTATTCATTTTTTCATGAGTTGAATGAATGAGTATTAAGAAAATGTTATCTTTTTTCAGGATTATTTAATCAGATTTAACCAAATTCCTATTAATTTGATAACCTCCAACATCGTGGTATTAAATATAGAATTCAGGCTTATTTGAGCACAACACTTTTATTTTGAAATTTGTAGCTAACAAACAAAAGATGATCTGTTTTGGTGTTTATACAATAATTTCTGGGACTGCCCGGTGGAAAAGGTAGTTTGTACAGAGAAAAATGTAAGCACGAGTGTTCCAACTATAAGGTGTGCTATTTCCATAGCTGTCACATAATGTTATGGAGCAATCATATTTTACCCAATTTTGAAGCATTTCGTCCCTGTGGTGAGTGGTGTCTTTCAATATGGCAATACCCCCATGCACAGCGGAGGATGAGTTGTCACCTATCGGCTTAAGAAGGCTTATACTTAATTATTATTTAAAAATGGTCAAAAATTGAAATGGGTTTATAATACAGTACAGATATGGCATTTGAACAGAGGGGACATGATCACATGACATCACAGCACAGTATATTGCACATTCCCTAATATATTGGATTATTTCAATGTAGTCCACCTGCTGATCAGTGACCTGGAAGTAAATCTTGACATTATCCATATGCCATGACATTCTCAGTTGGCAGGTCTGAAACCAGTCAATCATTTGTGGGATTTTCTTGAATAATTCCCAAGGGTTGCTAGTTGCCATTTTTAAAAATATATAAGATATGACCCAAGAAGTCAGTTAGTTTGAATTTAAAAACACTTCTCAGCATAGCTCTGTACCTATTGTTTTAATTATGATGTTGCATTCATCTTCTTCTGTTAATTAATTCATTGTAAATGTACATTAAATGTCAATAATAAATTACCATTAATATAATCCTAAGGATTACTGTTTGGTCATTGTTTTTTAGTACCACTGATGTTTTTAAGGGCAGAATAGTGTATCATGTGTTGAGCCAGCAGAAAGTTGTACATAGCTGAATGAAAGAAAGAAAGAGGGCTAGTTTCACCCAGTGCACTCAGAGTCACGTGACTGACGGGGTGGAAGGATGGAAGGAAAATAATACAGAGAACACAGGGGTAAGATTGGTGGGGGCAGGGTTAAGTAGCAGGCACAGCATGCAGCTATGTCCTGGGATCTGTTTCTTTTCATGTGCACGGATCCTTGGCAAAAGAAAAACCTCGTGGCTGGACAGGCTAGCCGCAGAGCTCAGGCTTGGCAGTGGAGGGTCCGCTCTGATCAATCACAAGATAAATGGGCGAGAAACAGGAGCCAGATAACACAACTCTCCCACAAACCCCCATGAGTGTGAAAATCCATCCATCTTGACTGAAGGCACTCCTTAGTCTCTGGAGGCCACCTGCAGATTCAATAGGTGTCCGATTGAGCATGATGTTTTTCACATGTGAAATTACTGTATTAATACAGACCTATTTAAAAAGTGAATGAGTGATGTCGGAGTACACCAATTATTTACACCAATATATTTACCTTCTGATTTCTGGTGTGTATGCCAACTCAAAAATGGGCATTATTCGCTGTTTTTCCCTGGAAAGCATATAAAATGCCTAAAATAACTTTTAGATTTCCATGAATTACATAAAAGGTGTTGCAGAGCAACTACAATATAGTTTTTTATTTCCAGCATCAACAGACTTAGAGTGAACTTGCACTCCTGTTCTCTGTGACAGGGAAAGTAGCCCACCACAAATGTACAATAAAGTTTCAGTTTTAAAAACATTGTCCCTTTTTAACTCTTAAAATAGGAATATTTGATCTAAATCCATCCTCTGCTAGTAGAAGGAGATAAACCTCTTCTTGTGCACCACTTGAATTTCATAGCTGACACTTGAAACTATGATATAAAGCCTGCACTCATGGTGAGTTTTTTGGAAGTCAGTGACAGAATCTTCCTTGCCATTTTAAACATTTTATATGTAGGTTAAAATGACCTTTTTACCACATTGTTGTTTCATAACTCAAAGCCCATGTCTTTAGAGAAAAGTGTATTACTGTAATATTTTAGATGATAATAGTTGCAGTCTTCAGTGGATCAACAAAATAATGGCTATAAGGTCACCATAACACAACTGAATATCAGATATTACTATTTATTAGCATTGATTGTTTCAGTCATGTTTTGTAACTCACATCCTACTCAGATCATACTGTTAGAGTGTAGCATCAAGTCCTTCCTTCCATTATTTAATGCTCTGCTCATTTTAGAATTCAGTCATCTTACACCCTCATCTTAAATGACCAACAGCAGCCCGGTGTACCTTTCCTTGAGCTCAACAAAGGGCCAGAACAACTGTTAAATATCTGACAGAGAGAGACCAAAAGGGAGAATTAAAAACTCGTACACTGCACATTGAAAAGCAAAGCATGGGTACAGCAGTCTGTAATAACAAACCTGTCATTTGTACATTTTGATCACATTAATGTGGACTGTCATCATTTGGTATGGCTGTAAATGACTGCCTGACATGGTTGCAACCAAAGGAAACAAACACAAAGACGAATGGTCTGATACTCTTTTTTCATTCTTCATTCTGCAAGCATGGTACAGGGTGATGTAAATATTCCATAGTTGTGTTATATAGAGGTTTTGATTGAAATAGAGCATTCATGTCTGTAGTGTGTATTTGAAAAACACACATATCCACCAGCATTGTGTCTTACCCAATATGTACAAATCTGTATCTGTGCATATATGGAAACAGAACATAGTAATCCTTTTCTTAAAAGGACTTCACAGAAGACATGAATATTTGTTATAATACTGTGCTTTATATTAATTTTTGAACTCTTGGACTTGCATTGAATAGTTTCTTCTATTGTTATACCGCAAGCATGTGGATTTAGCACTTTAACTGCATGTTGTTTGACTGTGGAATTTCAGTAAAATCCTTTTTGCTTCACTGGACCAGCATTTCCGGGAAGATTATAAATTATAGTCTCACTGAATTGGAGAAAGCAGTTTCAACACAACAGGGGATTTAAGAGGAAGCAATATGCATTTAGTGTTGCTTGCCCTTCATCCTCAATCCAAATAACACCCAAATTTAGATATCAAATCTCCAGCACAAATAGAATTATGAAAAAACACTTGCTTGATGAAAAATACAAAACATATTTTTACAGCATGATGCATTTTTGATTAATAATTATTAATAATTAATAATGAGTTTGCCTTGTACCTCATGCAATGGTGTTTATGCCCATGTACATCAATAAGGCTAATGTATTCATGTAGTTTTTTTCCCCAAAAGCAAGGACGATTGTATACCAAATCTTAAAATCAGGTTTGAAAATGCAATAGTAGATAAAAAAGAATAGGTATCATGAGGGGGTTGATGTCAGTTCATCAAAAGGCCTCCTTTCAGGTTCACAAAGCAGACATCCCAGCATGCTACAGGCTTCCCTGTTGTGGCGCTGCTGCTGTTGCCCGGCGAACCATGAAGATCAACAAGGCGCTGGCCCTAGGCAGAGCCATCCTCGGTTCCACCACGGGAGCACTAGGGGATTCACGTGTACGCCTCCTAACCCGTACGGTCTTAAGCGGTGACCCTACTGGTCTCATCTCCATATGCATGAAGCCCAGACAGGAGCCCCCTGCCTGCACCCATCTGAACCCCGCTGCCTTTCCTCCATTGCCTGTACTAGCCCCCGTAAGGGACAATGATTTTTAAACATGTGTTCTCATGCAGAAAGATGCATCCCCCTCCCCCCACCCCACCTATCTCTTCCTCCACCACATCACAAACCCTCAGCTCAAATTTCCCCATGTCCCCGCAAAGATCCGGGCCCTGGGTAATTCAAGCTGATGTGTTTGGACGGATCTGACAAGCTCTCCATCTCACCACCGATGTTAATGACAACAGCCAGGCGATAATGGTGCAGTGATGCGGACAGGATCCATAAAGATAAGAGGGAGATGTCACTGATGGAGTCCCTCTGCGTCATTAGCATCCATCAGGTAGAATTACAGGGCGAAACCTTACAGCAATATATGTTATTATCAGTGTCATGGCTGAATGGGTGTTTTGGATAAAACAAGGCAGAGATTGGGACCGCTGACCCTTGCCATGGAACATGGGCGCTATCTCTCATGCTGTTAGGGTCACTAATGTCTTACGCATAGATGTCGGCCCTCCATCATAGATCTTGCAGCAACAAGAAAGATGTTCCCTTTTTCACAATGCACAAACTAAAAAAACACCCAGCAAACCATGCATCCATGTGAGTCTTGGTTATGACTATGTGATATATATTGCCCTTTAAGTAAGCGTGTGGTCCTGAAAAAAGCTGTCTAGTATCTTTTGTGTATAATGGATTTTATATAAAGTCAATTTTCATAAGTTTTTTGTTGAGTACAAAGATAAGAAAAATTTGATATGCATTGAAAATCATTGCTTGACATAAAACATTCAAGCATTAAAATACATTCACATTTGGATTACTTCTATAATTGTAACACATTCTAATATTGCTCCATTAGTGATTTGAATTGTGTTATCATTTCACTGTATTTTCATTGTATCAAAGGTTGCTGAATAGTGACGTTTTCTATCGTGATATTTTCTACTGTTGGATGATAAGGCAAACACCTTAAAACTGTATACAACACTAATTTTACCTTATTATGATGCTATATATGTACAATTACATTATTTAAGAATGATTAAACAATATGTTGAAACTAAACTATCTGTCAATTTAAAAACTAGTTAGCAGAGAGTAAGAGAGAGAATAAAGCTTCCCTATTTTTTCATGGTTTGTATTCCATAAAAATTACATCACGGCAGAATGTACCAGAATAAAGATGAGACATACGGGAAAATGACAGCCAAATGGAATTCATATCTTCCAAAAAAATGCAGCATGGGTATAAATGTAACTGACCAAAATTGAAAATATCATAATGACCATATTATTTTTCCCTTTTGGGTATGTGGACAGTTATTACATGATAAAGAATGTATGATAGTAGTTAATTAATTATATTAGCATGGTCCAGGAAATTAATTTAATTCACCAAAGAAACATTTAAAACACATTTAAATATGTTAAACACTCTAATTGCATAACAAAGCGACAAGATTTTTCTTGAGGGGTAGAGAGTGAAGTTAACATAGATGTGTACAAAGATGTACCTGTTTATTCTGGAAATTGTTTAAGCCTTCGGATGCAACACAAATGACTCATACTACTACACACCTGCAAAATAATGGGCCCATGAAGACCTACAATTCTGTGGCCCTGTTAGACAGTTGACTGTGCGCAGTGAATGACAGTGACCAGTATGGGTCATTGTACTCCTGCAATGGTACCTCCTGAACCACACAGCCCCTGAGAAATGGTCTGTGCTCACCAGACACTGTAACCACCACATCATTAAATAACTGACAGAAAGGCCAATACTAATTTACCTCCAAATTATCATTATAGTTTACAATTAAGTAGCTGTAGTTCTTTAGTTGTATACATGTGTAAGGTTTTCTTTGTCCAATCATAAACCAGTCATTTGTTGTTATTCTTATGTAGTTATTCTACAGATATTTTTATTGGCTCCGGTTCATCTGGTTTAGATTCACCAGTTATTTCCAGGCTGCAGGAGCGCCAGCATGACTTTGGCTTTTCCTCCATCAGGGGCAGTGGCCTTCTTGTACACCTAATTTTCTGCCCACGGTAAACCCTGTACACATCCATCCCTGATCCAGATCACCTCACTGTACACAGCGAGAAACAGCCAGAGGTTACAGGAAGAAGAAACCGAACCACTTCATTCCGCAAGCACGCCACAGAAATCATCATCATGCCTAAACGCAGCTCATTAAAGGCTATTAGCGGGTGATTTCCACTAATTGAATCCCTTTTGACTCCCGAGGTTCACAAACAGCTTTAGGGTCAAGTCTAAAAATGAAAAAAGGGCTTAGGAATGATGCTAATGCCCTGATCAAACGGTGCTTGTGGGAGGGGGTAAGGCGTGGGGAGTGCAACAACAAACTGAAATAATGGACTGTTGTTTTCAATGCCAAGATATAAATCTAATTTTATACAAAATGGCAATCAATGGCGCCAGTGGTTTCATCTTGTTTTTCTCTTTACATTACAAAAAAATGCCTTGGACTAACTTACCAATGACGTCTTCATTTGCATGGAAAAGCAATACGAAATTGCTGAGTGGTAAGTGGTATAATGATATGTAACATGGAAGGGGTGTTATAGGGAGATGTAGTTATATTTTTTTTCATTCTCTTTTTCTCAGCCTTCTTATCATGTTGTCATGCCTGTATGTTTTTTAATTGTACACCAACTATTTCTGAGCCTGTAAACATTAAAATCAGATGAAATCAAGACAGACCAAAAGCATTGTATAAACAGAAATGATGTAAAAAAAAAAAAGGTCAATTTGATGAGGTGACCTGGCTTGTTCATCTAGTATGGGGTTTATTAAAAATGTCAAGAAAATTCAATTTGCCTCCAACCTTTACATGAGTGATGAAAGAAATTGAGTGAGTTAATAACATTTATGAAGTCTTTCAACTCAAGTCATTCGCTTTTGCAAGTGTATTGAACGTTCATTCTTTGAACAAAAAACGCAGTTCAGTTTAATCAACACTAAAGTACATCATTCTAAGCTGTCTGCACTCACTTGCCTCCTTACGCTTATTGTATATGTTCATTGGTAATGATAATTGCAGGATCCGTTTTTTAACTGATCACAGAGTGGAGTAGTGGTGTTGACTCCACATTTTGACACAAATCCATAAATCAGACAATTCTGCTTGCATCTACACATCATTTGATTGCTCTGTACTGTGAATCCATAAAACTGAATCAATCCTTCTACAGAAAACGGGTTCACAAGAAACTGACAATGTGAGACTGAAATCATATAAAATAGTGAATAAATGAAATTCAAACTGTCACAGGATGAGAGCTATCAAAATGTACATGAGGATAGACCTAAACGCATTCAGGTGAAGGTGCCCTCTTTCCTCAAGATAACAGTGCATTCCCAGCACAGTGGTAAGGACATTGTACTGGAACATTCTATAACATCGCAGCTGGATCCAATCCTCAGATTTGACTCACAAGTAATTTGGTTCAGTGATTAGCAAAAGGTAACACTTTCATTTTTGAGTATGTATTTTTCTGTCAGTTACAGGTAAGATATGTCAGATACCAAGCAGTGAAGATTCACAAACTCCTGCATTTTTGAAATGCTCTGAAATAAATGAAATGCTATGAATGCAAATTTTTGTCATTATCACCTGGGAGTAGGTTTGCTGTATCACTTTTTTTATAAATTCCTGGTGAAAGTTCTGAACACCTTGAATGAGAGAATAGATTGATAGACTTTAGTTTGCCTCACGTAGGATTACAGTGTGACTATTCATAAAACAAATGAGCAGAGGTAATATGGGTTACATAACCAAAAAAGCAAAGAACACATTTTTGAATTCCCAAAAATTTGTAGGCCTAATGTGGTTGCACACGCTGTCAGCGACTTAGGTTGCATTTAAAATCATAGTGGTATAATGGCACTCCTTCACCCTTTCAGCCACAGACCAAAATGACTGCAGACCTGACAGAACCGCCACAGAGGAAAGCAATTCTGTCCACTCTGCAAATTAACATGCCAGTGAGGTGTACCATCTAGCTTTCAGTACCCAAACAGCATACAGCAAGCCCAATTCAAACCGTGACTCTCATTGTGATCAAGACATAAAATTCATTACAAAAAATGTATTATTTCTTTACAAATTATATGTTGGATAATCTATATGAATCAATGTCATATTGTAGAACCATAACATAGTTAAATCATGATTGATATTCCATGAAAAGCAAAAATCGGGGTTGCAGACCCTTTGGTGCCCCGCTAACTGAATGCAAATTCAATCATTTTGCTTGCTGCCCAAATAACGATCTGTGAGTCCACATCTTAAGATGGATTTTTGTTTCAGGTGACAAACATTGGGCCAACATTTTATTTTAAAACAACAGAAAAGGAGACAGGATATTAGTTTATCCTGTTGCTCATGTTAATGTCATTCTGCATATTAGCATATTGTTTATATACATACTGTATTACACCAGACACTGAATACATGCAGCAGCTGAAATTATATGCCTGTGTGAGAATGGTCTGCCTTTTCCAAATGTTTTAATGGTATTCAATCTTAGCTGAAAACCTAAGCTATGTTACTGCAAACATACTTTAATGCTGGTTCAAATGTGTTTTCTTCACATTTCTTGAGGGCAAATGGAGTCTTATGGCATACGAAGGAAAAAAATAATAAAATTAAATAATGCCTTTAACACTGAAAGAGAGGATAAAATGACGAGAATTACTGGCTTCAGAATCGATAAAAGAATCCTGTCACAGCACAAATCCCAGTGACTATGCAGAGCTGGACTAATGGAGACAAAATAGAAGATTAATATGGCTCAAGGTTTTTTATAAAGGTTAATTTGGTAAAAGTATGCATCCGTTGGAAGCAATTACCAGCAGCTATCTGGCTGTACCTGTAGCATTAGGGTTGCCATGGATACCTGTAGAGCTGGTAATGGGAATCTTCCACTGCATGAGAAAGTCTTGAATGTATTCATTATGCCTTTATTTACCACTGCAGTGGGCCACAGGAGCCCCAGAATTAACACAGCACTTCTTTTTCTCTTCCTCAAAACAGTCCTTTCATTCTGCCCTTCATTTCTTTACCACTTAATGTCTATTATGTGAAATTGGTGTCAATCAAATACCCACAGGCATTACAACTTCCAGTTACAAAATAATTTTAAAATCTACAGCTGTGCTCATGTTTTTAGGAAATTGTCTTTTCCTGTTATATTTTGCATTAAACCTTTGTTTGTCAGTTTAGCAATATCTAAATTGTTCAAACACAAATTAATGTTGCAATCTTCTGCCATTTCTATCCATTGGCAAGTTAACACTGCAAACGTTTTTTTAACGAATTGCTCATTTTTATGTGTTAAGCATCCTTCCTCACATTTAACTGAGTAAATCTCACTTTGATGACTCTGTTTTCTCCTGAGACACAGCAGTAAACAGAAGGTAACCCAAATATTATTTTTGTCAAAACCCTAATTATTACCTTGTTTTGTATTGCTGTTTATTCCCTGCTACAAGAGGAAACTGGAACCTTCTAGTCTCAGGGTCATACATAAAATCAACAGAAGTCACATACCTTCTCAACATCCACCAAACTTTTTGTCCAAGCCATAATACTCATCCACTCATCCCGAACATCAATGTTCATAGGTCTTACAACCACCCCAAACACTCCCAGGTCACATGGTCATATGGTTCACATCAAATTTAAAGCTTTGGTGCTCGGCTACCCAGCTTCTAAGGAGACAGCCCAGGTGTGCTTCCAAAGATCATCAGACCTCTCCACTCTGCTGCCTCAGGACATCTGGTGTTGGCAGCTCTTCATGTACCAGTTGAATGCAAAATTTTGCATCCCCTTACTTTGAAATGGCAAAAAGACTCAAAGAAATTTTTTTCCATCAACATAATATTTAATGCACATTCAGCTAGAACAAATGATCCTTCATCATCAAAAGTAACAAAAATGGTCAAAGAGTGCATAAAAAGAAAGTTTAAGTGAAATAATGAAAATCACATCAGTCCAAAAGTTTGCATCCCCCTTGATAAACCCTCTACATAATTAACTTTGATATGTAAAATCAATTGTCTGATCTTTAAAAAACACTGTCAACACTTAATGCTTGATGAGTGGCACCAGTTGGCTTAAATTGGGCTTGCATTTTACATTTGTAAGTTGGTAGATCTCCAGGGCCAGTCTGCTGAGAGCAACAAAAACAATGAGATCAGGAAAACAGCTGTCAGAAGACCTCAAAAGATCTGATGTGATTTTCACTACAACTTTCTTTTTATGCACTCTTTGACCATTTTTGTTACTTTTGATGATGAAGGAACATTTTTACTAGCTGAATGTGCATTAAATATTGTGTTGATGAAAAACAATCTTTGTTTTACTCCTCTTGTCATTTGAAAGAAAGGGGATGCAAAGTTTTGCACTGAACTGTATGCACTTCCTGGTCATGTCTGCTGGCTGTCCTGTTCTGTAACCTTCACACTGGGGTCAGAACAGCAAAGACTTTGGCTCAGGTACAGACTTTAGACTCACCTCTGTGCAGAAACAAGTTGACGCTTCCCATTTTTAGGTTTCTTTTCAAAGAGCTTCCATCTTTTACTGAAGAAATTACATCTTGTTAATGCAATTTTTTAGTTTCACAATAAATTTTGTTGTGAAAAAAATACATTTTCACAATAGATGTCATAACTGTGTGGTTATTGGAACTGATTTCCCCTGAACTGCAGATTTCATACTCCTTCATATGGCATCTCTGCTTGTGCAGTTTCAACATCACTATATGAGAGAGCTCCCTATGATAAGATGATCTGTGAATCTACACCATCAGTGCCATTTGACCACCCCAGTTTTTAGCTAATTTTAGTAGCACTGGGTGGGATTTTGGCCCATAAAATGTTGGCAATAGAGCAAGTGTTCATAAAATCTGGCAAAGGGAGCTAGAAATAAAACAGACATGAACTGGTTCGCATACTAGTTCTAACAGATTAAGAATTACTCTGTTGCACTATGAGCTAATGGAATTGTAAATTGTTCTTAGAGTTGCCCTTTATTTTATTGCTTTTAACTGATATAAATTAACTCATCATTTTGTATGTCTAAAAAATTCGACAAGAAGAAAAATTTCTTAATACCATTTAAACTGCTTAATCCACTTGACTTGGCAAAGAATTCCTCCACAGCAGGGTCACAGGGTCATAGTAGACAAGCGGTTTCCTGCCAGTGCTAAAGACTCAAACTAATGTGGATACATACAGTATGTCTTGCCTTGCTTTACCCATGGGCTTCAAATCTTTTTCTGTTATGTAAACATAGGCAACCTGAGGCTGAAGAATTCAAACCTCATATTCCAACGTGATTCCAATCTAAAATTAAACAACATGGAATACGACCCATATTCACTTAAGTACTACGGCTATGAAAAAAACACTTCAAGAGAACTGAAATATTATAACCTGAAAATGAATAAAATGTTATGGAATTTCCAAATTTATGAGAAAACAACTGAAATATACAAAGAAAAAAATGATTGACATGAGTGCAGCAGCCCATATGTTTTTATAGCGTAGGAGACCTTGAAATGGCCTTAGGGTTTTTCCACCATAGTGAAATGAATGGGCTCCACAGTGTGATAAGAAACAAAAGGAAGTACTATCATAACCCTATGTGGCCACTCTATGATGTGTCAGTTTTGCTGAGATCCCCCTCTGTTCCAGCTGTAGTCTGTGCTCGGTGGACAGCAGGGGAAATAGCTCATTGTCTTGGGAACTGTTTTTTACGTGAATATTTACTGGCCGCGACAGAAATCTTGCAGGGACAATTCTCTGTGAAAAAATGTGTTGGGGAGTTGTGGCCTCAATGTTACTTTGATCAGGGATTCACACAATATAAATTCCTCAGTCAAATAATGTAAAGAATCTGAAGTGACTGCTCCTTTATATTATACAAATGGCCACCAACTAATAGATATCGCCCCTTCATGCAAAGATATCAGTTTTAAACTACATGAGCCTCCCAAATGCAGTGACCTGTTGAAAAATACATTGACAAGGGGAAACAACATTTTCCTGGATCTCCAAATGAAATGTCCTGCATTCATATTTAGAAATCTATTGCTTTTTATACAATTAATTTCCTACTCTTGTAATTCAGCTGGCAAATTCCAGCAGCTTCATTTCCGTTCAACATAATACTGAACTTTATCATTCAAAATATTTGAATATCTGAGTGCAGGAACCTCTACTACAAAGAAGTCTGACTTTTTAATTAAACTTCAAGCATTGTGGAAGAAGATAAAGTCTTCACAACTGAATGCCTTGTCAGACGCTTCACTGGGAAGTGGAGGAAGATCAGGGAGAGTTATTTACACCAGGGGAAAGTTAATCTGCTTTTAAGCTCTTAGATTTCTATTTAAAAAGGGAGTGATTGTAAATATGGTGACAGAGAAGTCCACCATCCGTACGTGCCTCGGAGCTGTGAACTACAAAAGAGAAGAGTTTCTGTAAACATATCACCAAAGGCACAATCTACCCTGGTCCATTGCCACTGGAGGGCTTTATGACTCAATTTTAACTTTGACGAACAATTTTATTCTTCTCTTTAACTTGTTTACAATTATTTGTACTAATCTCTATGACCACTTAGAGCATTGGTCAGACAGTAACATTTGCTTACCTGCTAGAACATGTCCATTCATGGTAAGAGCAAAATGCATTGCAGTACAACTGAATTCAAGCTACAGCCATTGCTGAACATCTAAATTGAGGGGAGGGAGAGAATTTGATAATACTCATAAAAGCACTCATCTTAGATTGCCATTATTGCAAAAAAAATTAATGGGCAGAGCAAATGCATCAGAAAAGTTTTTAGATGGGATTATTTTTTGCTATTGTGGTGTAGTAAGTCATAATCAAGCTTCACAATGCAAACACAGGAAAGGCAGCATGTGAGACAAGGCACTGTGTGAAGCTTGACTATGACCGCTGTTCCCTATTATTATTAAAATTATTAACTATATCAATATAACCTTTTATTGAGTTACTGTACCGTAGATGAGTACCTGTATAATCCCTATGCCACTGAGGTGATGGTGTTCACCATTTAGGCCCAGAGCTATGCACTTTGTGGGGAAGAATGTGAACGACACCTGGTACCTGACATGACTGCATATGTGTGTGCATGAGGTGTGTAATGGTGTGTGTTTGAGGAACGTGTAAAGGAAGATTCATTGTTTGGGATTTTTCAGAGGAGGCACCATACTCTTTTGGGGTATTCATGAGTGTCACAGACCGCTGAGGATTCTGTACTTAATGGGGGTGGGAATATTTTTTTGAGTATGACCTGTTCTGTCACATTCAGCCAGTCTTTGACGGTCTGCATTCAATGCATTAGGTGGTATGCATATTTGAGTGGGTTTAAATCTGCCAATTAAATCCACAAGTGAAGTGAGGGGTGGCTGTCTCGGGGAAACTGAAATCAGTAAATACTGCTGGGAGCAGGAGCTGCATGTCTGAGCTATGAGCTGAGATGAAGGCACATTTTGTAGCTGTTGTCTAACCTGCCTTACAGCACTAGTGAGAGAAGTGTGTGAAAGAAGGCCCCTAAAAGCAAATGTGTTTTGTGTGTCTGTGTGATGTAAAGTCAGTGCAACCAAACAGGACATAGTCACATGTGGTCATCTATATCTGATGGGTTTGCACTTCTAAGGAAGAACTGAAGCATTACAAGTTTTTTCTGGTTAATTTGTTCCTTTTCTATTTGAGGGTACGTCTGTCACCAAATGGACAAAAAAATCAAAAGCAATGCCATCATCTAAACATATGACATTTAATGATTTGGTTGACACCATAATTTATATTCTGTAACAACTTCTCAAAACCAATTACTTTCCATACTTTTATTCTATGGTTAATTCAGCAATCACTCTGTTCGTAATTACCTGCCCGCTATTTCAGCTCAGGACCAGAGATTTCTGTAATGACCATCAAATTAATAACAAAATGCAGCACTGTCCTTTGCCTACAACGTTATTCGTCATTGATTGTTTCATTTATGTAACATTTGAATGAGATGTTATGCGAATAAATGATTTTTTTTAGTTTTACAGACCATTGTGCTTTCTTGAATAAATTTTTGCCACAAACTTTTAATTTCACTCATAGTGAAAATGTTTGTGCCAGAAAAGGAGTTAGTAGAGTTAGTAGATCAAACATTACCTTTTTTCTTAACCATATGCAACAAATTGTAAAAGTAACATACTGTCGTGTGTGTGTGTGTGTGTGTGTGTGTGTGTGTGTGTGTGTGTGTGTGTGTGTGTGTGTGTGTGTGTGTGTGTGTGTGTGTGTGTGTATATATATATATATATAATTTACAAAGATATTATTCTTCTGCTGGAGCTAAGAATTCTTAACTGGAAACTCAAAATCTCCTCTGGCAATATGCTAATTACAGTTCCCACACAGTTGGCTATGGTTTCTAGCTTGTTGCTAGCTAACACTATTTTCACCCACATTGATCTATCTCCTTCCTTTATTTAAATCTCACATACATTGTTATCAACATTACAGAAGTGCTAAACAGACTTTTAAACAGTGCATTCTGGTTTAATGGCTGTATTACACCATAAAAATGCAGTAGCTCACAATACATTATCAAATCTTTCAGTGCTAGCTTCAGCTTCGCTCATACCGCTAATAAAATGAACACTCTACAACCGCCCATAGGTTTACCTTTGTAAAAATGGTTGTTGGGCACCCTGACATATTTTGACTACTATATCACAATGTTTTTGTACATTTATATAATTCTCACCTGCAAATAACAAGAAATTTCTCTCACAAACAGTCTGGTACCCTCTACAGAACACAGGCAGATCATCACAACTACACAGTGTTGATCAGGAGTATGAACTACAGTCATTACATTCTTTTTAACAACAGAGTACGTATGACTGACATAAACTAATAACCCTTAACATTTTCCACAGGTGCCATGTGTAGCATCATTAGCATGTCTGATGAGGCCTTCAGTGATTGCATTAATGCTAGCCTGTTTGTTGTTCTAAGGGTAAATTATATTTGCTTTTTGAAAGTGAAACAGGCTAGCATTAATGCAATCATCAGACATGCTACGTACATGAGTATAAAATACAGAGAATGTGCCAGTCACAACCAAGCTCAATAGCTAATTTCCAGTTATCCTAGGATATTCCCTGTCTGGCATTTCCTCCATCTGTTTCTTCAAGTGGTTATTTTATGTCATCCATTAAAATAGCTTGTGATATGGAGTAGGACACCAGACATAAGGGTATATATTTTGGACATTTTTTCCTGATCCATGATTTCTGTCACTTGCTGACAAAATCATCAATTGTGTAACAACGGCTAACATTGGTTGGCCAGTACTTTGTACTGCACGATCAGATTTTCATTCTGCTCACTGTGTGAGCCAAACTAAGCTGGCGATACCAAACATTTTGGTCCAAAGACATACAGTTACACCCCCATCAGCTAGGTATTTTAACTTAAGATAAGGCTGAAGGCCTCAGGGAATGATCACTATGCATGAGCTAGCCCGATACCTCCACAATCATCACACAATTCAACAACAGCAGAAGGCCAGAAAGTCTTAAAAACTGTCTGCTATGAAATACTCATAATTCCAAATAATTACTAGTCTGCAATTTTTCTCTGACCTTCACAAAAAGAGAACACATTTTAATTAAGCTTGCTTTTTAAATATCTTTTTTATGGTGTTGTTCTCTCTATATTGAAGTGAAGAGTCACTGGAGAGAGGAGCAGCAAGAACTGTTGCCACTCCCCATACTTCTCCATGCTATAAATAAATGCCAGAACTTTCCGTGAATCTCACATTTTGAATTTCAATGCTGCTTTGGCAATCTTTGGAAAAAAGTTTTAAAGAATTTAAGAGAAAGAGAGAAAGTTTGTATGTAATATTTATGAAATGTTAACATAAATGTAGGAAACATACTGCACTTAACGTAAGAACCTTGTTAAATAACTGAAACAAATAAACTGAATATTTAACAGCATAAAACAAATATTCATGAAACAAAATGTGTTTCATATATTTACATAAATTCTATACATGAAATATGTATAATACTAGTACATTAAAGAAAATAAAACTCTAGCTTAACAAATTTTATATCAAAACCTAGCATTTAATCCTCCATAAATGTTCAAAACTTTATTTGGAATTTTCTGCATATTCAGTCACGTCAGTATAATTTACTATTTTTCCCAGGTATTTACCAGAAATCAGGGGAATTTTTGCTTTTGACCACAATGTTTCTGTACTCAAAAATAATCACAAAAGTGTGAGTGAAACTCTAGAAACTCTGAAATTGTTCAAAGGAGTCTTACTGAAGTACTCACTGTTTTAAGAGAGCAATGAATGCAGTTAGAAATTTAGGACACCATGAATATTTGTCAATTTATATTATTTTTATACCAATCTTGATCTTCACTTGATACGATATCTGTATTCCCAAATTGAGTGAGGTTTTAATTGAGCTTGGTTTTCCAGAAGCATTACTGTCACGTAGCTTTAAAGAGGTAAATACCCCACACAAAGCGTATGCATGCCAGCTGAGTTAAACATTTCTCAGATGTAATTATGAACACTGTGCCTTTGATGTTTCTCTACATGTGTTTTATTTGCCTAATTCTGACAGTAATCTAAATGGGAGACTGTCATGTCATTATTCTCCAGCTGCCTGTGCTTAAACCTCCCCATGGGGAATATCTTAATATGACATTTCAATAAAAGAAAATATTTTGAGAGATGTTTACAAGGAGGAATTTACTAGTTGCAATTTTTGCTGGGTTGCATGTAACTATTCAATATAAATTCACTTATGTTTCTTAAAATATAAAATCAACATATCTGTATATCAGGGTGTGATTTAAGCAATCTCAATAGAAAGTATCACTAAAGAATTCTTCACTGAATGATAAAGCATTACCGTAATATGATTATTAAAGTAAGCAGGTATTACTTTAGTATATTTCAGAACCATATTTCATATCAATTTAATATTGAACCAGATGATAACAAATCTATGCAATGCTATAATTCATCAGTTTCAACAGTGTTGTGTTGGGCATATTTATTCCACACAAAAACAAATATGATTCATGTTTCATTTCATATAAAAATTGATCTTTAGTTATAATGTGCTTTCATAGAGCCACTATTTTTATCAGAGAAGTGCCTCTATCTTTACATTATTGAGGGAATAATAAAAGTAGTTGTCAGTGTTTCATTAACCAATCATAATAATACAGCTGCTCAATGCAACAAACAGTACTTTTTCAGACATGCAAGAAATCCTAGTTTTTTTATGAAAACACAGGAAACATTTTTCAGTTTCACTCAATCCTCTTCGTCTGAGTAAATATTTTGCTATCTCTGCTGTGGAATTAGAATGATGTCAGAGAAATGAATAACACCCTGAATACTTAGCAGATGTTAGGGAAGAATGACATTTTGTTTAATTAAAAACCATTTATCTGATGCCAAAGCTATAATTACCAATAGCAGTGTTTTGCTGCCTGGCCAGTCTTCCTCTTACAGGTTGGAATGAGACAGGTGGTTGAAAAATGATATGAATGGCTTCTAAGACACCAAATAAAAATAACCGAATTCAAAAACAACATATAGTCAGCTCTGATGTTTGTTTTTTTTCATTCATGACAAATCACCAAGAGTTTGCAGAAAGCTCATCCAAAGCAGGCGATCTCCTTTTAATCTCACAGAAGTCAGGAGAGAGATCCTTCTCTGGTCAAAAACCCTTCCTTATTACAAAACATTAATCTACTAATTTGGCTGTCTTTTTATTCAAAACAAATGAAGACCCTGAAGGTTCCCTGGCATCTCACACACACACACACACACACACACACACACACACACACACACACACACACACACACACGCCAGGTCTTGGAAAAAAACAGTCAAAATGAGATTTGAGTTAAGAAACAGAAATGAAGTTACTTACAGTTTTGAAGTCACCATCAAGGCACTCCTGCCCATCAAACTGACAAGCTCTAACCATGTCGCTAAGGTTGTGACCAGAGCGGTGGTAGAACTCTTCCCATTCAAACTCCTCTGGCAGGCATTCAGTATCTTCCCTCAACAGTGCTTGAAGATTTTGGTAGTATTTTGACCCATTGAAGAAGGAAAGATCACAACTACTTTCGGGATCGAGTCCGATGATTTTCCCAATCGATTGCATGTCACAACTCGTCAGACTAGAAAAACGGGCACGGTTAATGTTGCAAAGGGTCACTGCAGGGAAAATCATGTTAAAGGTGTTCACTTCATCCACCGTGGTCGTATGGGGATAATCAAGATAATTATGGATAAGGTCTGCGGTATGATAAAAGAATAACATCAGGGACCCTAAGAAGGCCAGGGTCCATATACAGCGCCTGATGGTCCAGGGTCTGCTATGGACTACATGGGACAGGCCGTGGAGAGTGGTGTCACCTGCAAACTCCTCCAAGCTGGGAATACATCTATCCCCATGGGGAAGGGAGGCAGAAGAAGAGACTGACTCCATCCGTGGGTGCCTATGAATGGCTCTGTCGAAACTTACAGTCGATGACATGCTGCTTTTGCTGGAGGGCAACTACTGCAGCGTCAAATTTTATCTCCCTTTTTATGGAGAACGTAGAGATGTGGGCAGGACTCCAGAATGATCTACAGCTATTGTTATCAGTGGAAGGTCTCAATTTAATCATGTAAGGGAAGAAAAATTCACAAAGAACTTCAAACAGGAAAGGAGTCTGGTCAGCCACATTATCCTCTGAACAGTCATCCCATTTTTCAGTACCCAGAGAACAACAACATAATGGATCTGAATCAATTAAGATGCAAAGGAAGGGAGTACACAAACCACATGTAATGGCATTCTATTTCCAATGTTGCAAACATTGATAGCCTCCAATAAAAGATGTATCTCAAGTGGATTGGTTCTAATGTTGCTTGAGTCCCTCAGATGGAGATACTATGTTTGGCAAGATGATCCTGTAATTGGCAGGTTGACTAGCAGTCTACTTTTCACTGTTCAGTATGCACCGTTAAACTTGATATCAGGGATTATTAGAGTCTCATATATAATTTTACACACAGGTTTGGGCAGACTGACTCAGAATAAGACTCGATGTTGCACTGGGACACAGACACATAACAAGCCACATCACTCGCATCAGTTCAGCAATGCTGTCTCATTGTGCTACTTGTTTTTCTGCTGTGAAATATTAATGTTTGTCTCATGCCAAGCACAAACTAATACTAAATGATTTAGTCCACACACAGCATGTGGGCTGTATGTAATTGCAAAAAAGTGCTGCAGATAATTCATTGAGATTGTTTTGACTGCTTTTTACACTGATCTGAGGCACTCCACAACATGTCATGATGGCTTTTGCTTAAAACTTTATGATAAGTGTGCCTTTCAGGCCTGTTTACCTTTGAGTGTATATACCAAGCTGTATATCATTACCAGATAAACTAGGTAAAAGCTCAGCCTGAAAAACCACTGCAACTACCAAAGATGCTATTTTGCATAGTTGTTTCAAGCCAACTTTCAAGGAGGTCAATTTGAGCATGTGCACAGTAGCATCAAGGGTAACCCTATGTTTGTGGTGTATTTTAAGAGAAAACAATGCAACTTTTGCAGTAATTCCAGAATATAGCTGCAATTGCATCCATTGTATTATCACTCCACCTTTTCTGTGTTTCTATGCTGTGTTTGCACTTTGGGGCCTTTAGTTTTTTTATGTTGTCTCTGCACTGCAGAGCCAAACATTTTTGTTTCTAGATTTTTTTTGCACTTCTAGGCAGTACTTTTTTCTTTTCACATTCACTTTTGGAATATGTATTTTCCAGCCACCATACTCTTTAAATCCATTGCAGCACCTGATTTGATAGAGCCTACAGACGCCCAGCAGTCTGTCCCTCACCCCATAACTCCTGTCCTTCTCTGCTCAAGACTCACTGATCTGTGAGTCCAAACAACACAAATCAACTCATTTCCTTCGAGCATTTCCCTACAACCTGCTCTGTGAAAACTGTAAGACCCCACGGCGTTGTCCAAAGCAAAGCACAGCTGCACTCTACAATGTTCCAATGCTCCAGTGCTCTCTGGCGTCCTTATCCTCTGCAGGGTCATTACTTCAAAATAAATAAATACTGCAGACACGACCTCTTGTTCCCTGCTGTTATGCTTTCTCTTCATTTATAGAAACTGCATTAGTGGGAAAGAGAATCGTGCCTGCATTTGTGTGGTGTTCATTAGCAGGCTTCTGACTAACCATAGTGTAAAACTGCCTGTTCTCATCATGCAGCCCCACTGTGAATTACAGATAATATTAGACCCAGGTTGTGGCTCTATTTTAATTCTTAGAGTACTTTTACCATTTCGGTAATGGCTCCTAGAAAAACTGCACTATATCATTCTGAAGCTTGGAAGATCAGATTGTAAATAGACGTGAAAGAAAGACAGAACAGAGGAGGAGTGAGGACACTGATAGCCAAACTACTTTCAAAAGAGTTACCTTTGACCTGAGTAGTGCTCAAGAACAAGAAGTGAATCAAACAGTGGAGAATCGCTCAAACATGTCCTTAATTGTCCTAGCATTTCTTATTGCAAGATATGCACACAAAAATATTGTAGGAGTCATGGAACGTGCATAGATAGTCAATTCCGTGCTTACAAATATTCATCTGAAGATGGATGTCAATTATTCTCATGTTTGATTCTTCCATCAGTTAATCTCAAATAGCTGAGAACACCTGAAAAACCCAAAAAACACAAGCTGACTACAGTACTGTGTGAAAATACACTACCTGAAGTCCCCAGGGAAAAAAATTGAATTCAGGCATACAGAAATCACTGTCCAAGGCCATTTAAATAAAAATTATATGGATAGTAGTGTGCCTGGACCAGGGAAATAAAATCCCAAAAAACTTACTGACACTTCTGCTGATGTCAAAAAGAAATGGTGTAACCTCAAATTAGAAGCAAGAAATAGCACTGCCTTAGACCTGCAAAAATATTCAAACATTTCAAAAAGGCTAATGTATTAGCAAAATATTCAATACAGTATAACATATTCCTTTTCACCAAAAAAATCGGAAAAATATACCGTATCTGAAATATTTGTTTAGTTGCACAGTTGTTTAGAGCACAAATCTCAATTTAATAGGTTTTTTTTTAGGTTATTATTGCTGTACACTCTAGACTTTATAGTCAGTAAGGTAATCATATTATCCAAATTGAATGGTTTTGTTGTAGTTTAAATATCGTATGTTAATAATGTCAGGCTTGTTACCTTTGTACACAAAATACAAGCAGAACACATATTGTGTGTACAAGCCTACACATGTTCCCTTGCACATGTAAATTTTGTTCTTACCAATGGACAAATGCCAAGAATGGATGCAGAAATGTTGATGATATTGTGTTTATGGTATAATCTGAGCATGTGCAGGACTGTTCCAAAAGGCACATTGTGTATATTCCCAGCTAGAGATGAAACAAAATGACAAAGAGTGAAGATGAAGACATTGGCTTACTCTCACTTGCATTTTAAAAATGTATGGCACCATTACAGGTGAATCTGTCACCTTTGTCTACAATAAACTAAACTTTGTCTGCAGGAACTGTTGATACTGCAGACTGGAGACATTTACCAACTAAACTATATAATAATAAATCATACTACAAAATACACACACACACACACACACACACACACACACACACACACACACACACACACACACACACACACACACACATATGTCAGCTTCATTAAGACCATTGGCAGTAATCTCTTGAACCTGTTTATTAAAATTGCAGGCATTGTGCTGGTCATAAAGAGGGAGGCAACACTGCATGTTTATAGGAGATTGATAATGATTTTTAATCCAAATCAATTTGCTGACATTCCTCTCACTGCCTTAGCTGTAATTACTTGGAGCAGCCTGAGCAGAAATATCAGGATATTTAACGTCTTATCCTCCCAGATAAGCTCCAAACCCATGTTCTTAGAGTAATTAGCTTCTCTAAATAATGAAACTCAACTAATTAATATTGCCAACTCTGGCTCTGAGTCCCGGCGGGCTGCGAAATGACGCGCATTCATATTTTCTTTACCTTATTACGTTATCTTGCCGATAACACATGGTTCACAAATGTAAATGGCATACAGCAGACCTTTGCATTGTCTTTCCACAACAATACAGTAACCTTCTGAGTCTAACACTTTGCCCTGGGAGTGTGAAGACTAGGTGTAACCTGGAGAGTAAACCGAAGCCAGGTCCTGAGCCCCAATCACTAAGGTCTGGATTCAGTCAGTATTTTTCTACATTTTTCACTCCTGATTAAATATTAAAACAGTTTTTCACTTCAAAAACATGGGATGGAGAGTTCAGTGGTTGCCAACTTTAAATTGTATTGGTAAAGTTAAGAACTGAAGTCTCAAATGGAGCGTTTTATCGGCAACCCACAAAGCTCACAGCTTTTTTTTGCAGACCTTAGATGTTTTGAAAGGGTGTAGATGATTTTTTTTTTTTTTTACAAAAATAAGGTGTTCACCTTGCAGACTCACTAATATAAAACACTCTTTCTGACAGTAGCACAGCAAGAAGTTTGAAGGATTCATTTGAGTATTTGGGTGCTATTTAGTGACACTCTGCCAGCAGTAGCCTCCAGGCTTTTATAAATTACCCCTCTTACCTTATTAACTGTGGCCTCAATATCAAGAGTCAACCAATAATCCAACACTCCAAGATTGAATAAAGGATATTTTCAGGAGCTTGACGCAGTTTGGAGGATTGCCATTGGTTGTGAATAATAAACAAATATTTTCCACTTTACTTGGCTGACAGGACTTTTAAGTTATGCAGGGAAATGTAATTGGTCTAGAGATCTTAAAGGAAGGATCTCTCTCTCTCTCTCTCTCTCCTCTCCCTCTCTCTCTCCACACTAATTTTTACAGCATAAGTAGCATAAGGAGGCAAAGAGTCAACATAAAAAAACTGGAAAAAAGAAAAACACTGAAAAGCAAAGAGCATCTTTGGCCATTCATTCTTACACAGGTACTTATAGAATGTTCACTCATCTTGAAATGCTGCTAATATACACATTTGCAGACATGGTGGAAAGTCAGTGACAGACATGTACTCACTTCATATCATACAGAGATCAAAGGACAAATGGATCCTCAAAAGTATACACACAAAAGCAAACAAAGGAGCCACAATGCATTATGTTAAATCAGCCTTACTGTGTGTCTCGTTTCTGAACTCATTGTACACGTTTCCCCAGTTCGTCTTTATTCAAGAGCCAAACAAAGACGTTCACAAATGAAACTGACATTAATAATGATTAAACAGCCTTCGATTCAGGTAGCTTTACATCCAGTCAATTACTGAATTCACCTTTTCGTTCCCCTCATGCTGCATTCCCATTGATGCAGAAATCATCTGGGCACCATTTTCTGGCTAATTGTTTTCTTAACTAGAGTGATGGCTTCTCTCTGGAGAAACATCTTGGATGACTACAAGAAAATCTAACAAATAAATGTAGCGATATCACCATTGGGACCCAGGTGGATTAGGCTCAACCTTGAAAGTCACTTGACAGACTCACTAATGAACAGCTGCAGAGGGACACAGCGTTTAAATACAGAAATTTGGGACATAATGACATTTGAAAACTTAAAAAGACCACAGAATAGAACACCATTATATTCTTCCAATACTGAGATTCAGACCTTCAGCTCTGAAAAGGGAATATAGGGAAAAAATGGTTTAATTATATTGCTATGCTGCAATATTGTTTTTGTATACTTTATCATTTGATATTCTTTTTTTCTGCTGGAATAATTTCATGGAGTGTGTGTCCAAGACATCACATCCTTGCTCTTCCTCTATCTTATTATTATTGATTGAATGACAGTCTATTCGTTTTCAGGCTGACACCTGAAAAGGAATAGCCTGTAATTCAATCAATAATACTAAACATAAATAATACCAAACCAATGCATAGACACATTAAACTAATACATAAATCAATCAAACCAATACACATACATACTAAATTAACTACTCCATTTATAACTGTACCCCATAAGTGCCTTTAGCACAGGACAACAGTTTTTGTGGTGGAAGTATTTTCTCGTATCATTAGTTTGTGTCAGTCAGGTATCTGCAAAAGTATGTTTTTGTTCATTAGTCAACAAGACCTTGGACCACAAGTTGGATAACTCTACATCAGAGATTAGAGAAAATGCATTGGAAAGATACCACTGTCAGATGCAGAGTGAGAGTTATGATGAAGACACTACACCAAAGGATGGTGGGCTCCTTGTTGGAGCACCACATTTCTGTTGAAGTGTCCAAATCTACTGGCTGCTTATTGTTCACACAAAAGAATAAGATCTGGTTTTGATAAACAATTTAGAGTAATAAACGTGTGGTTTTTATTAAATGGGTTAAACGTGTATTCATTCCCAAAACTTCATGGAAACTGAGATTCTCCAGATTATTGATATAGAGGTTATTATTTCATGTTTTAGAAATATCCAATGGAATGCAAATGAATAATTCCATTAACATCTTAATAAGTCTCATGTATAAATCACCTTTCATCCAGCTCATGCACATCATAGACTTTGGAACATAAAGGCAGTACAGCAGACTCAAAGAGTGTACTGCTGCTACCACTACTTATTCTACTACTACTAGTAATAATAATACTAATAATAATACTAATAATAGTCATCATCATCATCATCATACAACTGACCAATATTTCTGACCAAGAGAAGAGATACCAGAGATTCTTTATGCTTAAGACTGAAATACAGGACTGGCTGCTTTCCATGCAGCAGCTCCGAGTGGCTGTGATTAAAACTACTTCTAATTACTTTTACCTCCTGCCCCATTTGTGAAGGCACCAAGGGTGTTTTTATGACAGAAAACCCCAGGAAAAGTGTTTCGTTGGACTTGTATAAATCTAGCTTGTTATGGCCTTCAACAGTGTGTGAGTTCGGTGAAGCAGATGAAGTAATCACTTTCTCAGGGGGTACGTTTTCAAATACCTTTCCCAGGGACTTCATAATATTAGTTTCAGATAATGGCCCTATGTGCCCTGTAAAGCCAGTAAAATGATCAAGTTGAGATCCATAATGCTTGAGTATGAAAGGTTTTGGTTATTCCACCATAACAATGATGATTGAGCGTTGTAATGTGTGTTTCACAATCACATATTTACTTCATGTTCTTGTGTCAGAACTCAGAGAGACCCAAGCGCAGACTGAGATAAGTAATAAATGGGAGTTTATTAAGCAGCCAAAAGAACAGTCCACAAATCCAAAATCAGAGACAGTAATCAGGCGGAGGTCAAAACCAGAGAGACTCAGAAAAAGTACAAAATCACAATCCAGGGCAGTGGTCAAAAACAGGCAGGCTCAGCAAAGGTACAAAATCGGCAATCAGGGAGCGAAAAAACAGGACACAGACACGGGTAACAACAGCCTGACAGGCAGGATTTATAAAAAAAAAAAAAAAAAAATGCTTGTAGTGTACAGGTAGAAAACACTCTGAGACGAACTCACGACAAACAAAAGGCAGGGTATAAATACACAGACTAACGAGCAATGAGACACAGGTGAAGCAGCAGGGCAGGTGAAACACATGAGTAATCAACATGGTAGGTAACAAGGTGGGCAGAGACACAGAAGGAAAACAACAGCACATGGACAGGGAACAGGAAACAAAATCACAGAAAAACCAAAGCATATGAGGATAGAACAAGTAAAAAAACACCATATCAGACAACATTACTGACATCTTGTCTTCTGCTTTTGGGGAGACACCCAGGTTGTCTTCTCTTGAGGCAGTATTATTGGCAGAAGTGTTAACCTGCACTGTCACAACCATAGACACAACAGATGGATAATTTTGAATTACACAATAACATGAAGAGGCCAAAGGTTTCTATTAAAACTATCAAATGCAGTAATCATAATAATTCCCTGCTCATTCATCGTTTCTCTGCCTTTTTTTGTTCTTTCGTATTAACAGACATTAGATTACATTGCAGATTTTAAAATGACAAGTGCATTGCCAAACGATGGCAGTGATGAGTGCATTGTACTTTCCACTGAGAAGAAGAAAGCTCTGGATACTTGGACTAGCGTAGCTCCTCTTAATTAGCTTGCAATTTATGAGTCATTTGAATGTGATAGCAACTGGTCACAATGCTAAGAATTATGATCCTGCCATCATAAAATGACCAACAATAAATATATTTTAAGTCTTCTTATACAGCCACATTAAAATGATAATTATTCGAATTTAGGCAGTATATTACCGCAATATTGTATCTGTTAAGTTGGTTCATAAAAATATGCTTAAGGTCCTCTTATAGCAAACCATTAACATGATAAATGTTGGGCCATAAATTGGATTTTAACACAACACTGTAGCTCCAAAGTTTGTTCATAATACTCTAAAATTCAGTTGT
Organism: Albula goreensis; assembly: GCA_022829145.1. NCBI lineage: Eukaryota > Metazoa > Chordata > Actinopteri > Albuliformes > Albulidae > Albula > Albula goreensis. Next base: position 14,725,367 of record CM040746.1, on the reverse strand, counting down.
GGAATTAAGAAGATAGCAATGCATGTGACCTGAGGCGTAAGTGACTCTGCTGTAATGTAAACTGGTTGCTATTTAGTAAATGGCTCAGTCCATTTGAAGTGACATATTATTAAAGTGGAATCTGAATCCTAAAGCAGTGCTTGTTCCATTTGCTTTAATACTGTTTAAAACATGAGCAGCATTCAAAAGGTCATTTGGTGACATTTATACACGAATATCCCTTTTCGCTTAAAGCAACCGGCAGGAATGAAATGAACCACTGCTAAAGGAAAGGAGAATCATTGTTTAAAAGTTGCCATTTCCACACCTCTCTTATGAGAACAGGCCCTTATTGTTCCAAATAAAACCTCATTTCTCCATCCTCAGCAACAACAGCATGTACAACTCTCTCTATCAAGCAGATCTAAGCCTCTAGGTCAATGTATAGTTTATAGAATATCATATTAAAAATTATAGAGAATTCCAAAAACTATGTACAGTATTGTATTTTTCGTGTCCATCTTTTTAGGCACTACAGACTTCAGATGCAGAGAAATCATAATGCATGACTGTATCTGCAGAGCTGGCAGCTCTCATGCATTGAGCTTGAGACCGATGTAAATGTCTCACATCCCATGCTCAGATTCCTATATTGGCATTTCCCATTGGCTAATACCCTATTTCTCATTTGCAATCTCGCCATGTAGTCACCCTCCAGGATGGCGATGCCCTTATCCCCACAGCACATGTGGTCTCACAGTTGATGAGCATGACAGTTATGTTATCTGATAGCTCTGATAGCTAGAAAAATTAGTGTTGCAAATGCCTTCTAAATACAACACCAACTCTTGGCTCAAAAGGATGTCCCTGTGCAGGTAAAGTTAACCATAACCAGTAAATCAGTGACAGTAAACAGTACATTAATATGCTACTGCCTAATGTTTTAGGCAATTTTTAGGTATTGTTGTTTGAAGGGAAGTTCAAAATCACTCATAACTTTGGTTTTGCAGTGGAAAGCTGTAAGATGTTAAACAAAAGGATACATTGTGAGAAGAGTCAGAAACATTACCTCATAACCTCAGAGTCCAGTGCAAGACTAAGACTGGCTGAAATCATCTTGTGAGCCAAGAGTAGGTCGTAGTATTTAAAGGACATTTGCATCCCAAATTTTTCTAGCTACCAGAGTTGTATGGCACATTTTTAATATGAGAGATTTAGATAGTTTCACAATATCAAGCTCATGACACCAAGTGACATCATGTGTTATGCCACAGTTAGCCTAGCATCATAAACACATGTTTTACGTCACCCTTCATAACATTTAGCCTTTAGCCAGGTGACATTCTTGGTTATGTCACATTTGGTATAATGTGTTATTTCTCACTTTATGATGTATGACATTTGCTTATGTATGGTTTATGAAGGCATTGTCCTGTGTTTATAAAGGCTTTACGTATGCTTCATAAAGCCTTTATAAGAAACACTTCATTTACAGTGCGACCCAGAGAAGTACCTCATATCCTCAGTAAAATGTGGTGGTGGTTCACTGATGTTATGAGGCAGTTTTTCCACTGGTCCTGGGGCTATTGTCAAGATTGAACCGTACAAAGTACCAGGACAAACTGGAGACTTGGCCCTAGTGTACAGCAATGACCCAAAAAACAGCTCAAAAACCATAAACAAATGGGTGCTTGAAAGCAAAATAAATGCTTTACAACAGCCATCTCTATCTCTGGACTTAAACCTGGCTGTAAACCTGTTGTCCAGATTGATGAGGGCAGTCCATTAGGGTGTATCTAAATAATTAGGATCTCAAAAAGTTTTGCATGGAGGAACAGTCCAAGACCACACCCAATATATTCTCCAACTGTAGTAAACATAACAAGAAAAGGTTATACTTGTTAGGGTAGACTGCACAAAGAACCACAGACAGGGTATGTTTTTGAAAAATTAAAGAACACTCTTTTCCCTTGTTTTAACTTAAAATATAACTATCTGTATGTAATATCTGTGTTGTAAAGACTTTAATATTTATAATACAACATATGTCTATGTATCCTTTATCTCTGCCAGTACTAGATGGTATCTTTAATGAAAAGTGGTCCCCTATTCCACAGGTTAAACTCTGTATAACAGCATTCTAGTAGAGCTGAAGTAGGGCCCTAAATGTATACATATATACATTTAGGGTCTTCTTTACTAAAGCATTCAGTACACTCAAAACTGCTTTGCTGATGCATAAAGACTAAGAGATCATGTCATTGGTTGAGTTATTTTGCTTGCTCCAATCACAAATCAAAAATTACATGTACAAACATTTTATTATTGGCTACAGGCTTGAAAAATCTAGCACATAGTTTTAACTGCTATATACCTAAAGACAAATGACACAAAACTTTTCATTAAAAGTAGGTCCTCCAGTTATAGTCATGTAAAAATGAGGTAAGTCCAATGCAAGATATCAAACATAGGTATCAGTTTGGACCATTTTTTTCCTCATACACTGATAAAAAATTCTCTTGCCCACCATATTCACTGAACATCTAAAAATAAATATTCCCTGTACATTATAATGATTTTATTTCCACAGCAGACATAAAATTGTGCCCACAATAAACCCAGAATGATTCTTAAGGCCACACTCCATTTTCTTACTTCTTAAAACAAATCCTAAGGTTTGAGTGACCACATTATTGAACAGTAAACAGCTGGCTAACATTGTGCCAGTTACAGCAGCAGTGGAAAGTGCTGACCTCTGTGGTCATGTACACAGATCACAGAGAGCACAAACAATGATGTAATCGGGGGGGCTTTCCCTTTTCGCTGTTTACAGGAAACTGAAACACATTGTAAAGCCTCCGAAGCCAGGTTATAATTCAGTTCCTGGGCATGACTATTGACTGCTCACATCTTGTATGCAGGCCCCATGGCTTTTAAACCGGCAATTGTAAACTCACCTGCTCCTCTTCCACCCCCGCCCCTCGCCCGAGGGGAACTCGCCATGTTTGTACATTTAAAGCCCATCCTATTAATTATTCAGAGCTATTATTATCCATATTGAATCTATTTCCTGCTTGACTGGCACTGGTAATGGCTCCCGCTGGGATCTTGAAGGGGATTTTCAGATGCCCGTGAGCTCGGGGTTCGCCTTGCTCACAGCGCCTACGTTCTAGAGCATCCTGCATCGTAGGTGATTCTGGCACTGAGCGCGTGTATGGAGAGCTGCCCTCGGGAGCTGTGCCTCCAGCTGGAAAGGGACCAGCTTTATCAGTTATAATGCCAAAAATTCCCAAACGCTGACAGGAAAATCAACGCGTCCCAACAACCTTCTTAAGACCAATACAGCTGAATTTCAGAACTCCTGCTGCTCATAAGCCCCACTGGCTTAATCTAACTGTGAACATAAAATATTTCAGGGACCTGTTCAAATTTTCAAAAAATATCATATGGTTACAGTGATAATAAGCCATTTTTATTGACAGCAATTACAGTAAATAAGGATTTACTTGTTTGTCTTACTTTCAGATTAACATTTCAGGGTTTTCAAATGAAGCTACATGGTCAAACTTAGACCTTAATCTGTGCTGATCTGTACTCCAGTGTTGAAAGGAGATAATTCACTATGGGCATCACAATATAATAATAATATAATACTGATTATGTATTTTGTGTTGAAATGATTATGAAAATGTGTTTATAGGCAATTGTATCCCTTTCTGAGATACATTTAAACCTTATGGACAGCTATTCCATGAACATTTTACAGGTAAATGTTGAAAAGATTAGTATATCCAAATTTAAAGGCAAGAATAACCATTTGAAAACAACCAAACAAAAGTGTTTGTAAGTTTTAGGGTCACTAACCAGGTAGAACATGTGCATGCCTGTTGTCTAAAATGAGTAAGGAGGTTGTGTAAATGTAAAACTCCAGCTTTTTCTCTTACATGACAACTTGGATTCACTGTATCTTTTTTAAAGATGCATTTTGCAAGAGAGGGTTGATAAATTCAGCAACTGTGCCTCCTGTACCTTTGACTGAAATAAAGACACAAACTCTCCACCAGTTGCCATAAATACATACATGATGTACGTCATTCACAGCAGGTCAGCAATAACTGTATACATATGAAGTGCAACTATTCTTACTAGGAACGTATTGCTGATAATTGTTTCAGTCAATCTGAGTTCATGAAATAAAGGCTGCTGGTAGCAGTAATCTGTTTGTGTGGTGACAATATCAAGAATAAGGCAGGAACATTACAGGACAATTGGGAATATCTTGGCCCTTCCTAAAGCACAGTCTGGAATAATGGTAACTTTAAGGCTTCTTGGACACTTTCATATTTATTTTCCAGGCAAAAAAATCCTTGTAAAATGCATATCCATGCAACTGAATTCCATTTTATGCTCTAAAATTTGTTTATAAAACAATATGAGTTGCATCAACTTGGAAAACAGTCTGTGCAGTTCAGCAATTATGCCCTGAAGACTGGGTCCAGGCCAGAAGTGAAAAAATTAGAGGGACCATGCTCAAAGATGTATGTTGTATCTTAAACCTTTCTTTAATGCCATATGTGCTAACAGGCCTGGCCAAGATGTCACAAGAACAAGAAAATTCCAAATGCAGACAACCAAGAGAAAACACATCAAGACAGTTGTAAGTCTACAAGAGAACCTGGGTGTTCATTTCAAAACAAGCTCAGATGTCTGAACAATCAACACTGTTCAAAACCAAAAACTGAAAGGTACTGGATGGCGGGATCAACCTGCCTTGGTTTATCCAAACAGCAGTGGTGGGGAGAGGGAACGTTTTGAAAACCACTTCAAACAAAGCCACTATCAACACAAACAAGGAATAGGCATGTTTAAATAATAACATAATGTCTAATTTGCCAAATGAATCCTGAACCATAAGAACAGAATGAGGAGAAAGGCCATTGGTCGAACAATTGGGAACAAATCAAAACAAACCACACCTGGGGATTACAGTGTAGGAAACACTACTGTAGGAAAAAAAGAGTTGCATGAAAACTAGGATTTTTTGTTTGCAGAAGATAACTTCTTTACAAGAAATACATACTTGGAAACAGGATTCACCACAAGGGTTCAACATACTCACAGTGTCATGGATATGCTATTTATATTGTGGCACCCCTTGTAACTTTGAAGAATCTAATGTCATTTGCAAAAACTGACCCTTGCAAAAGGGTGGCTGTGGTTTGCACATCCTGAGCAAGAGAGAGAAGGAAGAAGGGCTCTATGAATCAATTTAGGTGATTCTGCAAGGTGAGTCAAATAGTTTTAAAAGCTTAATATTTCAGCATTTTGCAGATGAGTTATGATTCTACCAGTAACTCTCTGAGTTTCTCTCACCACTCTCAAAGGACATGGGCAGACTGATGTGCTTATCAGACTCACGGTCCACCTCTACCTCTCTTTCTGAACACTTCAGAGACACGGGTCAGGCTCTCAGACTCAGACTTAGCCGTATTTATTTATTTATTCAAGATTAATGTACTTTTGACTTGAAGTGAGACCCATTTCAGTTAATCACAAGGAATCTGAGTGAGGCGTCTGTGTGCATGAGGAGTTAAATTATGGATTCGTTGGGCATGAAGCTGGAGAGAACAGACTCCGCAGGTTCAGCATGAACACAGAACTGTGGCCCTTTCAACCCGAATACATCCGGACTGCGGCTTTTCTCTGAAGCGCTTTAATTAAATGATGATGTGGAATAAAATATTATTATTTGCTGGTGTTATTAAAGGATGTCCGTGACGATCAATATACAAACAGTAATTAGATTTTAAAGGGTAAACGAATCTGGGCCTTTCATCTAGGCTAGTGCCAGTGGCCTCAAACAGTCCAATGGAATACAATATAATCACACATACGGAGTGGAAAAAAATCAGAAGACAGCCGTCAGGTTTATTACTGTAGACTCCAAAGTCATTCAATATCATTGAATTTGTGCTTTCCTTGACATTCAAATACCGATTAGTGGATTTGATTCTAAGCCGCTGTTTGCCTCACTGAGCTTTGTGTGAGACATTTATACAAATCTTCAGTGTCGTTGCTTCTTATTTGCTTTCAGATTTCATTTGATTTCTCTTATTATAAGAGGCGGATTTAAAACTTGTCTTACAGGACCATCTGTATGTTTTCTCATTGTCTTGTATTTTTGCTTTGCTACCATTACTGCTGGTGAGATGACATGGGCATGGGGGTTGTACACTGTTAGACCATCCCTTGAGACACATTCTAAAATCTGAGGCCACCACAGATTTTAGAATGGGATTACACACACCAACAGGAAGGCTGGATTTCAACCCCTGCGATTCTTTTTGTCCTCATTAAAAAGAGTGGAACTGGGCAAAAATACATACTGGCAAGAGGGCTCAGAATTGAGTAGGCTTTATGCTTAAGTCTGGGGGATCATGTCACTTCTCAGGGCCAGAATCATGTGATTTCATATTTTCAGCCTTTGGGGTAATAAGCATGCCTGACAGGCAAATAAAGGAATATTCAGCAAACAATACTAAAAAAAATCATATTTTGTTTTGTTACAGGTAAATCAGCAGGCTAAGAATGCTTGTTGCATTCATATGTATGTAATTGCATTCTGATTAAGGAACCTGACAAGCAAGGTGTTACAGAAAAAACACACAGGTGCTTTGATTGCTCCAGATGCCCCTGAACTCGCTTTCTCTTCACGAATACAAAACGCAGGAGACCCGTGATTTATATTTTATGAACGTCTTTGTTTATCAGTTGTTGCCAGACGGCACACATCAGACCTTTTTTTTGCGAAAACACATGATAACGCCATCCTTGGTCAAATAAGCCCTTCTTATTCAGCATTCAGAGTCTTGTTGTATTCATGGTATTATGTTTAAATACAAATTGTTTCCTTATTTCATTTTAATGGGCTTGCACATTTAAATGCAAGGGGAGATGTAATTCTTCAGCAATGGAAAAATATTTATTCTAGGTTTTATTTATCATATTGTGCACATAACTACTTCGAAATTGTACTTGCACACACAATTTTTAATGTTCCTACACCTAAAATGTTGATCGGGTACATCGGGAGTAAGGATGCACAGGATACATATGATATTTTGTACATGTGAACATGCTATGAACTAAACCATCCTAAATAATAAATCCTTCCAAACCTCCAGTTGTCTGAAGAAAAATGTTGAATACTGAAGGTTAATGAGAACTAACAATAACTGTACATTCAGTCCTGTGCAACTTCTCCAGAATAAAATTTCAAGGGAAAATAATTCTAATTGTAATGGCAAAGTAATTAAGTCTGTCATTAGAAGCAACAGGCCCGACACAACAAACAAAACTAATTTATATGATCATAATAACTAGAAGCAAGAAATAAATGATTATTTTTGTAGTATGATTATTTATTGTGCCATTCACATAAATGGCAGCTGGATTATGGCATGATAGCACAAAATATGTAACATGCTGTTTGTGTATTCCAAAAGAAAGATCAAAAATGACCTTGATGCCAATCACAAAACAGACCCAATATTTAAGGCAAACTTTAGACAAGTTTTAATTACTCAACTAGACCATGGGTACAAATGCATGGTGCAGAATGTTAAACATGTACATAGTATGGTTTACACAACATAAATTCATGAATGATTGCCATTTGCCTTCTAAGGGATGCTGCTAGTTGATTGGATCTGTGTTGCCATTGTTACATCTCCAGATCCAAACAGACATAATGGCACACATTCACAATCTACTACGCATGCAAATTGTAGAAGCACTATGTAGTGCATTCCTAAATCAAATGTTGTGGATTTGTTATGAGTAATGTTTATGGTAAATTTCTTTGGATATCTGAATATCTCTTTTTGGAAATAATGGCAAAATGATCGATACCATCAACAAGACACATCAGAGACCAATACATTTTCTGTTTCGTGACATAAGCTAATAAAACAATATGTCATCCTTGACAATCAGAAGAATCATTTTAGTATTTGTTGGGTCTACACACAAAACATTTTTGTATTAGTTATTTGAGTCATAGATATTTGCCTGTAATATTATTTGAAAATAATGGTACATGAAATTCCTTGTCTGCAGCACACTTCAGTTCTCTGTTGCACCTAAGCTGTGTCATTCATCCCCTCTGCAGTGCCATCATTCAGACACAGGAAATGTGAAAAGTGTGAAAGGGTAGGAGCCTCAGTGTGATGCTGGGAATGTTTTCTATTCCCTTTTAAACGCTTGAATACAGTGCATACACAGTATGCTTTACTCTGCTCAGAACAGACTTCATGCGCTCTCATGATCTTCTCATATTTCTTAGGATTCATCCTGTTTGGAAATAAGACTCCAAACAGCACAAAATTCATTTTTTTCTTTGCTGTTTCTCATCAGTATTCATAAATGTGGCAGTGTTGTTTCTGAGGAAGAAATTGTGGTTACATACGATCTGTGGTGTCAAACTGAAGATAAAGCACAGATCTGTGACAGACCTCAAATCAGGGCATGTTTCAAGATTTCTGAGGTGTTTGAAGATGTTTGACAGGCTAGTTAAGGACAGTTAAATTAACATAAACACAGACTGTGAAGAGGTCTGAGTGATTTTTATGTCACAATTTACATCTGAAATCATTTTGTGTTATGGCTAGGGGGTCCATACTGACACATAGGACAAGGTTCAATACAAATAAATCTGACAACATCTAGCTGAAGCCATGTCTGCCTTAACTAGCCCATCAAATGCATGTCCACTCAACAGAAATATGTGATATTTTCTGTTCTCTAATGGCACATGGGATAGGTAGTATGGCCGCAAAAACATATCACATGAAAGAGGTGCTGTCTATCCTCACTTTATTACCAATGCTCACGTGTAATCATGATTTCTTCTCCGGGAACAAGATTGCAAAAAGGATAGATGGCTTGCTGACATTCAGTATCTCAAATGGAAAAAATATAGGCAACAACATATGCACACAGCAATAAAACATAATCTAATACACAGAGAAAACAACAGCCTGGACACATCATGAACAGATGAAAGATTCAGAGGCATAGAGCATTGTGGCTTTTCGCTTCCCCCCTTCCTCCTGCATGATCTCTGCCGTTCATTTCCCATCTTCCTAAGCGAGGATAACTGTGTCGACATAGCCTGAGGGGGAAGTTGTCTCATAAAGTGTTTACTGGTAGAGGGTAAATATGGATATTACCCTTCAGACTTGGAATATCAAATGAGTATTATGGGCTCCTGTGTGCTGGTAATGACCACACACTCAGGCATATATATGCACTGCCAAATAATGATCAGAGATAGGTATTTGGACGTACAGCCCAGCAATAATCCCTCATAAATGCTAATGCTAATGGGGACACTTTTGTAATACCCATAAGCATGTCAGTGCATGCTCTAGTGATTATGTACCCATAAGCACTCTGTTTAGTCATTTACACATACTAATGAGTGTACAGCGGTTCTGTAACCACTGCCCTGTTGACATACAACACACATGGAAAATGTGCGTCTGCAGTAAAAACAAGTTTATCAAGAGATGGGACATTTACTGCTGCGGTTGTAGCAGGTATATTATATAGTGCATATCTACAAGATGCATGAGACATCAGACCATGAAGCCTGCCCCCCTCCCTACTCCTCCACGGTTTCTCCACTCACTGACTCTAAAATCACCTACAGACATGCGCTCTCTCCCAAATTGACCCCATGCACTGTGGGTTACATCACTTTCCCCCTCTTTCAAGCAGTCCCTCATGATTTTCCTTCTCTCATACCTCCTCTGCTCTACCTCCTCTGCTTGTTTTCCCTATGCCTTTAAACAGTCATCACACCTTCTTTTTTTAAAAAGAAATCCTTCCACCCTCTCCAAGCTATTTCTTAAATGCTTGACTGTGTTTTACCAATATCCCGTTATCTGTTTGTAATCTAACAAACCAAAACCATCCTGTTTTCAGGTCTCCATGTCCTAAAACATAACAACCATACAATACATGTTTCAGAGCTGTGTGCTCTAAACTAGAGAGAGAGTATTGCAATATGACCTTTCAGCTTCTAGTTGATATATCAAAAATTGTAATGGAATGAAGCATTAATGAGGCCTCTGTAAAGGGATCTACCCAGGTATGTAACACTCTCTGAGCAGAGTCCCCACAGGCCCCTCCTCCAGACGAGTTTCAGTGTAAATCCATTCTGACGCATGTAACTTAAGTGTTTCAAGGGGATTTCAAAAACAAATATTTTATTTACATCTCTTATTTATATCTCAGAAATAAATATTTAATTTACAAAATAAGCATTTAGCGCAATACCTTAAATCTTAATTTTAAACTGAGACCTGTGAGAGGATAAATATGTAAGTTATATTTTTTATTTCGTTTTAGAAAACCAAGATGCAATATATAAATCTGTTTTCATGTAACTAATACATTTCTAACTTTGGGTACCTGTAGTTCTCATAAATACCCCATTTGGATAGTTACAGTGAGTTAGTTTGTTTTGTGTGAGATTCAAAACTTCCTTGTTGTTTTCCTGTACCAAGAACACTGGCAGCCAAGACCCACCTTTTCTAGCCACAGCAACTGGTTAAAACAGAGATCGATTTCAGACCTATTGGAGTTACCCAATGCATTACTACAGAAGTTATACTATTTTGTTGAAACAGACATAGAAAAAGTGGGTGAGCTGAGAGAACTTCAGAAACTGATAAGCTAAAACACAACAGTTTCTTTTCTTTTTTCTTTTCTCTGCTCCTATTCCTCCCTCTAAGACATCTGTGCTTGGTAGTGCTATTGTAAGGTGTTAGTTTAGATTGTATCAGTTTATATTACTTATCAGCAAGGCAGGGGAGTGATGGCATAAGAGATAACCATCTCATCCATCTTTTCACCATGAAAAAGCTCCGGCAAACTGCGACCACGGTGTTTCTCCCAGGAGGAGATGGACATTTTGAGTCCTGACTGAAGAATTTTCAGTGCCACATGTGAAGACAATGTACTTTGATATTAATCACTCCTGGTCTTGTTCAGTCATCAATATTTATTTTCCTCTCCTCTGTCTCTCTTTCTCTCTCACTCTCACAAACACAGATACTGAAGGGTGGAATAAACAAGTAGACAAAAAAGACATCCATACATTCCGATTTCACCATCTGATTAAAAGTGAATGCCTGAATATTGCAGGTGCCTGTTAAATGATATTGCAGTGGTCTTAAAGTGGCCCCTGTTTGTGGCACAGTAGTTTGTCCAAGCATACACCACGCTGTTTCAGTCTATAGCCGGAGGTATACTTTTACAAAAACACACATTACAAGCCTTGACAGAGGAAAATAGAAGTTAACTTGTTTAGACTAATCAGCACACAGTAACATAAAAATACAGCATGTGCTTCTCCAATGACATTTGCAATTTGTGGTTGGCGCAGCATCTACAGAACGGGGCTCATAACATTGCTAACTTAGAGGGACAAATGCGGACGGGTTAAACATAGCACTGAAAACAGATCACCTGTCATTCAGGAAAAAATGTACACATACACACACTGCAATAATACAGTGGAAGTTAACATACACAGGAAGTTAACAGATACAGTACAAATATAATTAGCATAAAACAGAAAAAAAGTTAAATTAAATGATCAAACAATGGGGAAAAAGTGTAAAAATGAGTTTTAAGACATGATTTAAAAGCAGGGACTGACTCAGCAGATCTAGCACTCAGAGGAAGGCTGGGACTGAGTCATGGGACCAGCACAGCAAAGGCACCATCTCCCTTTGATTTTAATCTAGAGCTTAACCTCTGCAACGGCCCAGAACTCCTGATTAGAACATCTAAGCAGCCCCAGATTCTGATGGGGACTTAGCCTCTCCGCTACGTAGTCAGGGGCCTTGGAAGATATCAATAAACTTTTAAACTCAGATCTAAAATTCACCATTAACCGGTGCAGGAAGGCTACCAATGGGGTGTTGTGTGACATTGACTTTGTCCTTGTCAGTAGACTAGCCGCAGAATTCTGTACAACTTGAAGTGCTGGACTATACATGCCATGGCATACAGTCCATAACTGTTGGGAGGAATAGGACTCCTCTGGTCTGTGAGAAGGTTCATCATCTGCAGTGGTAAACACTGCCTCAGGTGACATTCCACAGCATCCCAGTATTTGGCTTCGGAGGAGGGTGGGGGGTGGTGCATATGCCAAGCTTCATAGGGACCCCGATCCCCCCCCCAGTCTTTGGAAAAAATATATGTATATATTGTATGAGTTTAAAAGTTGAGACCTTTTGCTCACAGTTTGGTCCCCCACCTCAAAAATCTCTCCTGTGCCGCTTGCAAGTGACATATGGATGTTGTTGGTTCCATGCTCCTCAGACCACTGGGTGGATATTTGTGCTCTGTGGACAACTATAATCCTGAAAGACACCCTTCACTGAGGAAGGAAATGTTTGCCAAAGAAATGTTTGTCACTGCTCTTGCCTTCAAGGGACATGAGTGTACACCATAACATAACGGAACCACCAACAGCCTTCACTGCTGTTCTTCCATTTTTTTACTGATTTAATATTATCCTGCCAAAACACATTTTTATTCCAATACATTTGCATTACAACTAGGTCTTAATTTAATCACTGCAAACCGTATGCATTACTCTCACAGAACATCTTATTTTAATACATGTAACTATGTTCACAGAGCATCTTATTTAAATACATGTAATTACATTCATAGAACTCAGGAGGAACCATTGTGCTAGACACAAGAAACGATTTTAGTATGCATACAGAAAAGTTAATGTCAGGTGAAAACAGGTGAACTACCATTTTCGATTTTCATATACTCACCCCTCTTAACCACCTCTCCTATATCACTGCAAGTCTACTCATTTCAGATAGGGAAACTGTATTAGTATGCAGTATGAACCTGGCAATAAGCTTGCAAAGGGGGTGACTTTTTGACTGACACCAAAGCCAACTCAAGGTACAAACATTACTCCCTGTGATTTTTCCTTCACAGACAATATTGTTTTGTGATCTAATACTGCAGACCATTCCTCAACAGAATCAGATATATAGCCCTCTCTCATCATGTTACTGTCCATGTACAGCAGAGTAATATCTGAGCAGCTCATGATGCAAGATCCGGACCCACACGCTCAACATTCATCCGGATTCCCAGATCCTGAATATGTCTGACATCCAGTACCATGTATCTGCTCAGTGAAAAATCTGAGTGAAATTGGAGATAGAGACTTTGCACTTGTAGATCATTGTTAGGCACTGAGAGAATTTTAATATGGTTCAAGGTGTTTTATAAGGCTTTGTGCCATGTCAAACTCAAGTCTAGGAGTTATAAGTTGTACAATGATTTGATCCAGTCTTTGTATTTTTTGAGGAGAAAACAATGCTTCTGTTGGTTCAAACAAGTCACTGAGTGACAGCTGACTGTGATTCCGCCCACATTGCCATTCACAAAACTCACTAATCTACAAAGTTCTGTGGTTTTTCTTTGAATCAAGAGTAAGTTTAGGCCTTGGAAACCTACGGTATGTGGACTATTCACCTAATCAATGGATTTCATTATACTCTATTATAAAGTGCTGAAGGAGATACTGCAGCCTCCCAGGACTGAAGTCTGACATGTCTCATTTATGTGCTCTCGTGAATAGGTAATATACACATAATATACATACAGTTACTGTTGTATACTTACATCTCTGAGCTGTTGATTTAACACTTAATCGCCTTGTTACTAGATGCTGTTTACCCATATCCTTTGTGTTATCGGTTAATCCATGCAATGCAAATTTAATGTAACTTAACATGATGGTCTTTTAAGTCTCTCTGGAAAATAGCATCTGTCTAATGCAAAAATAAATATTAAATACCATATGTGTGTATGCGGTGAATGATAAAAAAAACATCAGAGTTGTGCATTAGTCTTTTCTGAAATTTTTAGTTTAGTAAATACCCCCCAAAATTCGAGAGGGTGCAGCTTTATTTCACAGGAGTTTTGTTTGCTTCTTAAAGAGCCAACACCGGTTTGTTAAACACTGAATGGGCCTTGCAGTAGAGGCCTCCTATGGAGGTCTCTACTGCTCAAATTAAATATTCAGTTATAAACCAGACGGGAATCGAATCCCAATCATCTGTGTGATGGGAATTTAAAATCTCCCAGACTGCACAGCTCCAGTATTTAAAACCAAAAAAAAAAAAAAAAAATGACATGCAACATCAACCTACCATCATAATAGTACACTCTTACTACGCATCAATATCATTTGATGAAAACTTGTGTGTGAAACCATGAAACACCTCAATAGTCCTTACATTGTTAGTGCAGCCGACATGTTGCAAACATAAAACAGGGGTGACAAATCATATCTGGACATTGCGATTCATTTTCTCAAAGAAAATCAGTGACCTCATTACCGTCAGCGAGATAAATAAAAAATAATACAAATATTTATTTATATTTTGGTTGAGGGTTTTCTAAACAATGCACACAGGAAATGCACCCAGAGGTAGAGGTGATTATGCATTCTGCACAGCACTCCCCATCAGAATTACATTTTTATCAACATTGCACCGGAGAGAGGGTTTAAATTAGAGAGCAAAACTCCATTTCCAAACCATGCCGGAATTATAAACGGGGGAGAGAGAAAGAGAGGGAAGAAAGAGAAAGAGAAAGATAAACCAGAAATGGCTTCATACAAAGGACTCATTAAAATACCTCTCCTTCATTCTGCTTTGAATAGACTCACCACTTTAGAAAGGGGAGAATCTTCAACCCGCAAAATTACACATTACCTTCTTACCAAAGAAGTATTATTTCCTATTTGTATCACAGAGCGGTGGAAAAAGCACTTAAAATGCAATATCCCCTTTCCCTGAGCCCTAATTTATTCTCTCCATATAAAACTGCATGTCCTCCTGTGCTGTTTATGTACTGCAATAAAAACCAGCAAACAGCATTTATACAGTTCAGTTCCAATGCAAAAATATTTCATCGGCATGTCATCCTGCTCCTATCCCCACCATTCTTCCATATAAACCTGATGATTATATCCTGTGAGTTGTAAATGAGGATGATAATTTTCAGATTGCATACCTACACTGAATCAATGCACCTGTCAACAACACTCTAACGATGATGCACCTGCTGAGGCGATTGGATAACCAAGAAAATTCATGTGTTGAAAGCATGTCTGTATTTTTATTTGACACCAGCGTAAAGTGTGAAGTGAGGAAAACCCTGGCTACTTTAGCTTTATTTTCAATAACATGCCATGCTAGTTTCTTAAAATGCTAGTGTTCCTTTTTCCATTTGGGGAGCAAATGTAGGCATCTCTGAGTGGAAGCTAAATGTATTGAGTTCTACTATTACCTGTTTTCACATGGTACAAACACAAATGCCAAGAGAAAAACCAGGCAAATCATGTTGATTTTTTTTTTTTTCTGAAAAGGATATAAAAAAAACCTTTGCACAATATCATTTTAATCCTTCTGTATAAAAAAAAAATGCTTTGTTATTGTCACACTACATTCACACAAACAACCCAGTTAGGCTTTCATCTCCTTTGTGCGGCAGGGACTCTGTCAAAACTGACCACAGAAAGGTCCGAGGGTGTGGAATTAAAGGAACTTTGTAGTAGTAAAAACCATTGATTTGATGGAGAATTTCCGTAGCAGCTGAAGTCTCTGAAGCTTATTTTCTTCAGAGGAGCGTGGGGCAGACCAAACAACAAATTCCGTCCTAATCGCTAACACACACACACACACACACACACACACACACACACACACACACACACACACACACACACACACACACACACACACACACACACAGACAGCCTGCTGCCCTACACGACCAAACTTTCTGTTTGAAGTAAGGTTAATAACTAGAGTGCCCTCCAATGGGCACAAGTGGAATAGCACTAACAGAACTGAATAAAATTACAACGTATGAAGTTCAATATCAAACTGAGGACAAGGCGCCAGTCAAAAAGAACATCTGTAATATGCTATATTAGAAGAGACAAGATAATATGCAAAATTTGTATTTGCCACTAGAATAAAATGACGCTAAACATGGAGCGTTCTGCGGTCCGAAGATTTGTATACTTCGATTTCCACAGTTGCAGCCGACGGAAATGTGTTTTATTAGTTCCACTTTAGTGGCTTTGGTCTGGTCGTTCTCATGAGATTTAGAAAACAGCAGAGGCTTGTACTGTAGTCTCAGTTTGGCGGTCTACACATAATTCTCTGAAAACAAGGCGTCCAGAAATACCGATACTGTGTACAAATTGCCCCGAGGCATGGCATGAAATAATGCTCAAGGAAAGTGAATTCCCCAGATCTACGTATCCGCGAGTTGTATGAACCTGCTGTTTATTTTATTTGTTTTACAAATGTCGTAGGGGAGACTAGACGTAACTTGAATTTATTCACCAAAAGATTTTGCACCTTCGAACAGTGACCTATGGTATTTGGTATCAAAGAACAGTCGTTTTCACATTTTTGAAGAAAAGCTGCACTAGAGGCCACAGAGCAAAGTAGGACAAAAACTTTTAACGTATTCGTCAATGGTTTGAGATGAATTCAGTCCTTTGTTCAATATTGGCTTCAGATGAAAGCACGAGGCACATGTCTGTATTCATCAAACTAAACATCTGCTGTGGTCCAATTGCAATCACACAGCTGCGCGGATAGAAAAAGGCCGGTGTGCCAGAGGAGGATGGGCGAGGGTGCTATAAACAAAGTTTGGACAAGGCGTCGATAAAAGGCTTATCTTCATGCGTAGGGCATCTGACAGTTCTTGCCAGCGAAGCAGAATGCTCTTCTCCTGGGGCTCTGGTTTGCTCGACTGCTTTAATAGCGTTTCGGGCACGTAGGGAAACTTACGAAAATGATGATCTCGTGGAAATGCGGCAGATAATCAACCCGCCATTGGATGGGGATCCAGTGCGTGTCAGTCTTTAATAGCATGTAACTGCACATACGCTCTATCTCTTATCAACACCGTCCCGCCAATGTTTCGTTTATAAGATACATTACATCTTTGATATAAAATGTAGGTGTACTTTGTCCATAGAAAATAGCCCAAATTCAGGATCCATCTTGAGTTTCATTCATCAAACAGGAAATGTTCTACCTTTTACAAAAACTCAGTTTTGTGCTTGAGTTGGGATGGGTTGCCTCAAAGCCTGAGTACTGTGTCAAGGCAGATTACTGTTTCTGAGGCTCTGAATAAGTATTAACCAGTGGTGGAGAAGCTGGATTCAGACAGTAAAAGTACTACCATGTGATTGTTCATTCTATGCACTAAACCAGCTGATTCTATTTAGCACAACTCTTCAGCCAAATGGATGAGCTAATTAGTGAAATCAACTGACTTTTGTGAATGAACAGAACAAATACATGTCAGGACTTTTACTTTCTGAAGTGATGGTTTTCCACCTATGGTATTAACTGTTGGAAGACTACAAAAGCATGACTACAGCTGCTATACTGACCACCCTATTAATCTAGCACTTGATTTTAAAGAGTAGCAGAAAAATAAAAATGCACCGTTGTTTGTGAGAATCAGCTGATACTGTGAGTTCATACTGAATGCACCTGCAGTAAAGTAATGCAGGATATCACTCCACTAAATTTAATATTAATATTAACACAACCAGTCATCAGTAGATGAATCTTAAGCAATGGTCTTTAAGGAAGTTCAGAACAAGTTTAATTTCCAAAGTATTCATGTACATCATGCCAACTTTTAATCTTCTTCATGAATTGCATTAGATCATACTTCAAACCTTCATGCAATAGCATAATTATCAAATAAGATTAATATTTCCAGAGTAATTATTCAGTTATCTGCCAAATCCAAACTTTCAAATGTGAATGTGATGTGAAGGTAGAGTGTTGATAGTTTCATTCATGCTTTTTGGAGAGGAGCTTAATTCACCTCTCGTTGGAAGTCTCAACCCTAAGTTATAGTGTGGGTGTTCTGAAGCACATGAAGTCCATGGTTATCAAAAGTCAGGACTTGCACAGAGCTGCAGGACATTTCTTTTGGCTACTCACTTCTGTGGGTTCCACATGAGAGGTATCTTTAAGTAGTGGCAGTAGGATAGTCTGTGGAAACTGAAGAAAAATATATGATTAAGGACACACACACAAACACACATATGCAGATGCACTTATGCACAGGCATGCAAATGCACGAAAACACAATACTATTTTTACATTTTTGCAAAAATACATGTATCAGCACACCAGGTTATTCATAAAATGCTGGAAACAAGCATAAATATTGTGTAATCAGTTTTTTCCAGCATGCCTAGTCTAGTGTAACACTGTGGGAGTTTTTTTTTATTGTTTTCCCTGCTGTCTATTCCAATTAACTGCAAAAAGTGTTTCACTAAACTGAACATTTATCTTAATGAGAGTCAGTCTTTTCCAGCAGGAAATGGAAAGATTGAGGACCATACTCTGATGATGCAAAAAGCCTAGAATTAGTGCAAGCTCAGTTTCTGCAAGCCCAGGTTTTCAGCTTCATATGAGGCTAGCATATAAAATGCTTGCACTGGCATTAGTGTGTTGTTAAACAGATCTGGGTTGAATATATATCTGTAGTTTGACTTATTCAAAATATTATTTTTTAAAAAGTATCTCAATGTATGGGCCAATTCACCTTCAAGTATATGTCAAAACAACTTAAACTCAGCACAACAACAATAGCAAAACAGCATGGAAGACAGAATCTGTCTTTGTCAAGTGCATAAAAATGGAAAATGCCAATAAACAGCCAATCGTAATTTTGAATGATGGAAATGTTAGTATAATTTTAGCAATATTAATAGTAATAATATAAAACAGGGGTGTCAAAGGATTATACAATATTGGACTTAATCACATTATTTGCTGTGATTAAAAACAATTAATTTCAACTAAGAATTAAATCCTTTTAAAGATCTTTCCATTTAGTAAACTCTCTTGTAAATGTCATGTATTTGATTGAAATGAAACACAACATACCAAAATCTGCTCTTTTTTAGCATCTCCAATGTTCATGTTTTTGAAGTAAAAATAAAAAAGTGCAGTAGAAAGGCTTTCCATTAATATCATTTTGTGGTATTACCCATTCTACTTAGCCTGAATCTAAAGAACACCAAGCTTACTTTTCCAGATAACAGAGGTGCTATTTTCTTTTAAGAACTGGAAGAACAATTCCTTACAGGGTGCAGTTGTGGTAGGTGTTGGCATATACTTGTGTGCAATGAAGGCCAGCCTATCATGTTCTTATGCATGCTCTGAGCACCACTGTATTCACACTCTCTCCATGCCGATGAGGTTCTCAAGGTCATGGCTCCCCAGTGGGTCCCAGGTTGCCTATATCCAGGTGGACAAGGGGGTTATGGTCTGTGTTGGTGGTCCTAGGTACTCCACAGATTCCCTATTTCAAGGGAGCAACACCACTAAGCCAACTTCAAGCCCATCAACTATTCCGTAGTGCAGGGCAGAAGGCAGGGATCTTTATGGGTAGTCAAATTCAGGCGGTGATAATCCACAAAGAATCACTGAGCACAGTACTTTTTGCATACCAGTGCAATGGAAGTCACCCATGGAGTGGGTCAATTACTGATGAGCACCTCCTTCACAGGGGACCACACTTCTGGGTGCAGGGTAGGATGAATGGGGTGATACCTGTGACGTCTTAGGGGAGCGGTAACATTGGAGATGTAGTGTAGAATCATATCCACAATCATATCATATTCACAGTCTTGAAGTCTTGATATCCATTGACCCATAGTCTTCCTCATGGGCCGTGAATGCTCCCCACCTCTGCGGAAGCAGGTCTTCCTGCAGCTGCTGCTCTTCTCTGTTCTGTAGCATTAGCGCTGGTTCAATGGAACCAGAGGATGATCTGTTGTTTTGGGAGATGTGGGTTAGCATAAATATGGGATACAGTGATATTTCATTCATTATCATTGGCTGCACAGACACTTGATCATTAATTCTATTTTGAATGAATTCCTCTTGTGTCTATTTTTCTTTACCAACACCTCTTGGGTACTGTGCACCTCTCATGCTTTGGCATAAGGAGTGCACAGTAGCCTGCTCAAAACAATTCTTCACAATAATTAGGAGATGGCTTCCTTTGTGAAACTTTTAGCTCTATGGACATTTCACAGTACTCTGAAAATCTATAGTAGCTGCCGTCATAACTGGCAAATAAGTTGTTCTGATCTGGGTATGGAATGGGAAGTGTGTGGAACTAAGAACAAAATAGTGTGTTGTAAATTACCACTTTTATTAGCACTGAACACTGGTTGTATTGGGAGTTCTAGTTTGATATTTTAATATATAAACTATTCATATAAACTACACCATTATTCCTTGTAGAAAACAACACAAACATCTACTACCACCTTCCATCTGACAGATATATAAAGGGCAATAGAGGACTTTCCCTTTACTTTGTAGAACTGAGTTAAAAAAATAATAAAAATTTGTCTGAAATTGAAGTTGCTATGTGGTTGTTGAAATGTGAAATCAAATTTTTACAGTTGGATAGTCAGTTCTGCCCCCTCCTCTAGAGGGCAGTGTGAATTTACCATGATGAGTTGGCATGATCCAGTTCATTTATAATCTCTAAAAAAAGGCATACAAAACTAGAATACAAGTACCAAACTAGTTTCTACAGTCTGCAGTGCACAACTGACCTGAACCAGTGATCTGATAATGACCTGAATTAGCTGAGCTCCATGCATTGTAGTTGGTCTTTTTGGTGACAATTAAAATAACATAACAGCATTTTCAATTAATTAAAGAAAATTGAAACTGTGGTTAATTGAATGTAATTATATAGGTTTACCTTTAACAGGATTTCAGTGGCACCAACATACAAATCTGGTTCCAGAAAAATTGCCTTCACTTTGAAGTACACATGGTAATTGTTAACACTCAGTAATGCTTTTATTAAGCAAAGTAAGATACATAATCATTGGAAGAACTAGTAGTCTGTATGTCTTTTTATGAAAAAAATCCATTACTTGGTAGTTACAATATAAAACTCATTCATTTATTTACCTCCATTTTCTCTCGATGCAAAGTTTTTGTCAGTCTTCTGAACAGCTCTGGAGAAGTCTGTCTGTGCTTTCCTTTGGTAACAGAGTTATGTTAGAAAATGCAAATGTTGAATGTCTACACATCATATGAGCACACAAAATCATTTTACACATCTACCGTAAATTCAAATTCACTTGTAAATTTGGATGAGATTTATTCAGTGAGTTCCCTTGAAGTACTGACCGTTGATAAGAATAAACACTGACTTCTGTTAGTGAAGTACAAATTATATCTGTAATGCCTAGAACAGAGGCACACACAAAAAAAACAGAAAACAAAAGCAGAGCAATTGAGCACTCATGCTACAACAGATATCAGTTTTGAATGTTATTGTGCTGTTACAAAAAACACATATTATTCATGGTTATCTCTAACTTTCTAATGAACTTTCATTCTCAACAAGGCTAAAAATTGGGTTTTGGCATGGAGATAGCTTTTTTTGTTGTCACCTTGACATAGTGTTGCAAAAGTAATTTGGTTAATTTCCTCTTGTTTTCTGGAAGCTTATTACATTTCTTTGAGCCTATTTGTTTTTAGACATTGCAACTAAAACGAATTCATTTAATGAAGCAAATGGCTTTTCAGATGCTGTGTTTTTATACTGAACCTAAAATAAAGGAAGGAATGTGGGATTCTCTCACATCCAGGCTTAAATGGCAGGAATTGTAGGATATTTATCAGCATACACTTTGCTTACAGCATGTCTATTTTTATTTATGTGAAGACAATTCTCTCCTAAGAAGTGCATCTGGATGTGTTTGCTTTTGTTTCCATTTTCAACTCAACTGCTGAGGTAACCAAGGATGTGACTTAGAAGAAGGACAGAGAATTCTATGTTCAATTTGAATCAAAAAATAATTTCAGAAGGAGCTCAGTCAACTGGGGTGTTGCATGCTGGCTCTTCTCCCATTTCTCCTTCCTCCCATTTCATTTAGCTTAAGTCTACAGGTTGGTACATGGGGGATCTTCTTCAGGGAGACCAGCAGAAAAGAAGCAGCACTTAGCAAACTGTCTGCCACTGTGACTGGGTAACTTCGAAGTAAGAGGACATGCATCAGTCATGCAGGAAAATATAGTTATTTTATCTCCTGTGTCTGCTCTTGAATGTGCTGTTCAGAGGAGAGGAAACAACTCAAATGCATTTTCATGCTGACTTTCCTGGCCTAACATAGAGTCTGTGCTCTGAACGGAACTGCTGCATAGCTTCATCTGGTCTCCCTTCCAAGTCGTCAGATCTGGCACCATCAGAAAAACTGTAATGTGCCTTTGCCCTTTTACCTTCAGGCTTTTTCATTCGTTGAACATTAATGATATGAGCTAAAGAACCAATGCTTTGTGAGGGCACAAAAGGGTTTATCTCCTGGCATGGTGTGAAAACATCAATAGTTTCCTTTATAGTTTTCATTGGCTTTATTCAAGCTGAATACTTCCCCAAAAATGTAATTCTGTAATTCACAAAACTCAAAATCCATTTAGATTCAGTCAAGAAATATTTCAGAGTGTGGGAATTTTGTATGATGAAAAGAAGCAACAGATCCCTTCAATATAGATTCATACAGCACTGTGTCTGGTCTTGAACACCTGAGGGTCTTCTCCTATTCCATGAATTAAAAATGTATCCAATGTAGATATTAACCAATCACATTTACACCAGCCTCTCCTCTCCCATACTGAGAATTTTTGTGATGGAAATTTACCATCACGCACCATACATTTGTCCCTTTATACCTTGTTACCATTGGTCTAACATAGTGGCTGTAATCCACCTAAATTTTTAAAAAAGTTTGTAACTCATTCAGTAAAAACTTCAGATAAAACCTCAAATCTCTCCTTAGTTGTAGTCTCCTTCTGCTGAACCTGACATAATTAAAAGGGCAGGCTGAGATTCATAAAAGAGTTGTGAAAAACACTGTGCTACTGAAAGTGTTGTAAAAAATCATGTGGGCTCTTGTTCCTCGTTAGCAGATTTACTAAAATCAAATACATAAATGAAGACAGTCGCAAATTTTCTATTTATGGAGCACTAAAGGTAATTAGGGGCCTCTGGGTAGCTCACACAGTAGAGGCTATTGCTTATGGTTTAATTAGACCTTATATTTCAAATGATAAAACCACAGAGCTCACTCTCAGATCAATAAGGCTTTTCAGGTGAAAGCCTGTCTGCATGGTTCTAAAAGCTGAATTAAAATCCATGAATACATTTTGAATAGGCAGTCATCAGCTGGAGGTGTTTGGCTACAGCAATGAATATGGTAACCTTAATTAGTAAAGTGGAGGAGGTCACAGCAGATGCAGCGTCATAACTATCTTGCCATACATTTGCAAAGAACAAAAGCAAGTCTTACTGGTCTAAAATGATTCAAAACCCAATTCAACGCCTTATTCGTATGGGATGTATATCTGTAGAAAGAATGCTGACATTTGCAGGACTGAAAAATTCACACACGCGCATGGAGCTGTGAGAGAAATTCTGAGTCGACCCGTTTTGTCCCTGAACCTTTGAATGGGGACAGCTTGATGTCAGTTCCCATTGGAGAGCTCATTCATCAGTCCCCAAGCCCTCCGCTTGGCGCCGCCCGCTCACGGTGCACCTGTCTGTTCAGGTGGAAACGCTGCTGGACCGTACCCATTCGCTGTCCCCGCATAGCACCCTCCCGACAGCACGCGCTCAGTAGGAACAGGAGCGATCCAACATTTCACTATGAGCACACCTGAAAGGGCACCCAAGGCTGGTTCCACAAGAAAATAAACCCAGGATCAAGTTTTCCCTAGCCCCCCTGACTGTTGATTCAGCTGTGGTGTATAGGCCTTAAAATTGTGGTTCCTGCATCCAACCAAATATCTCTGCTGGAGTTCATTTTCAAATAAATACTTTTTGGACAATCAAGTTTATTTTGTTGCATTCAGTGACAGAAGCATTTGTAAATGAATCCTCATTGAGATTTCAACATGTTCACACAGGCAGTTTGTGTGGTGAATGGTTTGTTTCCAGACAGGAAACAGCGGAAGGTATAAAAACTTTACTGGCCCTTGTAGCTGCTTTCAGCTTGACTTGAATAGGTAGTTGACTCAACGAGACAGCAGTCCTTCTACAGGCCTCATTGACCTTTAACAATCCTGTCCGTCATGACACATAAGGAAAAAAGTTTCTTGAAATCTCTATTGACTACCATAGGCCTGGTCTGCATTTATGTCATGCAGAACTGTTCATACACCATGAAAAACAAGGCAGCCATGAGTGCAGTCTTTTCCATGTGTTCTCTGCGGTCTGGTAGCCTGCTTATAGCTTATTGGTGGTTAAGTTCTGATCTGACTAGACCATTGTCTGGTCCATGTTTTGTCATCCCAGCATTTTTTTTCATTGCTATTGCGAGGTACCAACATGAAAATGATGACATTTGATTTGTAGGTAACACTGGTAATGTACAGTTCTTGACCATGAGCCATGAGGCCATTTTATTGGCCATATTTTTGCTAATGTTAAAGTTTGGTCAAAAAGCATACAAGCACATCACAACCCATCTCGATTTCTAGTAAAACCTCTCATATCTGGTTAACAGGGCTCCTGAATAATCAACGTATCAGGAAGAATTCTAGGCCAACTAATTTGCTAAATTTTATATATGTAAATACGTTATGTGCTGCTACAGCATTTCAAACCTTCTCTGCCAGTCATCCATGCAGCCTTACTCTGTGTGCTTCTGTTATTTTGGACCAGCTATCCTAAGTATTTCTGCAGCTGAACAACTGTTTCCTGAGGATGGGTTTGTGGATGAACCAAGACTTTGAGTTTTCTATTATACTTGTTTATAGTAACCCGCAATCTGGTGAGTTTCTTTTGATTTACTTATATAGTTTAAGTGATTATGAGGTATTTATTAGACTGCTTCAGTTACCTATGAAATAACTTGTAGACTTGGAAATACTTAATTTCATTAACATTTTATTCTCCATGGAGGCCAGGTACAAGAGGTTTTACAGGTGGATATGAAATAAACAAAGTCTTTTCCCAAAGTCAGATTGAAAAAGATACAAGTTCAGAACTCTAATTTAGTTCAGAAGGAAACATTTGTACCAAACAAAAAGTGATATTATTAACAGCTAAGTACAGGCAAACCATCTTTATTTATGAGTAGTTGGTTGTGCCCAGTGGAACCTCAGGCTAAATCCTCATTTTCTGATGATATAACCTAAATTTTGCACCCCGTTAGAAGTGAAATCCAGAAAAAAGAAAAATGCCCTTTACCTGCGCCTTTAGTGTCAGTGAAGACCTGCCCACTACTTCACATCTCCATTTGATTGATGCTAAGCGTAAGCTTCAACTTGACCTCAATGCCTTTTTTCCTTGACAAAGTTACACCTTTCTATTGCTTAGACTACTCTTTTCTAGTTAGTAACGCTAAATGACAGACACAATGCATTGGAACTCTATATAATCTAGGCCCAATCCTCTCTTGTTCTTTCTTCTTCAAGACACTTTGGTGAATTGAGAGACAGTAAAGAATGAAGTTCCCCTATGTCACTGTACCATGTTAATTTATTTCAGCCCTCTCTGTGATTTGTCCTGGGTCAGATGACTCTGAAGGACATGGTTAAGGTTTTATCCTTTCGCCATATGGTGCAAGAGGGAAAGTACTGGGGGCCTGGGGAGGAACCAAGTGAGACATGTCCTTGAACAAGGGACACTTACACCCTCTATGGAAGATGAGTTCCATGACATCAGACTTGTCAAAGATGTCCTGAGGCATCACAGATGCTTTGCACTCCCTGTCAAGCCACACAAAACTCCCATCCATGATTGTGCACTTCCTTTGCCTTGAGGATCATGTTGGTATTGTTACCTATTGAAACACCAACGCATAGAGAATGGCAAAGTTGTTAAGCTTTGTGAGCCCTGTGATTGGTGAAGGTACATACACTGTAGTCAGTCACCAGATTGTTGAACAAAAAAAAGACCTTGCTTGAATGCAATGCAAAATTTGTATTGAATATGTGCATCATACAACTCCACTTATATAGCTTGTGAAGACTCACAGTAAAATAGCTAGAAATTGTAAACTTTATTGAAAAGCTCTCGTCAAGGTGACTATCCCGTTTGTACAATTCAAAACAAATAACTACTCTTGGTTCAAATTCTCTCTATATCTTGCATGAAGGTGCTTTTGAAGTTCCTTTGAAAATATCCTCTGTGTCTAGCATTGATCACATAATCTACGCAACAGGAAGAAAACACACTTGGCCGCTATAAATGACAGCTATCAGTGATGGATGAGTTCCTAATGCTTTTGTTCTGCCCGAGGCAGAAAATGTATTTTGTTAACCTCATCCTTTTAGGGCGACTGATTATTTCCCTTTCACCATGATATCTGACTATTCCCCGATGGCCGTAAATCAATTAAGGCTATCTCCCAACATGATTTATATCATGTTTCAGCATATTAATTTCAAAGCCATCCCTGTTCTTCGGCTTCGGATAAATGGTAAATTTAGCAGCAATCAGGACGAGCAGGCGTGCCCTGCATTATATTGAGTGAATCTGCTTCTCTTCTGCAAAGTGCATGAAGACTCCAGGGCACAATACCTCCTTTTGAAATCATAAATAGAAACGCTTGTTTGAAGGATGGCTGTGATGTCTCATTCCTGCTGTTTCTAATGGCAGCATGCAAATCCTTAGAGTTGAGCTGACATCTCTTGCCCTTCTTGTTGCCTCTTTCCACTTTTCGTTTTAGAAGGCACCCTGATTGCTTTTCTGACACAGGGAAATACAGAAAAAGTGTTACAGGTGGATGTACCTGCTATGTACAGGTGGTGAATAAAAACATGTAAACACATCTGCCAAAAGTGAAGGTTGGTTCCATATTGGTGTGGGATTCACATTCTTGGAATAGTTTTGGTTCACTGTTCCCTTTAGAAGACAATATTTTTGACACACCCCAAGCCAAGCTCAATAGCCCACCACATTGACCTACTCCTACTCACCATTTGACTTCTCCAATTCATGTGACAACGGCAGGTCCTCGTTTCTTACAACTCCGCATATCACTCAACAGTTACATACTACTTTGTCACTAGAGGGAGACAAAGTCAGGCTATAGGATGTTGAGGAAAAAAGCATTGGGGTAGGGCTGAAGCTTATTCTTAGTATCAATCAAATGGAAATGTGAAGTATTGGGCAGGTCTTCACTGACACAGAAAGTGCAGGTACAGGGCTGAAGTGTATCCAACAGGCTATGATATTATGGGAGATACTGGGAAGACTCCATTTCCACCTCCATTAAATGTCAGTTAACTGACTTACTTGTACATCAGGGGCATTTCACTAATGCAGTATTGCACAGTATAGACTCTATGCAATGACACACGATGGCTATATTTGCCACATGTGGTGGCCTGATATCCATTAAGGCTTTTAATGCCATAGGTAGGTAAGAACTGAGAAATTTAAACCTTTATCTGAAGCTTTCATGTAGCCTGGATGTGGCAGTTAGAATGTGTGTGGGCACAATTTGATTAATATAACCTGCCTCTGTGCCTCTGTCCTTCAAACCTTCTGTCTAAACAAAACTGTCACATGGTCAAGTTACGCAAGCACAGTTTAGACTGAAGGTCTGAAGCAGGAGGTGATTGATGTTGCTCACATTTCTGTCATTTCACATGCGGTAGTTATTCTCTGCAGTAGGAGTGAATTCAAATCTCTCTCTTAGCCATGAAAGACAGAAGCAGGGAAGGTAGCTCATTACTCCGAGATCTTTCCATAAAGCCTCAAGTACCACTCAACCCCCTTCACCAAACACCCTGCTATTTCTGCCTAATGACAATTATAATCAGGCTCAATATATTTTGTGGACTTGGATCAAGACGTTTTGTAACAGACTCAAAATCTGTGCACCGTAAGAATAAGAAAACCAAAGATAAACCAAGTAACATACACATTTTCAACTTGAGACTTGTGTAAATCTACTGATTCCATAACTATACATGTTTACAGATGCTTTTTGGTAAACTTTTCACCACATATTACACCACATAGACTAGACTGCCAGAAAAGTCAAAGGTCAGAGGGGGCAGTAGGGGATTGCCGATGGGGGAGAGACCAGCACAAGAGAAAAACAGCTTTGTTGCCATTTGGTCATACATGTTCTTGCAGTAACAAACTCTACCATGTTTCCAAAGTCACCAACAGCAGGCCTGGCATTAGTCCGCTTTATAACCCCTTTTCCAATCCTCTCCCACACTCAAATCACCTCTGCTATGCATTGCTGTGTCACTAATAACTTAAGAATGCCACTGCTTTTGCATATTTTTTATTTTTACAAATATGTACAAATAGCTGTACAAGTTTGTTGACAACTGAAATTAATAAAAATGTGAATACATAATTAGAAAGAAATAAACCTATCTAGCTGAAATTGCATTTGTCATACAACGAATGCACTACATGATTCTGCAGCTATGGTTCACAATATTTTAAATTACTTAATGAAACAATTTTTCTGTGAGTGTTCAAATATTAGTTTGGGTTTGAAATGGGTGCTCTTACAGCTGGTGTTGACCTGACCTTCTTTCCCATTCACCCCAATCTCATCTGAAGAGATCAAAGATGCTATATTGCAACCCATCATGCTTATCATCACTGAAGTTAGTATCGGTCTCACAAGGGAACACCCAATAGGAAAATAATCTAATGGTAAACATCTAAAGTACAATTGCCTTCACACACTTTACACCAATAACTCTGCATACACCCCCAGAGCTTTCATATTCAGGAGAGCATTCCTTTAAGCTCTACTGCAGTCTCAGTAACAATTCTTACTCATCCAAGAAAGTGCTTCAAAGGCAGTATTTTTAAGCAAGATCGATCAATGTGACATCATAAAACAGATCTAGAAATCAATATTTCAAATCCAACTGCTGGGCTTTCTTCAATATAAAACCAGAACTTAATTTCTAAATTTGTAAGCACCTCATATAAACTACTTTGTTCTTTTTTAACATTTTAATTTTAAAAGGATGCATTGAAATTAAGTGCCAGACAATTTGTTTTTCTTTTTAGTATATACCAGTTCTGTTTCCATTTGTGCCGCAGTTAAAATGAACTCTTTCTCAAAGCGGCATACACAAAATGAACTACAGTATAATTTGGTTCTTGAAGCTTCGGTTAAGGTCTTTGTGTGGGAGGACAATGGAGTTGAGTATAATCACTTCTGATGGGATATTCACATTGCAACCTGAAAAACAAACAAAAAAATACAGAGTGGAATACTGTATTAAAAAGTGGAACTCCCACCAGTCAAAACCTGCTCCCACAATGCACTTGGATAAAAGTCACTTACCTAGAATGGTTATAGAGGGGGTTAGCTTTCCGTCCCGGAATAGTGTTTCACTATCAATTTTGGCATAGGGGTCATTTGGGTTGGGATCACTGGGGGTCCCCTCCACTCTTGCCCACTTGCCGATTGTACTGTCCCATCCGACAATGCTGTTTAACACACAGCTGTGATCCTAAAATCAGGAACAAGCAGTTTCCAAATATAAGAATGGCATTTAAACATCCAGTAAGTTGAGTCATTCCTGGTTATCAAGCAAAAATAATGAATCGTTTTGATCTTTCAAAATATCATAGGCTTACTGGGGCAGAATGACGACAAGTACGACAAAAACTTTTCTAGAGTTTGAACTCAAATGGGTCTATAGTGACTTTCTGAAATTATTAACGATATGGACATTATAGGGAATGGCATCGCTGAAAATGGCTTGAAAATTCTGTTTTCCCAGAGATCAAATTGGCTTGAACACAGATTGTTGGAGTTCCTTAAAAAGCAAGAGTGCATTACTACATTCTCCATATTACAGAGTGGCTTTGTTTTTCCCAGTATTGTTAGCTGAGGTCTGAATAGTGGCACTGGATTTTTGACAAATTATGTCACGTGACCCACATCCAGTAACTGTAACAGGACTTGCCTGTAGTGTGGCTCCGTGAAGAATGATGGACTCTCTCACCCGGACCCCGGCCCCTATGGCCACCCCCGTTCCAATGGAGACGTTAGGGCCTAACTGCAAAAACAATCAGGCAGTGAGTTTCACTCTGCTGCCACTTGCAGTATCGATCCTCCACTATAATGTTACATATCCATTACTCTAACTACTTACCACAGCAGTGGGATCAATATTAGCTGTCGGATGAATATACACATTCCCTAGGAGGGAAACATACTATGGTAACCAGAACAAGGTTTTCGATGCAAGTCATTACTAAAAACAAGGCTGTATATCCCTATACAACTATTAATTACCACCTACTTTATGTTACCATCATATCTCTACAAATTAAATTGCTACTTACTCTACATATCTCCATATCCCTATACACCGGATTCTTACCTATTATATTACATACTAGTATGCCTGCACATTGAATAATATTTCATATACCAGCATATATCTGCATATTAAATAATACTTATTTTACATGCCAACAAATCCCTATTCCCTACACACTTAATATTTATCTATTCTACCTATTGTACTGCATTGTATCCCTACACATTGAATAACTTTCCTTTATATACGAATGTAACAATAATACAACAAATTATTGCCACAATTTTTGTATGCAGCACATCACTACATAGTAAATATTTACCAATGATTTTTGGCCCTCCTTCTTCATTTGTGGCCAGTCTTTCTGGATGGGTCCTGTGGTACTGATTCAGGTACAAGCGACTGGCATAAATCGCCGATCTGTAAATACAGTCAAAATGTGAACGACTTCAAATATGAGGTCAATTGCTTCGATGGGTTGTGTCTAATCTAAGGCTGAACCTATGAGCCTGATTATACCAGATGAGTGCAATGATCAGATAGAGAGATCCAGAGAGAAGGTGAGGAAGAATGACAGAGAGAGGGTGAGTGAAAGAGGGAGGGAGGGGGGGCAACATTCACTCACCCAGCGGATTTGATCTGGCTCCAGAAGCGGTTTGTTTTGTAGACGTAGAGCTTGCCCTGTCCCGCCAGCGCTGTGAAGATATCCTGCTCCAGCCGGATCACCTCTGCCCTCTGCCAGCCATTGGTCTGCTCCTCTCTGTGAGGGGGAGCAGCACGATGTCAGGACTCCATCCTTTCCTTTATTCCATTCAAAGCTTTTCAAAAGCAACCCCAGTTCCCATGAGCAATGTGTGCAGTAACATGGTGTGACAAACTCCCACTGTGCCCTACAAGACAGGCCTTCCCAATCACAGTCCTGACACCTCCATGTGTATTCCGGCTCCAATTCCATTTCACCAAGTCTAACAAATTACTCATAGTTTTTATGAACAAACTTGTGATTACTTTCATGTCAAAGCTACAAAACATGCATAGGCTAGAAATACATATGCATGACATGAAGCATGAATACATCATATTAATTTCAAACACATTAATTAGCTTGATCAATTCTCTGACATCTTAACACTTCTGCAATTTGCAATGTGACTTCTCTCAGATGGTCTTTCAAAGGATTAATAGACAGACTGACAGACAGAATCTCGGGGAGGGTGTCCATCTCCAAAAGTCTGGATAACTGGTCATTGTCACTAAAGTGACTGTGAAAAATGACACCCAAAACAGAAGTCGGTCATCAAGTTCTGGAAGCCCTGCTTTTAGAAAAGGCTGACCCTTCGGTTCATCGGCAGATTCTGCATCTACTAAAACGCTTCTAATTTTTTTGAATGAGGTCAATATCAATAGGTAGTAAACTGAAATGGCTGTGAAACCCCAACTCCAGCACACCCATGCTCTGTAATCATTAAGATGCTCCACCCACACTGGGATATTTGCAAGATGCCCCGCCTACACCAAGCAATCTGAAAGAGGCCACAGCCTCACTCAATCAGACTTAGACACTGACTGACTTTCCTAAGCTTCTTTCATGGGCTCACTCTGTTTTTCTCAAGTTATAGAGGCAAAGGTGAATTCTTGGAAAACAAAAAGCGGGAAATGTTTGCAATTTCTGAAAAAATGTCATAGGTGGAGAGAAGTAAATAAAATGAGCAGGTTGAGCAGAGAAATGCTTTTGTTCCCTTGTTTACAACTATGTTTTAAACCATGACCTTTGTTTTCAAAACTCTATTAAGATTTGCAGAGAATATTCCTGTGGAATTTAGCAGAACTCAAAATGCTTCAGTATTTCAAAGCTCATTTGTAGAAGCTACCCTCTTTGAAATTAAGCCATGTTTCAATTATCCTCTACCATTAAGCTCTTAAAGACTGTAAAATAACTGAGGTGAAACATATTGATTCACCTCAAAATGACTATATAAGAAATATTTCCATTAAACCAACACTGTATGATTAAATTTACCATATTTAAGCCCAACAAACTGAACAGTAAAGGAATTATATTCCTCTATTCAGCAGTAGATTGAGTCAATAAATGAAATAGCATCCCGTAAACAATCCCGTTTGTGCTGTACCAAACTTTCAGAAAATAATCATATGAACAAAAACGAGTTCTGAAAAAGGAAGTCAGACAGTATCCCTCCTATAAGGGGTCCATCCTCCTTTTGTGCTGTGTATTTGTGACCTCACTCCATACTCTAAAATAAGTGACACTATTTAAAGACACATAAACACAAGCTAGAGGGTCTACGTGCAGAGCAGTGCGGTTCCAATTCTACCCACAGCATGGAGCCAACTTACCCCTCATAGGGATATCTGGTGATGGGGAACAGGAAACAGAATGATGGCAGGAAAGGGGGAGGAAAAAAGAAAAATGAATAGAACTGAGGAGCAGGAAAATGGTCAAATAAACATGCAATCCCACACATAAGCTCCTGCATGGGACTCCTCCCACTCACAGAAGCATGTCTTGCTGGTTTTTCTGAAACACCGCCCCAATGTGCTGGAAGATTTCTGGAGTGAACAAGTAGATCCCGCAATTGATTATGTCACTGACGAAAGTGCTGGGCTTTTCCACATAATGCAACACCTATAAAACACAAAAGACACATTTCAATCTGTGTTTCAGACAGATTTCGCTGTGATAGTCTAAGCTGTGTGATCTATTCAGAGAATGAAGATAGGACAGTGGAGAAATGCGCTTATGGTACCTCGTTTGTTTGTTCGTTTTCCACAATGCAGCCGTAGTTCATGGACTGCTTTCTGTTGGCCTAAATGTTGAAGGAAAAAACTTGATTAAGAGGACTGTATAAATAGTCTCATTTCAGGTGCAGCAAATGCTGTCACCCAACCATTTCAAAGAAAGGCAACACACAAAGGTCAAATTTAACAAGCCCATGACAAATTTCCATTTCAATTTTATATTTAACTGCAAAGGCAGGTGTCCCAAGAGAGTTAGCTTGCTCTTAGAATGGTAGTTTGCAGAAGCCAACAGCAGCCATGGCCCGGAAACCTAACCTGCCAATGTAAAGCCATATCATTTGTCAGTCTGTGCTCAGCCCTGATTGTTCACCCCTTAGCTGGTCCCTTAACTGGTCTGATTGGCCACCCCTCATCTAGGCCTCATCCTGGTTGACCATGCCTCTCACTGGTCACGCCTCAGCTGGGCTAACCCTGATTGGTGGCTCTCTGCTCACCCCTCTCCTGTCCCCAGCCTTGCTTAGATACTCCTCTGCTGGATCCAACACCTATGAGCCTCTCCTCACCGTTGTCCCCAGGATGACAAAGCTGTGTGTGTCTCCATGCTCTTTCTGGAATTCCAGTAACTCTGGCAGAGGAAACTCAGAGCAAACATCTGCATTCATGATGAAGAAAGCCTCTGGACCTCCAGACAGGATCTGGTCTCTAAAATGGTAAATTCCCCCTCCTGTGCCCAGAGCAGCATACTCCTGTAGGTACCTACAAATCCAGTCAGAATACAGTCACTTCCATTACATCAGTGGACTGGAAGATAGCACTTCCTAGGGTGGCATACCAATCATATTTTAGATCCAACATTTGGAATACAAGAAAAATCTTTAATATTTTCTCATATATTGGCAACATGACCTTTAAATATAATCAAAATCTCAATTTTGGTTGTTTTTCTGGCAGTCCAAGGTGCTATATAAATAAGTTGTAAACAGAAGACGAGTACATCTTGTCTCCTTGCCCGCAATGCAAGTGCAGTTCCGTCCATTGCATTTGTTATGCTCATAGCACGACAATTACGTACAGACACTTCTGTAAAGTCAAGTCACAACAAATGTAAAAATGTGTTTTAAAAACAGAGACTGGGGAGTGATTTACCTTATAGAGATTTTAAATTCTTGTTGTGCACAGGACAAGAATCTTGTGAGTTCTTCATTTGGCTGATAAAAGCCTATGAGTAATATCTCTTTCATATTTGGGACCTATAGAAAAGATTATTTATTGAAAGGATTAATTAAACCTACTTGCCTACCACTTATTCATGTGATGTGTACATTTTTGTAAAACATTCCATTTAGGTTATGAATATTTTAATAAGCTACATCATATATGGACACCACAATCTAAATGATCGTTTGTCGTTTATGCCCAAATCACGACCACAATTGGTTTAAAATTAGACGCTTTATGACGAATACAGATCAACCTAAAGAACAGTTACTTGACGTTACCATCTATTTAAATGTGTTATTTTTACAGCAAACTAACCTTTGCACAGGCTTCAATGTGATGCTGAAGCATCGGTACTCCTGCCACTGGAAACAGCGGCTTCGGCACCTCAAAGGACAGAGGTCGAAACCGTGTACCTAATAAGGAGATTTGCATCATTAGTCCAGTTAATTCGCTATGTCTTTTCTGTTAAATTGGGCGAATACACGAGAAAGCACACACTTTACACATATTTAAACATGCAGAAAAATTCTTAATAAATGAATGAACAATGATACAAGCATCAATTTGTGAATGAATGAGTATGCTAACAGCTACAGGTCCGGAAACTTGATCAACGCCACGTCATCAAATCAAGTCCTATAGGTTAGTGTTGTTGACACCACAATATGAGGACAGAAGATTATATAATCACTCTTTACACAGTTTTCAAATGTATTTATTTTAACCTACCTTTTTGTGGACCTCCGATAAGAATCACTGTTTTTAACATTCTTCCTGAATTGGTCCGTGACAAGATTATATAAAGAAGGTCCTGCGACTTCACTGCAGATACTCCTGGGTAACTACCTACATAATACGAAGGAAATACAAACACAGATCACTTTTCTAACTTGATTTATTACTTTGGTTTGAACAAACAGAATACCATTGTTATTACGTACTGTTGTGAGCTTAGTTGGATAGCGAGGAATTTGCGACAGAACAGTTCCTACTACTGTACAAACTGGTTTTTATATTCCGTTTACGCTTACTTGACAAATCTACTTACCAAATGACACAACTGTTCAAGAAAATTCAGGAAACCAAACAGCTTATTTCTTCTGTTTCTAACAGCATAGCAGTATTAAACCTAATACAGTGAAAGATTAGTCAAACGTTTTCTTCCTTTTTGTCGTGTATGTAATGACACTCCAATATGCTACGGATTATGGGAAATGGAGTCATCGTAGAACCGCTACGGTCACGTTACTTTGCGTGCTATCCCAATATATGTTGTGACATTCGTTATTATAGTACATATAATGTATGTAAATCATTGTAAAAAAAAAAAAAATGACATCCTACGAACATTAAATACAAAGTATAATGAAATTTTATTAAGAGTAAATAAACCACTGCAAAATGTAAAACATTTAATTCTTTGACCAGTACAGACTCTACACTAAATACTGCTTTGAACGAGGATGATGGGCTTTGGTCTTTCTAATTTTCAGACATTTTAATTATGCTGGAAGACTTCAGTGTGCTTTCCAGAGTTCTCTGTGAGGAAAATGGAGCAAAGTACTCTGCAGCGAAGAGGAACACATCATCGGGTTTCCTGAGCAACAGGAACTGGAGGAAATCGGCCAACAGGGCTTTCAGCTCTGGGTGCTGTCTGACGTAGGAGGCATGGTCAGCTTTCAGTTCCTCCTATTGAATTAAAACAAAACAATGTGTAGCCGGAGACAGCCACTGTCACTTGCTCAAAGATACAGTTCAATGAAATTCAGCCCAAGGCTGTCAATCACAAATGACACACCTACTTCAAATCCATCATTTACACATATGTAACACAAATCTGTTGCATATGTAATAAAATGCATATGGGACATTCCATCATAAATCTACCAATGTCTCCAGCTCACCCTTTAAGATTTTCCCTATTTTTGCTTTGCAGTTACAACTATGTATGTTAAACCCATGAAAAAAATATTGAGGTCCTAGCATTACCAATATTTGCACTTTGTCCCTCTAAACCTGTGGGAGGTACCTTCAATTCTGGCCCCATTTTAGTCAATAAAGGTTTTTTGAACCCTGATTACTCCTTAGCTGATGAAGATGACATGAAGCCATGGTTTTTCCAGCACTGAAGCAATGGGCTCATATGAATGGAATGTGAAGCTTGTCTTTTACCTTTCTATCCAGAAATTTAGAGCACAGCTGCATGTCCTCTTCCCACACAAGGGGTTTCTTCTCAAACACAACCTTATCAGCCTTGTCATCTAAATAAAAAGGTATTTTATCATATTTTATGAGGCACATGTGGAGTGGAATCTTAATCTATTAAGCACTGAGGTTACATAAAAGAAAACATGGCCTTTTGGTTTCAGCTCAATCAGTAAAAAACATACCTTCCCCCATCTGAGCTGGCAGCTGAACAAGTCTCATTGTCACTGGGGATCCAACTTGTACTCTGCTCACTAGATGCCTAGAAGACACTTTACAATCAAATATGGTATACTTCACTTCTATATATTCCCATATATATCTAATATTTGCACATTTCCATGAGGGATTCCATTGTCACAGGTTTGATTATTCATTTTCAGTTTTTCTCATTTATATTCGGAGGGCAACTTTTTGGTGATCTTTAAAACTCCCAGTGGAAATACTGCACTGTAAAAAGCTCTGCAGAGATTTAATTTGAGACCCGTGCCAACTAAATGTTGATTGATTTTCAGGGGGAAATAACAATGAGTGAGAGACTTCCACTGATGTTTCACTAACTGCTGTGGGAGGAATAATAAAGAGATGTGACACACAGGTAGAGGAAAGTGCAGAGTTAAGTTCATTTTTCACATTAAAAATCAGCCAGAACAACATAAAAAATGGTTTCTCTTATATAGAATATTAAGCTTCATCAGTTCCTTCTATCTGGTATACATACACAGTCTTGTTTATGACATACTTTCTATTGATCCTGCACCTACACGTTTTTTACTCATCAGATATACAGAGAACGATGTCTCCAGGTGCACATTCAGCAAGTTGACTTTGAAACAGTGAATTCCAATATGAGGGATTATGAATTGTAGGCTTTTATTGTAAGCTGTCACTATACATGTGGTTGTTCAATGACTCTTACCCATCTGAGAGGAAATGGCAGTGCCATTTTGTGGGAACATCCTCAATGGCCTCCACTGTCCTCTCAATCCCAAGCACCTCTAGGGACTCCTGTCCCACCATCTGCTTTTTCAGTCCAAGCCCTTGCTGGTAATGTGTACATGGATCATTTCACAACACAGTACACATGGCATGTTGGGTAGTAACACAGCAGCAGAATGGGCTTCAAACAAAATAATAGCAGATCTGAATCCTGAATGGGCTACTACTCTTGTACATGTAAATATTAGCTGTATGGAAGATATGTTGAAAGGTGCTTTCAAAAGGATCATTTTCAGATTAAATAAAGTTAGAAATTCATTAGTTTGGGTTAAAGTCATCTCAGCTAATCCCCAGGTGCCTATAGGCTAAAAGTTGTCATCAGAGAGCTAAGCCAGGCCTTTCTTCTGATCAATGCTAGCTCTGTCAAACAGTACTGTGGGGCCTTTGGCATATACAATGGCCGCTGGGTCACAGGGGGAGTACATGGGGGAGTGCACATTCTTTACCTAAAGAGGTATGTGCAGAGACCAATAGCTGCCGACCATGTTTGACCATATAGTGAAGTGGAAAAGATTATCTAGATAAGGGTATGTAGTAATTATGTGACATCAAGTTGAGGGGCAGTTTTATGTATTCATTAAAATACATTAGTATTTCACTGTACTTCAACCTTTTCCCCACCTTCAAAAGCCAATTTAAAATTACCAGCACTCACATAAGTAGAGACAGAAATATGCATCTCATTGTCCAAGGAGAGGAAGACCATGTTCTCTGGAATCTTCTTACGTTGAGCAAGAATTCGCAGAATGACAAGATTGGAGGCCTCTGACACAAAGCCCTCAAGAGAGGTTAATGGAAATGTCAGGATCTGTCTCTTCACATCCTAAAATAAAGAGAAAAAAAGAGTTGTAGTTAATTAAAAAAAAATAACATTTATCTCATATTTCCACTTTTCTCATAGCATTTCATGTCCAGTTGTATCTGTAAACTTGTTGAGACATCTGTCAATGCAGAGCACAAACAAGAGCACCCATCCTCTGAGGTGCCCATCCCCAGCCGCCATGTCATTTCACTCTCCAGGCCAGCAGCTGAGCTTCACAAACACTGTACAACTGATGCAGGCAGACTACAGCAACCCAAATTCCAAAGGAGACACTCTTGCTCAGGGGGGAGTGGAATAGTGTACCGATACCTCTCCATACTTGGGAGATGCAGTGGAAAATAACATATTGTCTTGCAAGATACAGGCTACATTCAGCAATGATGTGGGCAGGATTCTATTAAAGATCCAAGGGAATGAATGTCATTACCAAGAACCATGACATTAGCTGGACCTTCCACCTGAGAGGCCAAAAAGCTGTGAACTATATAAACAGATACGCACATCCTCATACCTCTCTTTCTGTGACAACTTTATTCACCAACAGCTGCTCTCCACGTCTGACCATCTGAGACTTCCTGTCCAAACGGTAGTCCTGAAGCTAAAATCATACAGACTGCAGATGTAGATATCAGGCATATCATATAAAATGTATTTGCACTGTAATGCAGTTACATAAAATGCAACTTCATGAAATATGATTGATATACTATGATATCATAATCTTTTCTTTGAAGTTGTTTGTGATTTAGATTTGTTGTATATAAGGAGCTTTATAAAATAATGTTTCACATTAAAACAGTATTATGTATAAACCAGTAAACAAGCAACTGAGTTATTCTACTTATCATAGCATGATTATTACAACAGATAATCCACAGACATGTGTTTCAACAATCAGCCACTGGGTGGCAGTATGAAGTTATTTTACAAAGCTCCCACTAGACCAGTACACAGGTATCAATGTCTTGATTTGATTTAAGACTGATTCATGATTGGGGAGTATCAACAACAAAAGCCTATAATACTCACTACATTATAATACCCATTAAAAAGTTTTAATCACTCACAACTATTTCCATTCATTGTATTGCAATATATACTGTACAACCAAACATCTAATGATATCCAACATTAAACAGTAGGAAAAGTACCTTAACATATTCATGGTGGTTCTGTTCTAAAGTTTCAAGATTCTTCGAGATGTAAGCTGTTTATAAATAAAAGTAAATATGTTACCAACACACATTGTGGTATTTGTGCTTATTTTAAACTACTTTAAAACCCAGACAATTGAGTCCAGGTTTAATACTAGTACTAATATTTCCGTTTCCAACCACCACATTGGGTCTACCTGTGATTGAGGTTCCACAGGGTATGTCGTCGATGGACCCGTGGCTGCTTGCGTGCACGTGAAAGCATGGCTGGCTATCATAGTTTGCCTTTTGTACTGTAATACTGAACTCTCCAAGCTCTCTCCCAGTGTCTGAGACAGTCACTAAAGTGTCAGCAAACAGGCAATCCTGGAGTTCCTTCCATTCTACAAAAGGGAATTATCTATTGTTAGAACATTCCATGCTATGATTTTGTCCTTTTTTATTCTGAAATGTTTAGTAATTCAAGTAACTCATTGGCATGTAAGAGTAAGAGAAAATAGCAATTCTGTAAACATCCTGTGGTGTATTCATTTGAGAATTCAGCATGGATAACAGAAATTGCTGACAGGGGACATTAGTATTTCTGTGTATTACAACAAGTCTGAATCATACACAGTAAATGAAGCTTAAGTGTGACTTAATTTCTCCTCAGAAGCAAATATAATGCAGTTGAATATAATGCAATCTTTTCAGATTTAAATTGTGTATACATAAAAAGAATAACAAATCAAAACTACAAGTGTAAAAACACTTGCTCTCTGAGTTACACACCACGATGATCTGACTTGTAAACAGGACGGTAGTGAATGTTTATTATTTTTAGGTTTAAAACTGTCAAAACCAGATTGGCCACCTGATGCTGACAGGCAATAAATAAATAAATAAAATGTTTCCTAAAGTCTCAAGATCGGCCAACCTCAAAAATCTGTTCATGAGATTTAGCTAAACTGCAGTTCGTGACATTTCAGATTAGTTCTTTGTGTTTGGGGGAGGACCTTCCCAGTTCAGATTTCTATTTTCATATTCAAATACATTTGGGAATAATTTACCAATGCTTGCCAAAAATGCTAGCGCCTCCCTGGAAGCTTTCAGTCCTGCATCCTCTTCAGCTGGGTCTTCCATACCCTGTACGCGATTCAGTTCAAAACAACACGCTGGCAAGATGACTAACTTGTCGCGCTGTAACAGGCAAGGAAAAATAAGCAAATGCATTGCAGCACCTTGTTGATTTACGGTATCATAACTACTTCGTTTTGAGCAAGCCGTGTAACATTTGCAATTTATAAGAGCTAGCTGGTTATACAGCGATGGTAAAGCGAACCACTAAGGTTATTCATATTTACATGGTTTGATGCCGTCATGTTTGCCATTACTTACTGTCACTGCACTACGTAGCAACAAGTAGATATCGAGGCATTACACTGCTATGAGAAATACGCACTGAGTATTTCGCTTCAATACAAGTAGCTTTTCATCTTACCGTGCGGGTGACCTACGCTGATGATACACAACCGGCAATATGACTCTTACCTCTCACCGTGTGTTCAAAGCTCTTTTCCACAGATCAAGCAGGGTTTCCCCGGCAACTACGCCACAACAAACCGCTACTGGTTGTACCGTAAACTACGCATATACGCGCAAAAAAGTGATGAACAAGTTACGAGTTTCTGCACATTTGTTTTGAGCGGAGAGTAGTCTAGATTTGCTAACTTGTTGCTTATGTTACGAAACCACAACACCAATCAAAAATCAAACTTTAATGTTTTGCCGTTAACAAAAACCGGCATTTAATTGTCAGTGCTTTTAGTACCATCACAATAGTGTCTTTCACAAGTGGTATTTAAAATTATTTTAAAAGTAAATATGTATTTTAACATTTTTAACATGTATAACACAAGTGGGAAGTAGGACCTTGCCTGGCTGCTCAGTCTTCTAAATTCATAATGTCTGAAAATCAGTAATGGTGAAATGAAGAATGGTTGCAACTGTAATCCAAACTAGAAATTGTATCATTGACAGCATAAGTATTATTGATGTTACAACTATTCAGTCCTGCAAAAGTTTAAGAAAACAATAAATCGTTGCCTTTTAAATAGAAATTTCACAAATCAAAGCTTATCAATTATATATTTCACAATATGCATCCAGAAAAGTCACAAATTGTATAAAATCTAATTGATGTGTTAATTCTATTTTATGTATAAAAACAGCGCTGTATTGACTTCTGACCTCCTCAAATCACTTCACGATGCAGACATTACTAATGTCTACTGATGGAGGCCTTCTGTCAGAAGATCAGTACTCTGCAGTCAGAAATCCAGCGATATGAGCCATATATGACTCCACTGAGCTACTCTGTACCTGTTCTGTTTTTCCCATAATTCGATCTGTGCCAAACTGGTTTGTATCTGGGAGTACAGCTGAACCTCAGAAGAGTGACTGTATTAAACTGTAAGTTTATGCCAAAGTGGTCACATCTGAGAGACTGTCAGGCCTACGACAGCAGGCCAGGAATGTCCTTTGTGTCTGGTTTGTTGTCTTATTTGTTTGGCCGGACCACTATCTGCCCTTGTAGATGTCCTTCCTTCGCCGTAGCTCGCCCAGGACGCGGGCCCGGAAGAGGGTCCAGTCCTCGCTGGGGTCCTGTTGGAGACTGAGGGCACGGTGCAGCTCAGGTGAGTGGCTGCGCAGGAATGGGTTATACTCCTTCTCTTCTTTGATAGTGGAGGGGCTCTGGAAACACATGCAATTACTAAAAACTAAAAACTGAAAAAAGTTGCTACACATACAATGATACATATTGAACTTGAACATACTATTCAAACTAAGCCCTAAAAGATACTTTGCATTTAGACTTCATCAAATAATTATTTGTGGACACAAGAAAGCAAGTCAAACTTAGTACTCAGTACTCAGATTTGAGTCATGGCAGATTTGGCCAGATGATCCACACAATATTCATTCAATCTTCCCTCCACCTGCTCTCTGATCCACCTTTCACAGGTTGCAAATCTATGAACTTAAGGGTCACAGCTACAAGACAATCATCAATTGAGGGATGTTTTGATACACAGAGCAGTTCATTTGTTTTGGATTTATTTGCTCCCCCCCTAAAATGTTTGACACAGACACATTGACTGTTGTTCTGTTACAGAGTCCTCTGCATTCAGAACAGAGTGAATGAGATGTCTGTGTGAATGAGCCCTGTGGGCTCCCGGTAGGCTTCTCTTCTACAGGGCTGTGGACACAGAGAGCATTCATGACTCCAGTGCAGCACTGAATAACACCCGGCTCTGATTTTGCCATCCTTACCGTGCACAGTTTTTGGGCTCTCTGTTGCAGGACCCATTGAAATTTGTTCTCTCTGGCAGTGTTGTTGGGCTCCACTTCGGCAGCAAACATCAGGTTATCCATGGCATATTCATGACCTAGAGCAGATGTGCCCAAGTGGGGGATGGGGTTGTTTTGCAGAAGTAATCAGGTTATACAGTGTTAACTGATCCACGGTGAAGCCAAAGCTGTACATATGATTTGCTTTATGCATTTTCACAGCAGCTGGGAATTAAAATATGTGACATTAAACTCCTCTCAAAACTACCACTTACCAGGCCAGAGTAGAGTGTCGTCGCTCAGACAACTGACTGTATCGAGTGACGAGAGCATCATGGTGGCGCTGCCTTCGAACATTCTCCCTTTAGGGGGAAACAAAGACATAGTGAAGTTATACTT
This sequence comes from Albula goreensis, assembly GCA_022829145.1. Lineage (NCBI taxonomy): Eukaryota > Metazoa > Chordata > Actinopteri > Albuliformes > Albulidae > Albula > Albula goreensis. The sequence continues at coordinate 14,682,024 of CM040746.1, read as the reverse complement.
TGCCCAAGATAAATCTACTTGCAAACGTTTATCCTTACCAGCGATTACAATCATTTGCACTGGCTATAGAGACAGGCAAATAGCTCAAAGCTGTATGTCAAAATGACCTCCCAGAAACAAATTAAGAAGTTAAGCCATTGTGAATTAGATCAGAAATTAGAGAATAGAAATATGAGCATATGTGAATGACACAGACAGTGGATGAATCATTTATTGTACTTTGTTAAACTTCTCCATTTGAGCTTGTCTTTCCACTCGTTACTTCAGCAGCAAGTTAAAACACGCTGCTGAGTCCGTTACACACACTATATGTTTTCTAAAACAACTTTTAACATTTTAACAAAAAACAATTTTTGCCAGGTGAAAGCAGTCCATCGGTGACCTAAAAATTAAGATGGAGTTTAACTGAGAGAGTGCAATGAGCTAGATAATGCGTTATTTTAACACCCTCATGCACACAGCAACACAGGAAAAACAGCATTTACTCTTTATCCGTTTGCCATTAATTAATTCACAGTCCCTACCACTCTAAATCCGGGCTAAAAAAGCCATCGTTTCCTCATCTCTCCGGTCTCCCTGTGCCCCTAATCCAACAGGCCCAGGCAACAGCTGCTTATTGTCATGGACAAACGATGTGAACGGTTTGTGAGAAGCAAGTGTAAAATGGCCCTCCAATTCATTTTCTTTCTCATCCATATGGATCAGTTCGCTGCACAATGTCCAGTACCCATGAACCATCAGCAAAATACTTTCTGTCTGAAAATGGTGCTGCCCAGGAGAAACAATGTGTAGCAGCTGGGCCGGGGGTTAGTGTAAGCACTAGGCACAATTTCTCATTAAGCAAACACTCTGTGCACTCTCAGCGCCCTAAATAATCAATGTGACATGTCCGAGAAACCAACAAAGAAGGGGACACTGCTGCGTTTATGTGCAGCCTAACATTCCATTATTAGTCTAAGTTAAATAGCTATAAATAAAACAGAGTCACAAACACATTACTCAGGACACTTTTTGGAGTACAACACATTTGGGTGGAATATTCTGCTAATAATCCATTGAATATTTAAGTGATATAAAGAATACATGTTATATCATAAATATCAGCATGGATAAGGGATGGTAGCAGGCACAGCAATAAACAGTGCATTTTTTCATCAATTTCTGCTGAAACTATCAATGAAATAACTGATATTGATACTTAATTGGTAGTTCATTTTGAAGTGATTTCCCTAGCATCAGATCATTTTCTGTTGAAACCAGAAATATGATTAAAAAACAATGAACTTAGAGAGTGCTGATATTTGGATAAGCTTATTAAGGGCACCTTTGGTCTACATGACATTTACCAAGCTGGTCACCAAAACAGTGTTACAACCACGGCTGTACCTCAAGACTGGCACTCACCACATCCAGACAGGAACACAAGGTCCCCCGAAAAAAGGCTACAAGGGCCTCCCAGAGCCCGCCCATCCAGGAGGTAGATCATGTGCCCCACAGTGTGCCCAGGGGTGAAGAATGCTCGGAAATGTAGGCAACCCAGGTCTATGGAATCTTTGTCCGAGAGAGGGCTGAATTCCAAAAACACAAAAAGAAGAGTCATAACCTTAGTCATATTACCAACAGATCATATTTGCTTCTAACTGCTCAAACCACAGACATAACAAACAATAAGACAGTTCAATAATCAGTGACAGCAATAACAATGTATAAAAGTACACAAGAGTGCATTCAAGTGTGAACAATGCAACTTTTCTGTAATGAGGACAAAGCTGAAAAAGAAAGAGATGGGGCACTACTCACACTTTTATTATAAAATGCAGAAGTGCAGAATGTTACCTTATGCAAATTTATGAAATTTACATTTTTAAGATGTAAATCTGACAAATATCCCAATGACAAATATCAGATGTGCTAGGCCTAAATAAACTGACACAAATCTGTTTTGTATTCAAGGACAACCAAAAATGATTGTCATTTGTTCAGGAAGACAAACCAAAGAGAAGAAAACTGAACTGTTTAAGGTTTTACCAGTGAAATGCCCCTTTAAGCAAAAGAGAATGCAACAGTATCTTGTATTTTTATAGGATGCTATTTGGAAAATCTTACATCAGATGTCTTATTTCCAGGGAGTGACACAAAAATAGCATCAGAAGGGGAAATCTTAGGGACACAGTCAAACTAGAGAAGAAACACAACTTGTCTTGTTGGGTACCTAAACCCACACAATATAGTGGTAGAGTGGTATTTAAAACTATGCATATATACTGGCAAACTGCCAAGTGTGAGGTGTGTGTGTGTGTGTGTGTGTGTCAAACTGGGAAATATAAAGGAAAACTGAAAAGGACCCTGAAACAGAATGACATAATCGGGAAAAAATGTCATATTAAAACATTAAACAAACCTGCCAAGTGAGCTTAGTGGAATACCTGTAATAAAACTTGAGGCTATTCAAAAACAACACTGCATTTGGACTACTTCCTTTTGCCTGCTGGGCTTACAGTGTTATGATATCCTACATAAAACAACAATATATTAATCCAGTTCTTGCAGTACCTACTATACAGCAGATTAGTCAAATACACTAGCAATACAAGTAATGTGCCAGACCACTGGGTGCAAAGCACTTGAAAAGCAAACAGATGTCTCTACAATGGTATTACAATTTCCCAAAGGAGAGACAAAGCCTTAGGCATTTGGGTTTTTAAAAACACATCCCAGTCCTCTGCCTCATTTTCAGGTCAATCTCTTTTCTGTTTAATCCATTCATGACCTTAAAATGCTAAACAAAGCTCTTACAATGAAATACAGTCAAGTCGACCCTTAAAAGCCATTACTGCTGTTGTCAGAGGTGTACTTCACAGTGCTAAAGAGGCAAATGGGGGCCCAGTAAAAACAGAGAGAAGAAGATGAAGTATTTGCTTAATGGTATATGCTACTGAGTACCGGACTCACTGTGTTAGGCCTGGAATGTTGTCAACAGCACTTCCATAAACCCGACAGGAGCTATGAAGTCTTCGGAGGCCTTCGTTTCCCCCACTGTGGTCCCTGAGAGTGAAAGAAGTGAAGATGAGACAAACCCTGAAATTACATGCCTTGTTATTGGTCAAACGTAAATCTGACAATAAAAAAAATCAGACAAAAAAAGCAAAAACAGATTTGTTATGAGTTATGGTTAAGAGTGTGTCAGTGAGTGAGATCCACATTTTCCTCCTCAGTATTCCTGAATCAAGAACATGACGGATACACTTTGATATTGGTATGTGCTGCAGATCATGACGTGGAATTTATTTGTATTTGTTGCTGTATTGGTTTGCTTTCATATTTTTCCCCTCAGTCCAATTTGCATATTGAGCCTCTTCAGTAGTTTTGTTGACTAGAGCTCAGAAATGTTCAACTACCTTGCAAAAATGAAAACATCAAGTACAAGGCACAAGCATTCACCAGGTTCTGGGCAGAGGCACATACATTTGTGCCACCAATATTTTACAGACCATTGCCAATCTTTGATCTTAGCCAATGAAGACTACATTTTTATTAAAGAAATTAACTAAACACTGCAATTATTTATATTACAAAGCCCTACCCTCATGCACACACTCCCTGTGGTGCTTCCTGAAAGAAGTCAACACAAAAGATATTCCACAAAGCTCCGGTCAAAGTAACATTGATGGCTCTCAATCATCAATATAATGCAGGTACTTTAAACAAGTCTGTTGTTTAAATTGTAAGTAACTGAACTAAAGACCAAGTTGTGGATTGAAGAGCTGTCTTGATCATTACCACGTGTGCAGAGGATGAGAATGCAGAGGAGAAAATCGGCTGACAAAAAAACGCATTACCCTGCATCCCTGATCTCTGTTTAGTTAAGGTAACCATCATGGTTGAAAACAATCCACCAACGTAATGTGTCCCCTTTTAAGAGTAGCAATTATTAAGGCACCCTCCCCAGCAAACCAGAGAAGTCTGAAATCCTCTTATCTCACCAGTGTTTGTGGGTACAAAGGATTGCTTCTAACGACACTCCTTCCTCTTTCAGGCATGCCTGCACAGAAATGGAAAGGTAAACAGCTGAATAATCAGCCTCCAACATCAGGATGGTGTCGCTTCTTAGAAATGGCAGCCAAACAACTACACTAAGGGTCTGATTTACTAACATATTTAGTCCATGCAAAACTGTTTTCCTGGTGCAAAAAGAATAAGAGAGCATGTGTTTGGTTGAGGTGGTTTGCTTACACAAAAATTATGAACAAATTATGCAAAACTATGAATGCGCATAACTGCAACACATCAGGTGATACACACAAACACATTAGGGAGGAATCCATATTCTACAAAATATTTTAAAACAGTGGCTGGGTTTTAAAACAATTATGTATCCTGCTTCAAATTATTTAATTTTACATGTTACACCCTTTCTGGTGATTTCCATGATTAACACAAAAAAAAAACATGTGGACCTCCTGACTGCATCAGAATGCGCACCCTAAAATAGAGCTCAACAGAATACAACAGAATTGCGATGACTGCACTATTATTGTGTTAGGTTTGGAATGCAAACAGTGGCACCAAAATCTCTAAGCCCAAACAGAAAGTGTGCCATCTCCCCAAGAAATCCAACAAATAATACCCATTCCAATCAAAAAGCAAATACTTCAAAATATTTCAATATAAAGGCTCACGTCTGTGTGCACTATAAATCTTGCTTCGGTTTAGTTAAACTGTGAACGGTATGCCCATCAAATATTGATTACATATACATAGTTTACACGGATTAGCCACTATATACGTTTGAGGTAATCTGCTTTACCTCCACAGTCTGTGGGTCAGCAGGGTCCACAGCCACTGCCATGCTTGATGCCGTGTCGACCACCAGATAGCTGTAGTTGTCTGACAGTACTGGAATTGGTATTATTTTTATACCTGGTGAATAAAGATGTGTTAGTGCACACATAATATTGCTCAAATGCAGAACATTTTTACACAGCAAAATAAATGGTTACCGTTCATTTCCATGGATTGTGCACTTGAATGCCCGGTGGGGTATCTCAGGCGAGCCTTTTTGACTTGCCTCTTATAAAACATGTAACCAAGTTTGGTTCGCGTGTACAGTGTGTACCTGAAACATACACAGCAAAGGGGTCAAGTAGAATGTGATTTTTTAAAATTCTGTGCTAAGTACAGAATATTTCTTGCTGAGTTGTTTATGAATAGGAGAAGGCTTTGTTTTTAATAAAACGTAAATATACATTGCAATATACAAAAATTAAGAGACTACTTTTCTTGACTCAGCTAATGTAAAAACAGTTTCAACTGACCCGTCTAACTGCCAACAACAATTTTGTGCTTGCCATTAGTTAGAACACAACTACTCAGAATTGGCTAACATATTAGAGATAACATTGTTGGTGAACTTCAGCTAGGGAGCTATGTCTGTCTGAAATATTTCCAAAGTGGGATGTTCACAAGGGTTACCCAGGCTATTTGGCTTCCTCCACCACCACCACATGACATGGCATAGCAATGTAAACAACTAGACTTCATTGTGATTGCTAGAGCCCAAACAGTACATGCTAACGTTGGTTAAGTTATAGAGCAAACGCACAGCCAAATGTTAACTAGCTAGCCTACGATAGCAGTATTTTTCGTTAGCTGAACTAAAATAGCTAAAATGTCACTTCAGGACGGAGCAGCCAGCCGTTATAACGGTGATAGCTGGCTATGTTACTCATCTAGCTGTTTGACGTTAGCTAAACTATTAGCTACAATATCACTACATAATCAGAGCGACTCCAAAATGGCATTCAATGCATCGTAGACATGTTAGCGAACATCTGACAAAGTTATCTAATTATCAATGCAGATGTTTAATCAACCCTAGCTAAAGTTAGCTACTTAGGGACGCGTATAAATACCATTAGCTTTCTAAGATATCAAGTAAGCCTGATAGCAATTAAGAAAATGAATGAATGGATGGATGCGAAACGAACGCACAGCTGGCGACCAAGACAGACAGCTAACATTAGCAAGCTAACATTAGCCGCCTTACTTACGCGATTCGAAAGAGCGGTTTCTCCGTCAGTGCCATCACCTTCATGAATAAATTCTTGTTCCAGAAACTCTTTCTGATACCCCGACAACGAAGACATAAGCACAGTACCCCACAAACTGAAGCCACGCCAACGAACAGCACCGACCAGTCAGGAGGCGACATGCTTGTGAGGGCAAGCTAAATGACGTAGTACTTAATTATAATATCACGCCTCTTCAAGGTGTTGGTGTAAAAACGAAATGACGGAAGAGATTTGTTTACCCCAACTCTCTTGCATAATCTGTATTCATTCAAAGTTGAATATTAAAATATTTTTTTGTAAAATTTACGGAAGTTACCTGAAATATGAGTATTCTAACTATGGCCAGTTTATTATTCCAGTTTATTGTGGGCCAGTAAATGTGATGATCTTCTTGAATTTTGTGCATTCATTGAAAAATGGCAAGTATCCAGTTTCCATTGCAATGCCCTGTTCTGGAATAACAGTCAGCTGGACCTACTTGTGTGTATGGCCAAATGGAAAGCAGTTTGAACCTTAATGCAAATAAAACATCACTCTACACGTTGGTCACACCATATTTATGGTCGACTGCCTAGCATGTTAAAAAACAAAACCTTCCACTTTGTTATCAACATCAATTTCTGTATTACAGTTTCTTTAGGATGCAGCCTTGCTTTACAATGACAACTATATGCTGATTCGATGATTATGCCACTCACTTTTCAACCACACTGACAACAGCCTCAGAGGATCAACAGAAACAAGTTCAAATATAATGTTTTATCATGCACGTTATTGTTGTCCTCTTTGGGGAGAAAAAAAAAAGTAAAAACAGTAAAGCTCGAGAAATGTTAATTAACACAGGGCATGTTGGCATTTTCTCTGGTAAGAGGCAGTCTGGATATGTATGCTTATCCAAAAAGAGAAGGGTCACCTAGTGGAGGCCAATACTTGTGGTGGACATACAAGTTAAGTATTAGCTGCTGCTTTGCAGAATAATACAATAATATAAATCTGCATTTATAAATGTAGTTATTTGGCACTTTTCTCAGTCTTGAGACTGTACAGCTGGGAATTAGCATCTTAATATGCACTTAAATTGTCCATGTGAAATATATGATTTATCAATTTAAACATATCAAATATATCCTCAGTTGAATATTGACATTTCCTACATGTATATGAACAAAACGTACATTTTAAATAGAATGCTAGAAGTGTATATAAAATAGTTTGTTACCTAGTTCATCTGCCTTGTGATTTAATTGAAATTAAACGTTAAGTTGTTTGATATCACAGAAATGTCTCTATTATTGTTATCAGTTAACTAATCACCATCATAAAATCTAATGCTGGGCTCGTCAGTCTTATCAAGATCGCACTAATTTTGAACGGTTAAACCGGGATTATCAATTTTGGATAGTCTCTTAAAACCCTGTGAGTACACACTGTGTAAATCAATGTAATGTTTTACCACTAACTTTGGGTAAATATTTGTAATATTTTAGGGAGAACTAGCACTGTTGGTCACGTATGTAACCTATTTGTTTAAGAACCACCTACTCATGAGTGCGCACACTTGTGATTCTTGGGTAGATTTAATGGGTGACCTGAGATCGAGATTGAGGCCAAGAAGGCCTATTTGTGGCATGACAGTATCGCTGCAGGACATCATATGTTAATATCTGTACGCCACCCAGTGGCCGGTGGGCTACTCAGATTGATAGGATGGGTGGAAAATGTTTCACCTCTGCAAGAGATGTTAGCCTGGTGCAGCTATTTACTTCTTCGTGTTTCAGAAAAGCTTGTACAGGATATATTTTCTAGCCCCTTGTTTAACCTCAGTTTGGGACAGGTTGGTCAACCGTGGTTGTTTAGCAAACAAGTAATTAAATAACAAGCTCGCCTTTTTGTTTAAAAAAGTTTACATGATGTAGCGTACATTTCTCCCTCCCTTTTGTGGAATGTGTGCCATAAAGACTGTGTCCCTGCGACATCTAACTAGTTGAATTTGGAACTCCACCTACACTGCATTGTCGTGAACATCATCCAGAATACCAGGAAATGTTAGCCTGCTCAACTCGGCTATGTCAGGACTGAGCGAGAACAAGGCGGAGGTCAATTAAAACCGATCATCGTGATAATATGAGCTGGATTTCACTCAAACGCTGATAAAAACAGTCATAGGCACTTGAATAGCTTGAGCGATTACGATAGCTTTTTAATTTTGTTGTCGTTGTGTTACTTTTTTGTTGGATATTTTTCGTGGTAAGTAAAATCGATTTTTTGTGTTCTGTGAACTATGTGGTACTGTAAAACTTTTATTGCAGAATACTGTCTTTGTATTTCTATGTGTTGCCCATGATAAAAGTATTTCATTTTAAACATTCTTTCACTGTGGTGAGAAGGACCCCGAGGCACCAATTCGTTAAGTCAAAACGGCTGGAATTCTCTTGTGCTTTGGAATTTAGCTAGCTGTGGTACTACTGGTTAGCCAGCCACGAGTAATAATGTGTCCAAGCTGTCAACATCCAGATCTTAACCTAATTAGTTTATTAGTGACAACTAAAGTTCCTTAGGTACGGTGATACTGATAAGAGTGTATACATTTAACTGTTTGACAGATTTAAGTTAAAAGTTTGAGCTCCTTTTTTCAAATAATCATGAAGACCAGAGGTGTTGATGCATACCTGTCATTGAGTCAGTTAACGTGGGCCATACCATTTCCAGACTAATCAAATGTCATATTTTTTTCTTCTTTAAACGTGTATTCATTTAAACTTAAATGTTAACTTCTTGGTGTTTACATGGGTAAAACAATGCAAGCGAGTAGTTCTCAGGGAAACGTAAGCATTATCCTAATGCTGTTTTAAGAAATAAAACAGTATGTTAACGTAGACTACACATATTTTGAAATGTATAGTTTTTCCGCATCTTAAAACATGCTGTAAGCGTTTTGCAAAGGTACTGTGTGCTCCACCTATTGTCTGATATAATCTTATTTTCACAAACCTTAAACAGTGGCGCATGACTCATTCGCTGTGGCAGCAACAATGTCTCACCGTGCTTTACAATTGCTTGTTGTAGTCCACAAAACCTCAATGGTATGCTTTAGTAAGTTTCAAGAGACGACTGAGGCTCATGCAGGGGAGCGCACATGCCATGGCAGGTTGATGAAAATGTGACCTGGTTTGCAGTGGATTTCCCATTCACACTTTGAAACCCTTCTGTCTCTGTTTTTGTACCTGTTTGTGCCATGCAGTTTTGTTCCACAACCATACATGATTCATTCATTATTTTTTAAAACAGGAATGATAAGAATATTTTCACAATAAAAACGCAAATATCACCACCTGAAAATGCTTTCATAAAGCTTACAGGTTAAATGATTAAAATTTACAGATTGTTTGCAGTTTACATGGTTCTCTAGGTGCTAGTTGCGAGGAAGGAAATGAGATATGATGCCACAGAATAATTTGAGACAACAAAACTTTAAGTGACCCAAAATTCCATGAGACATTAATACATTCCTTGTGTTTGTATTCCAGTGCTTGAATTCAGTCTGTTTATATTCACTTGTATGCTTCAATGCAATGAAACTTGCTTGACTTTTGAACTGAAAGCCAGAGGAGAGTGGTTGTGTTTTTTTTTCCAAATTCAAAGAGCTAAAGTTGCTTTTAAATAATTGAATAGGAACTACTTTTTTCCTACAGGATATGGACTGAGTGATTGTTTCGGGAATGACTGACAGTTATACGGATGATGTGGTTAAATATCCTAGAATTGTGGGATTTACGCAGCGTGGGATCTGTGGGAAAGCTGGATTGATTCTGATTTCCTTGAGAGTGTAGGTTAAGCAGGGACCCATTTACTGGTGCTTTGCAGAGGGAAAGCATGGGAGTGTTTTGTCATGTACACTCGCTGTGGTGAAACCGATCCTCCCAGTGAGGATAGGCATGCTTCAGGAGTAAGTAACTGAGGTCTCATTGACAGTCATAAAATGGCTGATATCCTGGAGTTCTTTCCATTTGTCTATAACCCAGCCCAGCTGTGTGAAAGAACAGCCTGTGTTGACTGATTGCGCTGCAGCAGGCAGAGGGGTGTGGTGGGTAAATGAAAACGGCATGACGTCACCATCCTCCACCCTCCTCCTAGAGCCAGGCCCTGTTTCTTTGAGCAGACACTCATGATAGTTGCATAACTCCCTAGGCCTCCCCTCAAACACATAATGGAAATAAAACGTCACCTCTTCTCTCTTTTTTTTAAGGATTGGGGAACTAATGAAGGAAAAAAAAAAACAGGCGGTTTCAGATGTTTCCATTCTTAATGCATTTACTGTTGCTGTGAACAACACAAAATAAAATCAATCTTTTTTGTTTTAAAGGAGTACCTGGACCACCATGTCCAAGTCGGATTTTCCACCTGGCTATGATGATTCAAGAAGCCCCTTGTATGGCTCTCAGACTGGAGACCCGGCACCCCCGGCATATGGATTTCCTGCTTATGGAGGCCAGCCCCAACCACCCCCATATGCCCCAGGCCCAGGAATGTACCCTCCTGGACCCCAGACCCAGCCCTCTGCCCCATACCCAGGACAGCCTGGCATGTACCCCCCGCCTGGAGGGGCACCAGGCTCAGGGTATCCTGCCCCTGGCATGCCACCCATGATGCCCCCATTTATTCCCCCAGTGATGCCCATGCCCAGCTCAGGAGGAGGTAAATTCCATTTTACCATTGAGTTGAACCATTGTTGATTGTTTTAAGGAAAGAATGTTGGAGGTCCTCATAACTTAAAAGAGTATTTCTTTTTTCCATGTAACTGACATATTTTGACCACTAGATCAGTGACACAAAAGTGTGCAGAAGCTGAAACATGTCATCCATATGGCAAAAAACATTGCTGTGATCTAATCTCTTGCTTATCTAATGAATGTGGGCCTTTGTGTACATTTTGTTTTTGTTGTTTTAGGACACTCACTCTCCTTGTTTTGAAGAAGAGTGCAGTAGATATACCTTTAGTCAACTTGTTTTATTTGAAATCACGTTAGTTAGTTTCTCAAAAATGTTTAATAGGACCTCAGAGATCAGAAACTCATAGATCCGGACTTATTGGTTAATGAGTATACATTCAAAAGTAATAGTCTATTTATAGAACACTTGATGCAGAAGGGTTAGCATTAAACTGAAAATCTGTCATGCTTTCCATTGCTAACTTGCTAACTATCTTGACAGCCAAGTAGCGATGCCTTCAATTAGTGGGTGCAATTACTATTTGCATTGAAAGCAATTTTACACAACTGTGGTTGGAAAATTTAGCCTCTTCCAAGCTGGTTTAGTTTATCCTGCTGTGCTTATGGCAAAAATGCAGTTGAAGAAACTCATTGCAGTCCAACACTATCATGGTCATGTTTATTTTCTGTGAAAGTGGACCAAGGTATGAAATGTATGGCTTCCTAACTGTTTGTATACTGTTGTTGGAATAAAGACTATAATAATATGTAGATGTCATACACATTTTATTGGATGGAAAAGGCAAAGACATACTCAGTTAAAAATGTATCACTATTAGTTCATGGTTAAAGTGGCCCTTCTGTTCCCTTTTTCATTTAATGCTGTCATCTGAGTCCTTTGCTGAATGTGGTATATGTGTATTCTGCCCCTTGCTTTGGCTTTTAGACCCGTACATGTAAATAGTTCACTTGGTGCAGGTTCTGTACTATGTGTTGCAGAAAATTCAGTCAGTCATTATATGCTTCTTCCTCTTATTGGTCTTCTTTGGCTACATTGTCAATTATTAGACTGATATTACTCCTTTTGCCAATGGCATGAGATTACAGTCAATCACCCCTTCAGTGGTCTGTGAGCTCTGTGCTTTTTTCTGTCAAGGAGTTGAGGAATGGCAGGTGGCACTCATGCACTGTGCACGCGTGAAAAGGTGTGATTCCTTAAACAGACTGCTGAAACTCTCATCATGCCTCTGTCACAGGAGAACCGGAGGGGTTTGCAGCCCCTGGAGGATGGGACAGTATGGCCGTGCGGCATACATTCATCCGAAAGGTAAGGGACACACCGCAATACCCATGCCCTTAGATTGTATTGTAGTGCAATAGGTACTGAAAAAACAAGCATGATATGTGCAAGGTGTTCTGCATAAATACAATTGGTTTGGATACTGTCTTCATCATCATCAATAATTGTACCTTGTCTTGGCCTTGTATGTTTTGTCGTGGAATTGATTGTGTTTTTTGGTGAAATTAATAAAATTATATATGTTACTGTGCAGCTGTCACAGTGTATTTATTTCTTGATTCATTTTGGGTTATGAATCTTGAATTCTCTTGTTTCAGATAAAAAAAGAAAATTATAGATTATTCTTGTTGCTGAGTTCCAATTCATATCTAGAACAACAACTGATGTAACACCTCTGGAAGTGTAGGAATTCCATTGTTGCTGCTGATGGTTGACATTGTTCCTTTCCTCACATAGGTGTATCTTATTTTGGCCTCTCAGCTACTTGTGACTGTTGCAATTGTGGCTGTGTTCACATTTGTGTAAGTGTGATCAATGTAATATGATTGTAATATTTTAACTGTTTAAATATTTCAATATTTTTTAAGTGTTTTGAATGAATGCTTCTTAATGTTGTCTGTATTGCAGTGTCCATTGTGTATCATTCACTAGATGATAAAGATTGGTTCTACTTTTACACTTAAATTACAATTGTAAATACAATTGGACCCTGATGTTTTGTTTTTACCTCATGTCATGTTATGAAGAAGTAATATTTAAATGTAATATAATTCCAATGTGTGCCCTTATTTTTCATCTATAGCCATCCGGTGCGTGTGTTTGTGAGAGAAAATCCAGGCATCTACTGGGCATCAATGTAAGGAATTTACAAATACATTTTCCATATAAATTAATGTCTTTGGAAGCGGTTTGTCATGTACCTGTGGAAACTATTCTAGCTGTGGTAGTGCAAAGTGCTCTCACAGAGAATTCTTAATAGAACTCGATTTGTCAGTAATGTATTTAGCCCCAAATTTATACACAAGGTCTCCAACATTTAAACCATGATATAGTAGTCCCCCCGTTTCTGCGGTTTCAGCAATGGCGGTTTCAATTGACCACGGTTTACCACAGTCCGAAAAAAGAAATAAATGGTTCATAAGTGTCAAACTGACTGCCAAGCAAATACAAGCTGTAACATGGTGAAATCCGCCAGCCCAGTTGCATCCAGTACATGTATGGATCGCCTTCCTTATACCCCATAGAAACAGTATGTTTTTTCATTGCTCCTTCGTCCTTTGAGGGGTATAAAAAGCATAATTTTCATTGTTCCTTTGTCCTTTGAGGTGTATAAAAAGCATCCATTGCTCTGTCATTGATTTTCATTTCATTGCATCCTTTGATACATGGTATTTTTTCACTGTACTGTTGCCTCTTGTGGATTATACTAAAATGTCAGAATCCCTATCATTTGAGAGAGAAAGAGAGAGAGTCCAGTACTGTATAATAATGCACAATGTCCTTTGTTATTAATGTATTTAATGTTGGTAATGTTTCACTGTGCATAATTTATCAATTAAACGTTACCATATGTATTTATGTTCATGAAAATCACATTATATATGGGGTCTGCAGATGGTTCACTATTATCTGCGGTTTCGGCCATCCACAGTAGGTCTTGGAACATATCACCTGTGGATACGGGGGGAGTACCACTATTTTCAATGGTTTTTATGGTTATTCTAATGGTTTAAGATGCCTTCCTTGCCATCAAAATGATCTCTGTTGGGTTCTGTCCTGTTGAAGAGATCAAAATGCAAATGTATTTTATGGCAGAGTCGATGAAAAACGCATGAGTTTTGATGACAAATGATATTTGGGCTGACATTTTACAGTCTATGGGAATTGTTTGATAGCATTCTCACTAATATCTTTGTTTGTTTTCAGTGCTGTTTACCTTGTCACTCACATTGTCCTTGTGTGCTGCAAGGGACCAAGGTGAGCTAAACATTCTCTCTCCATTCAATATAAAATTTCAGCTCACATTTCTATCAGCACAGTGCAGTGTATTCTAACAGCATCAAATATTCTTGTCTGTTTTTAGGAGACGCTTCCCATGGAATTTAATTCTGCTGGCCATTTTCGTGAGTATTTACTCCACAAGTGCCACAAAGTGAGATAAGGAGTTAGGGTGTTTAGTATGGTACACAAATAAGTTGAGAGAATCCAGCCAGTCGTTCAAACTCTGACATTTATCATTAGCACTGGTGTTGTAAATGAAATACACTGTACTTTGTCCTGTGCCTGTAACTGAAATGTACACTGACACATATAACTGGAAGCGATGGAGCTTATGGATTACTGTCTTCTCACAACTTCTCCATTTCCGTTTCCTTGTTTTTCTCAGACCCTTGCCATGTCGTACATGACAGGAACAATGTCGAGGTTTGTTATATCAGACTGAAGTTCACATTTTGTCAGTCCTCACATCTTTGTCTTCCTCACACTTTATGTGAAAGATAGTGCTGGTTCTAGATTAATTTAACATACTTTCCATGGTTTTTAAGTTTATTTTTGTTACACAAATGCCATTCTGTTCTGTTATACACTTTTAATGGTTTTCTAGACTCTTGTATATTCAGAGCACGTGCGGTGTTTGTTTTTCAGTTACTATGACACAAAAGCCGTGTTTCTGGCTCTTGGCATAACAGTGATCGTGTGCATCATCGTTACTATGTTCTGCTTCCAGACCAAGGTAAATAAATAAGTGGTGGCAGCTGGTGTGAAGCTGACTGTACAGGGAAGACATAGAGTGCAGTAAGCCACTATGTCCTCTTTGAAACAGTTGTTACTTTTGAAAAGTGCTTTGTTGGTGAAGTCCCAATTGTGGCACATTGTTCATTCACTGAAATCTTCTAAAATGATTTTAGTAACTGTGTTTATAATACACTCATAATGGTCATATATTATGTTGTGTAAGAATAATATTTACAATAGGCTTTTAGCAGACACTCTTATCCAGAGAAACTTACAAGTAGGTCCATATAACAAAACTAGAAGAAGAGTATAAGATCTTACAAACAGATAAAGTTCCAGAATGAGCCATCTGCAGATATTAAACTCTCACTGACAGTTTTTTTGCTCCTGTTCTACCCAGGTGGACTTCACCTCGTGTGGGGGTTTGTTCTGTGTTCTGGGTATTGTTGTCATGGTAACAGGCATCATCACAACCATTGTGTTATCATTCAAATATGTAAGTGATTTCCTCCTGTGTTGTTTGACTGTCTAAAAATCACTTGTAAGAGACTTGTTCGTCAGTGTTCTTCACAAACTGCTTTTCCAGTCAAGAATTTTAATAGCTGCATTTTTCACAAATCAGTTGTAATTACCAATATAAATGTCTACAATTATATAAAGACTGCAGTATACAATTTCACAGATATGTCACAGAATGTTTTGCAATTCTCCTGACGAGGATACAATTACATTCCTCTCTCAAGACCTAAGTTTTTGTTTGATCAGACTAATTGAACAGTGATACAAAGCCAATCAAGGCATCTTCGCTTGTTTTCAATTCGCCAGATCCCGTGGCTGCACATGCTCTATGCAGCAATTGGAGCTATCGTGTATACCCTGGTGAGTTCAGCTATATGTCTACCTGCTGTGTTAAATGCAGTTGTGCTGTAACCGAGATATTAACCTGCATGTTATTCTTCAGTTTTTAGCCTACCACACGCAGCTGCTCATCGGAAACCGCAAGCATTCCATCAGCCCAGAGGAGTATGTCTTTGGAGCACTATCAATCTATGTTGACATAGTCCAGATCTTCATGTTCCTCTTGCAGATCATAGGAGCTGCTTCAAAATAAAAGTCATACTAAGCAAGAGTATGTAAGCGCTTCATAAGAGGTCTCGCTTTCAGAGTATAGTTACATTTTGTTTATTACGTTTAAAAGATCAAGAGGCTATCTTTTTGGGAATTTCTTCTAAGAAAACTGGACATAGATCTTAAATGTCCATCCAAATTGTCTTGTATCAAAAAGGGCCTATTTGTATCACAATGCTAAGGAAATGTGGCATGTTTTGATAAAAATGTGCAGTTTCTTTATTCACTTAATGTAGGTCAGAGCTGCAACTTTCTGAAAAGGGAGAGGATATGGTTTGCTTTAGACTTTTATTGCACTGTATAGTACTGCTGGTGTATATTTAAAGTACTACCTTATTACTTTTATGTTAAATGCAGGTATTTTGCCTTCATTTAATGAAAATACTCGATTGCACATATGGCTTATTGATACTGAGCAAGTCGTATATACATGCTGTTTTACAATAATGCTGTTTTTTCCCCAAAAACTGTTACTGCAAGCTTTTCAACAAATATGAACAGCCTCTTTCAGCACTTCATAACCTGATATAAATCACTTTATATCGTTTTATAACTCCCTGGTGCTAAAAGCTGGAATGGAGGCTTTTCAAGAAAGAGGCGGAACATTTTTGTTTGACATTACAAAAATGCGGCTGTTTTTGTTAAAGAAATATAGTTTTTCAATGACTTTGTACTGTTGTCTGAAGTCAATACAGTACTTTATTGCACAACTGTAAAACTCATACGATTAAAGTGTTATGTTACCAATCATGTGAATGAGAGCACAGTGTGTTTCATATCCAAGACGATATATTCCATTTATATAGCCCAGCAAAAAGGAATGTTGTCTACTACAAGGGAAGACAAGTAGATGCTCACAAAATGAGAGCCCCAAAGAACAAAGTTTACTAGTCACTTTCATGCAGTGGGTTTTCAGAACCATTTCCATGTGGTGTGTTTTTAGCATTTATTGGACTGTTGTAGAACTCTTCAAGAAGTGTGTTTACCCTAGCCTGACTCATCAGAACTTGTTGAGCAGCTTGTTTGATTTTGTGGACTTCCCTTTCAATGAATGACTCATACACTAAATTCAAGTCACACCCACAAATTTGAAGCAAGTAATTGACTGCTCAAGGTTTGTGGCTGCATTAGGATACCTCTAAATCATATTTCTTCAATACCTTAGTTTGCATTATATCACTGATTCTTTCTGAATACATCAATGAAATGAGAAAGGAAAGCTAGAGAGAGTGTGATGTCAAGATGTCAAACACAACTGTGTTAATGTTTCAGAGAGTGAAAAAAAATCCCCAAGAACATCCAAATCTAGACCTTCACACAAAGTATTGTGTTGCCTGTCCCATACAGACCATATAATTTCCAAAGATTTTCATGTTAATCCAGTAACACAGAAAAACACTGCGCTTGAGCAGAATTCTCTGTGATGGCTCACTATTTACCCAGTGACACTGCATTCAGTGGTGAACTGAATTGAGACAGCCACAATTACAATTTGAGATATCTGTGGAATGAAACAGAACAAGAGATTTGTAGTAGAGATCCATCATCAACCAAACCACAACAACTATGGGAAGCACTGCTCTCAACATGGGTCAGTATCCCTACACTTTCAACACCTTCGTTGATGAAGCAGTGTTGATCTTTTGTGAATATTTCACTTCTATTTAGGTATTTTGGTAAAGCATACAATAATCTTACACACAGAATGAGTTATTTATAACAAGGGCTAAGGACATAAATAGTTTGTTAGAATTACCCTAAAATGTTTAGTTTAACAAATGTATAGGACTGGCAGAACTTCAGAGTCCAGTATAGAATGTTTCCAAAACAATAAAACACCATTTCACCAATGCTAGCAGTGTGCAGGAATGTTTTAATCTCTTCCCTAATTTCACTTAAAAAGACCTTCAGAGCTGGACTTCGCTAGATTTCATCAAACACCTGCAACCCCACTTGAGTCACCCTGTTGTCTATCAGCTACACATCACATCCTGTAATGTGGTTTTAATGCCTAGAAACAGTGTTGCACATTAATTCAAGTCCAAAAATTAACATGTCAGTGGAACTATGCGCATTTAGGCCTTTAGAACAATTTCTAACATCCTCCAAACATTATTTTCCATGTTCCTTAAAGCAGTGTCTCACAAATCTACAGATGCGAAACAGCTCTATTTTGTGAAGTTACAGAATACATGATAGAAGAAGCGTTTTATGAGCATTTCTCTGAGCAAAATCAAGACGTAATGTTGGCTACGTTGAGCCTTTTAATTATGCAACTTAGGAAAGCACGTACAACTCTTCTTCAACTGCATAAAGTCAACGCTCATCGTGGAAATCAAGTCTTTTCAATTAAAGCAATTCACTGAGTGCGGTAGCCATGGCTTCAGTTTCATGACTACTGTTGTCTGTTAAGTTTATGGCTCCGTTGTTGATTTGACAGCGATTATTTTTGAAACATCCAAATAAAGGTTTCTCATTGAGGTTTTTCGGCTACTTTGTATCTGTCACTCTCGTAGTCTCCTTCATTCGCCTTCTTCATACGCTGTCTAATTTTCAACTGCTTCAGTCGATTCTTGTCAACCTCCCTCTTTGCAAGAATAAAAGCAATTACCCCTGAAGGCAATCCAATAATCCTGGAAAAAAGAAAATATGCAAGTCAATGTTCTCAGCAATCCGACTCACTTGTGAAAATGGGAAGTGCCATGTACTATATGCAAATTTTAATTTCAGGCAGTCAGACAGTACTCACCAAGCAAAACCTATTTTCATCATAGGATTTTTGGCCTTCCTCTTGGGGATGTATTCTGGCTGCTCTTCCGATTCCTCTGTGGTTTTATGGGGTTCTGTTTGGGCAGACATCAGCTTGGCCCCGTGACTGCAGTGGACCTGTCTGCTGAGTGGGAACTTCTGATAGGAACCTAAGCTGAACGCTTCCAATGCCGCGTACCGATGCATGCATGGCACTCGGCTGGTCATTTGACACAGACCTTGAAGAAAATGGCTAGACGTTAATTGGTCAGGAAGAAGCGACTGACTACAACGTATGTAATGCTATTAAATCACACAACATTATTCTCTATCAAACTAGAAATTACGAGCTGGAAGTCGTTAGTGACAATATTTGCTAACTGCACCCATTGAGACGCACTGAATAAACGCTCAACTAAATTAGATGAATTTAGATGGCTAAACGAAACTAGCAGCTCATTCAGTAAGGTAAATGCAGGGAAGTATGATTTACGTATGTCTGCAATTACGTAGCTCTCTATTCTACTACGTTAAGTACGCCTTTGCCAGATGATAGCCAGCAAACCTTACAATTCAGCATCGATTTCAGTGAACAATTATTAACTTCTTAAACTCATTCCAAAAGAATTGTTTCATTTTAGTATTTACAAAGCAACTCGTTTAGAAAACGATTTACACTTACCTCTCAAGGCCACCGTCTTCAGCATTTCCCTACAGGGAGCAGCCATCTTTGTTTTGTAACACCGCCTGCTCTTGCATCGTCATATCGAGTTCCTGGCCCTCCCTAACTACAACGAATGACGCGAGATACCTCACATGCCTCTGCCATGTTTAACTGCAGTGTTTGTAAATTGTTTTGTATGATGTTCATCCTGTGTTCTACTATTATATATGTTTGATGTGAAATAAAATAATAAAAAAACCTCCGAAAAAAAGTTTAACTGCACTGTTATCAAAGCTACAGCTGACATGGGAGGCCGGAATAGTAAGTGTGGGATTGAAAAGCGTTCAAGTGAATTTATCTTCACACGGTAGAAAACATTTCATCACCGATGCACCTATGAAAACATAAGCATTGATTTACATGTAGCTTGCACAATTATGTTGAATGTGGTGTAGAACGGCTATGTAAATTTGAATATATATGTACATTTCCGTTATCAGCAGATGGCTCATTCCATACATGCAGTTTTTAAAGCATGTGGACAACTAGATCAAGAGAACACCATTTTGAATTTATTAAACATGCATCAACATTTTTTTTGTGTGTATGTGTTGGATCACACTTCAAGATTGAATGTGCTCTGTGCAAAAAGAGAAAATAAAACCAGGACTGTAAATGCACTGTAGTTGAACCCATCTTGCTTTTATTTATAACAGGCAAGTGAAGAGGTGAAGCCACCTGCTGGCAGTGTAAGAGTAATGACCTAATATCAAGACCCGGCCTGGTTCAAATGACTGTATACTATTTTTTCCTTTATAGAAGTTATTCAGGAAGTATTTAAACAGATTTAACTTAAATTTGAACAGTTTTATCAATCATGGTGTAAATACCTTTAATTATTCTAGATGGAACACTCTACAACTTAAACCAGAAACTCAGCAAATGCATAGCAGTTTATTTCAGGCAACAGAAGAACAACCAAATAGATCTGCCCAAGGAGAGAGGTTACAGGAATGCTTATAGCCAGTACTTAATCACACATGGACTTTATTGCAATTGGAGATAATATTTCAAACAAATATGAAACATGATACAATAGTTGTACTACATCAAAACTGACAAGCCATGAACATTATGCAGTTTCAGAAACTGCAACCTCGCTATCACACTAAAATTTCACAGCCTAAAAGTAACCAGAAACATAAAATCACAAGAACGTTTGTTCCCTACATAAAAATGCTTTGCAGAAATCAAAGCAACATATTCAGATAACTTCCTCATAAAACATTTTGCTTAAAATGAAGAGCAGTTGACCCTATACTACCATTAGCAGTAACGGGGGTGGGAGGAAAAGTCTAGTCTTCGAGTGCATAGTTAGGGTTAACAACTAGAACCACTTCGTCCTGCGACTCTGAGTCGGTCTCTGAAGTACCCTTCAATCCAGTCTGTGTCAGCTCGATAAGGATGTGGTCCTGAAAGAGAGCCAATCGTTACATTTGGGCTGTGTCCACAATTGTCTGAGACCATACAGAAACCAAACGGAATGAAAAAGAACGTTAACTCACATAATGAACCAGTCTGTGGATGACCTTTTCAATAATGGTCTTCTTGTTAATGAGTTCCTCTTCAGAGTCGATTTCTGACTCAATTTCCTTCAGATACCAGTTCATCACGGCGCTTTTCTTCAGGCAAGACTCATCGTCATCTGAAATTTTAGTACAATTTGAATTGACATTCATATTTAAACAGAATGAGTAGTACCAGTAATATTAGGTATCAGTAAAATGTCAAAGAACTGTAAAAAGTCAGAGTCAGGATAATCACCACTAAAAAGCTCCTTATGGTAATCCAAAAATAAGGTGTTAAGGGCAAAAAACAGGTACCAACCCATATTCACTTTAATATTTTAGCTAACAGCATTACTAGCTTCTTGCACACTGTACAACAGCAATGTTACATTTAATGAGGAATGTCTAGCACCACTGTATAAAATGCAATTATACACACCCTCCTCAGCCTTGCGGAGGTGCAGAACAATTAGGTTGGAGATGCGGCGGTACTCGGCAAAGGAGAGTCTAAGTGAGGGTGTGGCAGCGGCAGTGCTGTCTCCATTCTCTGCATGCCCATTCACACCATTCACGTGCCCGTTCACGCCATTCGGTACGTCTTGGCCTGGTGAGATCAAACTCCTTTAGAAACCCATCTAATTACAAAGCCAGAGGCACACCGAAATGCTGAAACAGCAACTGGCACAGAGCACACAAACTACAGCACCATCTGTCTTTAGTAAAAGGACAGCGGTATTTTAAAAAACACAGCTCATGCAAAGACTTTTAAAATACCATTCATTTCGTTGGCTTCATCCTCCTCCTCCGGCTGCTCGTCCTCTTGTTCCAGGTTAATGTCTGGCGTCTCAACACGGATGATAGACTTGTTCAACAAGCGGAATGCTTCCTTTACATGCTTTGGTTGGACCTGCAAGACAGCAACAGGAATAACTGGAGCACAGACTTAACTGCAAATTAAAACAATGTTTAATCAAGATACCTACAGTCAAAACACAGAAGGCTACAACTGAGCAGATGAAACTATTGGCTGTAAGTCAGTGAACACCACACCCTTTATACAAACTGAACTATGCTGCATTTCATAGTCGGTTTGACTAAAGACAGGGCAGGTAGCAGCAGACAGGATAGGGCAGGGGGGCACTCACCTCATCACAGCAATGCATTCTGGCCATGGCCTCCGACAGGCGGATCATGCTCTCCAGCTGCCTCACTGTGATCCTCCAGGCTGACTTGGTGACACCTGACCCGTCTCTCTGACGCAGCCTCTTATACTGCTCCACAATGAAGTCCTCTGACTCCTTTGAAATCTAAGGAATTCAGAGGGGAAAAAAACAACTTGTTTTTCAGTGAATGTGACAGAGGCAGGAGTGAGGACCAACTAATTACTGACATTTCATCAAGATCTACATGCAAAATATTTGCAAAAAAATATTATTATTAATTTGTATTACATGTAATAAACCAGACTTTTTTCCCCACACTTACCTTTGGTTTGAACTGCCTGGCAAATAGAAGGTATCTCCGAATTTCATCCAGAGTGTAGAGCCTGTCAATCGACTCTTCGACCCTGGAATGGAGGTCCACTATACGTCTGGCAATGGCGTAATCTGTGACCTACATTGAAATATGAGATATCAGACTGGTACTCAACTTTTTTTTCCCCATTTTTTTTTTTTTTTTTTTTTTTTTTTTACCCCAAAAGCATTTCACATGCCCTCTGATGTTTGAAGGTACACTACTGCATCAAGTATGATTAAAGGAAAAAAGGGAGAAAAACCTAACACAACATACTGGAGATCAAAGTATTCACCTCATTGCAGTCATCCACCAGGATGAAGAAAAGGTCAAATCTGGACATGATGGGAGCAGTCAGGTTGACGTTCTGTTTCAGGGACTTCGACCGGTCGTAGCGCCCGCCCACGGGGTTGGCAGCTGCCAGGATGGAGGTGCGGGCATTTAAAGTGGCCTATGAATGGAAAGGAAACCAGGTCATTAATAACAAAAAGCCTTTCAGACATACATATGCATTTTAACTGGGCTTCAAAGATCACCACAAACTGCACACCACAGCTAGGCGGAAGATTTTTCAGATGCTTCAAGCACGGAAAATCTTGTGTTAAACTAGTGGAGAACTATGGGGCTTTAGCACTGTAATACGGGAAGAGTTTGCCAACATCCATCCACACAGATTTCACACAGCTGGATACAGTAACCACATTCCTGGCTAACAATAGCCTGGACTCCACCTCATTAACTGAACACATGTGCCTGGAAAATTCTAGAAAAAGCCACTGCGGTCAATATCCAAACACAACACTTACCAAAGTAAGATCGTAGGGAAAACATATTTTGGAAGTGACTTGATAAAGACCTGCAGGAATTCCTGACATTTGTTTTAGAAGCCAGCAGTTTAATCTTCCCAGCTCTGAGGTCCCTACAGCCTTTTCTCATTCTCTCATGCCCACAGGTGTATATTATTTCAATCATCAAATTACCACAGATGAGCTAGATATTAAATACCAAATATTATGTTTTGAAACTATACTAAGCCACAGAACTGGCTGGAAATAAAGGTTCAATGAGTGAGACAACAAATAGACCAGATTTTCAGCAACTTCTCTGATCTGATCTGCCCCGACCCGCCCCACCCCACCCCACCCCCACCCCCTGACACTGAGCTATGCTTTGGCTCCATGCTCACCTTGACTCCAGCTTTGGTGATGGATATGGTCTGCTGTTCCATGGCTTCATGGATGGCCACCTGGTCCCTCATCTCCATTTTATCGAATTCATCGATACAGCAGACACCCTGCAGGGCGAGAGACGTTCAGATTCATCAAGCACTGAATTCGATTGTGGTTTTGTCCCAATCTTCCTTTGGTTGAATGCTGGAAGGTGTCCTACAAGTGTATAGCATCCCTTGAGTGCACAACGGCACGACTAAATACAGCCAAGCCTACCACTGTGTAGGTCAGGCACTGTGGTGTCCATAAGAGAACACCTCAAAACAAGGGCTTTCCCTCCTCCCACACTCCTCCAAACCCAGTAGTATCAGACCTGGAGCAGGCTAGAGATGAGTTAATAGAAATGAGTGGTTGTATACTGTAGAACTATATTTTATATATATATATATATACACACACATACACACACACACACACACAAACATTTTTCTTACATTTTCATTCATTACTGCTATTGTATCTTATTCCATGATTTTTTTTTTTTTATCCCTGTCTTCAACATTGTGTGTGCACACTGTTGTTGATTGTGTATTTGTTGTGTCTTGTCCTTCATGTCCATCCAAAAAAAATTGTTGATCACAAAAAAACAGCACTGAATTCGGCAATGTATTGTGCCTTCAATCAGCAGAGATCAGCTGTCCATCAGATACACGGCCGGTTAAACTCACATTGTCGGCCAGCATGAGGGCTCCTGCCTCGATGACGAACTCGTGCGACTCCTCATCCCTCACCACGGCGGCGGTCAGACCGGCTGCGCTCGACGCCTTCCCGCTGGTGTAAACAGCACGCGGGCTGAACTCCTCCACGTGCCTGGGCAGACAAGAGTGTCAAAACACCACCATCAAAATGGGGAAGGGCTGAAAATCATTAAGGTGTGGATGCATGGAAGATCACTATGGTAGGGATTCTCACTTGAGGAACTGGCTCTTGGCTGTGCTGGGGTCTCCCACAATGCACACGTTGATGTCCCCTCGAAGTGACGTCCCCTCCATGGTGGTCTTGGGAACCCCGCCAAACAGCATCAGAAGGATTCCTCTCTTCACCTCATCATTACCTGTAGGTGCAACCACATTACGGTCTATATACCTTGTTGTCTGGCAAGTCAATCAGTCCACATTGTTGAAACATTTTTCTCTGCTTTCACTAAATACACAAGCCCTGACCAGCACATGGCCTTCCAACGGTTCTGGAATACAAGTTATTATATGCTGTGAAATATTGCTGTGTAGCGGGACTGACCATGGATGGTGGGGAAAAGGCTGCTGCAGAGGTTGTGATAGAGGTTCTTGTCCTGACTCATCTCGAACACCTTCTCCCACTCCTTAACCGACATCTGGTTCTTAATGCTTTCCGCAGTCTGCTCCTCATCACGGATCTCCTTCCCACCGAACTGCCAAAACCACAGTTCATTTCAAATATTGTCCGCCGCAACGCAAGCACGGCTGACAGACCATCTACCGCAATAATGTTGTACTGTGGTTAAGTCTACTGGCACATCTCATTCACTAATGCAAACATTATGCAGAGTTCAAGCATTCATACTATTACATTACACACTGCTGTCAATAGTTCTTACCCTTGGGTTTGTGGGAGCCACATGGCAGGCAAGGAAAGCCAACTTGTAGGAGAGATCCCTGACCCCCAGGGCCTTCAGTCCACGCACACCCTCGTTCTCGTAGCCCTGAGCACCAGCCGTGCGAGAGCTGGTCTCTGCACGAACACCTACAGCAAACGCAACACAATGAGTAATGGGAGGCAGTACAGAGCAATGGCTGAAGAACTGGGCTTACTTACAGGATCAGCCCATGTGTATGGGCACTGCTACACATTTATGCAATAAGAAACTGAATGAAGATATTCCGCTTGGTATTACTGCTAAACAGTTTAGAGTGGCCAATTGTTAAGCCACTTGAGAATGTCATCTGCCAAGACAAATACTAATGTACAATCCCTGACATCTGCATTTTCAAGTTACAGCTCTCACGTTTCAGACATATCACTTGGCAGCACATGCTACAAACACATATGCATGCATATTCAATATGCACAGCCAAACCTTGTTTCCTTTGAAGACAATCATACCTGGGGTAGACAGCTGGGAGACATCTGGTACGACGATCAGGGAGCCCACAAAGTCGCACTTGTCACCAGCCTGGGCCGACTCCACAGCCTCTGCCCGCAGGATGATTTCCAAACTGCGGGGGATGGAACCCCGCGGCAGCTCCGCCTGCGTCTCCTGGATACGCACCTGTTTGGGCAGCAGGAAAACACAACTCTGGTTAAGACAGGGAACGAAGGGGCTGCCATCTCAGACTGTGGGCTAAAGCCAGGGACACTGCCCACTGACTAGGACCCACCTTCTGGAAGTCAATGAACTTGGACTTGTTGGTGTCGAGCATGAAGCGCCTGCGGTTGTTGCAGACGGGGTTTCTGCAGATGCTAGGCTGGGTGTATTTGAACTGCTGCTCCACGTCGCGCAGAAGCGTCTGGCAGTCCAGGCACAGGAAGGTGCCGCTCACCAGCTCCGGATGCACCGGGTGGGTCCGCACCACTTGACCACTAATCCTCACTAGGCTGCCGATCCGCACTGTCGTCAGCTCCCGGATCCTGGGAAGCACATAAGTAGGGCATGGGGTTCATCCTTGCGACTACACAGCCTCGGGGCAAATGTTACAAAATCATATCAATTCTGATTTATTAAACACATTCAACAACACCAGGGGTGAGGGAGGGGTCAAGCATTCCACCAGTTTGAGCACTAAAATTGGACTTGGGGAGGGGGCTGTGAAACACGCAAGCCACAGGCACATCTACACACTTTAGATCAAGTTAGACAGTCAGTGATGTGTTTCACAGTCTATCAGGTGGTATTACTCTCCTATACAAATAACTGGGGATATATGCACCATATCCATTACTCATGAGTTAAAAGTGCAATATTCTTGTGTAAAGGGGAGCTGCACCTGTAAGACCAGGAAGCCTTATCAGAGCTGGATTTGCTTACTTGTGTCTTGTAGGAACATCCTGGATTGCCACGTAAAATTCCTTGCTAACCGGGACATTTCCGTGATCCCGTGCAAAATTCCGTACAGCACGACACAAATAGGGATACACCCTGAAAACATACATTAAAAAAACGTTACAACAGAAATCAATTTACACACATTCAGTATGATACAATGCATAAAACAGGGAGGATAATATAGATCTACATAATTAAAAAGGGTTATTACCTTACACCCAATTTAAATGTTTCTTCCAAAATTACTTACAATACAAGATAATAGCCTACTTATATTCCAATTAGCTAAGAGCAGTCTTGACAGCTATCTATCAACACCAAGACAAATAATTTACCCCCAAAAAACTTCTCCACATCCTGTTGATCAATTCATGGATAAACTACATTGTAGCTACAGCTCCATTTGAAGAGTCAAAATTTGTACAAGCAGACTCTAGATGCTAGTACAGCACTAAGTTTGGTTTGACACTTTATAACTAAGGTTGAAAACGTGTTTCCCAGATAAGGTGCTTAACCCGAAATGTCTTAGTAAAAAGCAGTTATACAAATGGATTGTGTGGAACAACGTGAGTCGCTCTGGATAGGAGTCTACAAAATGTCAAGATGGAATGCAATGAGACCCCTTGGCCGATTCATTAGTGTCGCAAGTGTTATATACCGTGACTACATATACCGATCGACTTTACCTGTAAAATTCCTCCTGAATGGTCGTAGCAAGTTCCTGGTTGAACTGCTCCAGGTCCGCGTAACTCACCAGGAGAGTGTTCCTCTCCGGACGGATGAGCTCTTCTGCATCACGCAGATACTTCACCTCTCCGTCGCTGTTCTGAAATCTTGAAATTAGAGACACACGTAGACAAAAACAGTAAGCATGATGAGATTTGCTACGTTACCCTACGCGTATAATCACATACTCCTAGTTCATTTACTCTACACAATTTATCTGGAAAACGAATACGCTTGCCTCTAAACTACTGATTCTGACAGGCTTCAAACGTTAACGGACAGTATGCATCGTGAACACCGAGAACACAAAGGGCATGAAAGAGCGGAGAACCAACACGGAAACACTAAGTTAACACATCATCTTATTACTACTATAAGTAACCCATTACTCAGGTTACCTACTCAACTAGGTAACGAAATCTCACGCCAACTAATAGGTAAACACCTAAACTTGCTGTCTGAAGCCTTCAACAAGCGAAAGACATTTCACTCGATAAGCATGGGTATCTGCCTATGCAACATAGCTTGTAGATGTGGTATAAATACTTGTAAGTTAAACAGATGTCGCACACAAAAACAACCAGTGGTAAAATACCTGCTACATGAGAAAATGTGCATATATATAAAATCGTTAGCAGACAAAACTTTACACGAAAAAAACTTTTGTTAATGTTACTTACTCTTCCAAGAAATCCTGGAATAATTTCTGACACTTTTCAGCCAAATCATCTTTAACAATTTGTCCGGGATTTTCCACAGTTGGTTCAGCGATATCCATTGCAATTTAAAAGGTTAAATTACAAATTTAATACAGTAGACTACAGCGAACTACAACACGTTTGCAGCTCCTTTCTTCCACAGTGAGACGTTTTCGCGCCACGGGCTTGTGTTACGTATCATTTTCCCGCCACCATAAGCCAATGGTTGTTCAGTATAGCTGTGAGCAAAACGTTTTGACCAATCAAGAGTTAATAAATGAAGTGTAGGCGTGATCCAAATAGAATAAATTAAATATGGACGGTCTTTAAACTTTTGAGCCTGTGGTTGAGGTTGGCTCATGCAATTGCAGTACGCTGACTTGCTGTTATCAGCGCCACTGATAGTATATTGGCTAGCGTTTATGAAAAAGCAGTAGGAGATTATCGTTTTTCCCAACGATAATTTTGTTCACCATAAGGCTAATGTTATACATGAATCGGTAAGCTGATAATAATAACGCTAAAATACAACACGTACTCGTAACTGTTTTTAACTTTCTGGCCTGAGACAGAGCATAACTGATGCGTGTAACTGCATATAAAGCAATTTGAAGAATTATTTGACAAATGCCTACATCTGTGAACCCTCCAGCAATACATGTCAAAATGGCCTACAGTGCACTTATACCTACATTATTGTCTGTAGCTGGCTATATAATCATTCTGTCGTAACTTTAACAGGCATACGTTGAAAAGTAATACAATTAATACAACACAGCCACACATTTGTATAGTATCAGCCGAACACAGGTGTGTCAATTGCTAAGGGCAGCAATGCACAGCTCCAGTTGTGTGAGGGCTGGTGTGTATACCGTATGTGTTTTAGCTCGTGCATGCTTAATTTCAGGCATGGATAGGCAAAAACAATCTGACCCATAACAGGCTCATACGGATGGCCTTTATCAGCGGTGCCCCCCTCTGGTCCTCTGCAACATTACAATGTACCACCATGCGCCAGGCTGGGATGTAGTACAGTATCGGAGCTTCGACTATTAAACAGATGAAAACCATATCAGTCCTATATTAATTATTAATCCGGTAAAAGCTGTAAAATGACCCGCGCAGTGTTGGCTGCAGCAGGGAGAATCACAAGTAAACAAATTAAACATGTAATTGAACCAAAAGTTGTTTGATTGGATGGCCATTGGAAATAAATACTGAGACACTGAAGTTATCAGAATGAAGGAAAATGACACTTGAGGGGCATTATTTGATTTAGCATGATGTATCACAGTGACAGAAAAGGTAGTCCTTTCACCAATTACTGTTCTTAAATGTACATAAGAAAACTATATGTTTCCTAATTGTTGATAAAAAGCTAATTTGCTGGGCCAGTACACAGACACAGCATTGTGAGA
Source organism: Albula goreensis (assembly GCA_022829145.1). NCBI lineage: Eukaryota > Metazoa > Chordata > Actinopteri > Albuliformes > Albulidae > Albula > Albula goreensis. Next base: position 14,652,492 of record CM040746.1, on the reverse strand, counting down.
TATAGCTATTGGCAGGTACTTATGCTCAGCTGTGAAACAAAACCCATTATTTCAAACATAATTTAAATATCATTAAATTCCAGTTAAAAGAAGTCTTTCATACTGCTAGAATCATGTTGTTGCTGTAAGTGTGTGAGGTGTGGATAACAGTTTACCTTTATGTTGTATATACTCTGAATATGGAATGGCAAAGATGGCAGCAGTGTGGCCAGATACCACAGGTAAGTCTTACTAGAGTACCTTTTGAATCAAAATTCTACTTTCTACCAAATTACTTTTCTTACATTAGTGTTTCATGTTGTTGTGCACACCCACAAAAATGACAGGCTGGTTATTCCATTCCTCAGGCCCAGAGTCAGGATTGCAGTTTTGAGTCTTCACATTGTGCCCCTGATCACTGACAAAACAGCTGCAGCCACACTGGTGGACAAATATCTACCTTGACATAACTGCCTACCAAATTAATTCCCACATCTTTTTTTAAGATAGCTGCACTTGGACAACCTTTGATGTTGGTGCCATGCTCAGCAATGTAGCTAACTATTTTTCAGATGGAAGGCGATGATACCACCACAGAGAATTTCCTGGCTGACTTCAGTTACTCTTTTCTGTTGCAGCTTTTCCTTTTTCACGATTTTCAACACGGATTTTCCTGAAATATTAAGTCATGAAGTCATTTGATGTTTTCATTATTTATTGCAGTATATTACATATTAACACATTAACATGCTATTTTTAAAATGTGTTTCATGGCAGGAACATACTAGTAATTAGCACTGATAATTAGTCAAACCCCCGAACGTGTTTACATATGTGAGCGCTTAGACGTCATTAGCACACAGCACTTAATCCACGCTCACTTGTTTTGTACTGATCTGGACAGAAGAGGGCACTGTTTAGTTATTACAGAAGAGACCTCACAACCAAACTGCTGCAATTAGTTTTGCTTTTAACTCTGCAGCTGTGGGGACAATACTATATTTAATCTCAAGGCCTCTTGAGATGGAATATTCTGTACATGAACAAACCATTCAGTACACCAGGAAAAAACTGTCATTTCAAACTGCCATTTTCAGTCTGTTTCTGTCTATAAACAAGAGTGTCTACAGACAGTAATATTTTATTCTCTGTTGAATAGTGTGCTGTTATTAAAATTTATGACTGATGTCTGTTGCAGAGAGTTATTCTCCAGGGTGGCAGATGCAGTTTTTTTAGACACACACTGTCCATTTGCAGCTGGAGGTATCCTTTATTACTGTGAGGTGAGGAGAACTGTTGGCCCTAGGAGAATGTGTACTTAACATTGCAACGTCCCCGGAAGATGGTGTATTGTTCAACACATTTACCAAAATTAGGCACAGTACAGTTCTCTTGGTAATGTAAATGGTAACAGACCCAGGGATGGTGTGACGTATGTTGCCCTCATGTGTTATACTATGTTGAGCACTGCTGGCCCCTGTTGAAGGTATACTGAAAGCTCACTATTTCCATTTTTATCAATTTACCCTGAATAATTCCCATAATTTTTAAACATTTCACAGTCATATGTTTTGAATCAAGCAGCACTTACAAATTAACATTATTATTACTTGGTAAATGGTTCCCTCTCGTGGTGAAATTCAAACACAGCCTTGCCAAATCTCTATGACTCTCCTGAAATACACTGTTTCAGTGCTCTATTACCAAAGTATACACTGAAGAGAACGTTGTTTTGTAATCTAATCACTAATCTTCACTTTACCTTTTTAGGTTATTATAATTTTTATCTGATCTGAGCTCTATTCTATTCTATACTTTATCACTGAATTGTGAGTACTGTTGGACCCGCTAGAGAATGCTCTCTATCTGTGTAATGAAGGCACCACTCTTGGCCCTTGGTGGTTTACCACTTCTGAGGTGAAGACCACTACTGGCCCCAGTACAGGACATGCTTTATCCCCATGAGATGATGAGAACTGTAAACCCCAGTACAGGACATGCTTTATCCCCATGAGATGATGAGAACTGTAAACCCCAGTACAGGACATGCTTTATCCCCATGAGATGATGAGAACTGTAAACCCCAGTACAGGACATGCTTTATCCCCATGAGATGATGAGAACTGTAAACCCCAGTACAGGACATGCTTTATCCCCATGAGATGATGAGAACTGTAAACCCCAGTACAGGACATGCTTTATCCCCATGAGATGATGAGAACTGTAAACCCCAGTACAGGACATGCTTTATCCCCATGAGATGATGAGAACTGTAAACCCCAGTACAGGACATGTTTTATTACTGTAATGTGAGGACCGCAGTTGCCCCCAATAAGAGCTACACTCTGTAAGGTTAGGACCACTTTTGGCCCTAGAAAGGAAGGTAGGTCGTAACTGTAATGTTAGGATCGCTGAAATGGCCCCAGTAGGAAGTGTGCCTTTTTAACAGAACCAGGTATGATGTAATTATGTTGGTAGTGGTTTTTTTGGTATTGACAGACCTTGAGTTCTTGGTTTTGGTTTTACTGTACAGCACCTCTATAGAAAATGCTGCTAGGAGCATTGTCACTGTCACTGTTTGTCCCAGTAGAGGGTGCTGTGGTTTTTGTGTTTTGTTTTTATATAGGGAGACTGAGGTGGAGGTTAGTCAAAACATCTTGTCTTAGTCAACAGATATGTGTTTATAAAGCTGAACAGATGGTTTTCAAATATGACCGATAAGAACCTATCTTCTTCAGTAGCAATTGTATCAGAGGAACAACAATCAACAGAAACTAAAACAACAACAAAAGGTACAAACACTTGAACGAGCAGAAAATGTATGTCCAATAAAGGGGCCAAGTCCTTCATCATCAGACACCTGATTAACCCAAATTTTCTTTTGAAATTTCTACAAAATCCACAGAAATACTATTAGATTGCAACATGTAACATATCAGTGTTTTTCATGTTTACATGTCATCAAATTCAAATGTCAGTCATACCATGTGATGTTTGACATATTGCAAGGGCGTTTGACTGATATGTTCTAGAAGGGTGGTCACTCTTGTTTAAGTTATTTTCTGCTGGGTGAGCCCAACAGGAAAATGTGGTTTTTTCATCAGTACAAAATGTTCAAAGCTGTGCGCGTTCGTTGCAGTTTGAACAGTAAATTTAAATTCAAAAGGTGTGGGCATTTCATTCTGATTGGTGTTTGAGGAAAAAGAGGAAGTGAACAATTAACACATGGTTCTGCACATGAGAAATGGTTGCACTTTCACTGTCAGATGAGATCTGTATTACGCAGCCCTGAAGTGTTGTGCATCTTTTAGACAAGCAGGTGCCGTGTGCATTTTGGACACCACCCATTTATACTTGAGTAAAGGTACAAGAACTTCTACTATAGGCACAGTTGTTAAAGGGGTAAACAAAGTGTCCTTACACGGGCTGGCAGCTTTGTGATTCTTACCCCAATTCCTCATCACCTCCTCACAATGCAAATGCAATGTCAACAGTGGATAAGAAAAACCATAAATAACAATTACCATCTACAATATCAGTTATAGACAAGTGCATCTGACACAAGTTTAATGCTGTTCATCTGGGGATTACAGAAAGGCTCCCTGATTTAGAGTGAAAATCCAGTGCTGAAAACATAATCATACACTGTATGCTTTAAAACATACCTATACATGTATATTACAGGTCCACTTTCAGCATTCTTTCAGCTTAATCCAGAACAACCTCAGGATGATTTTTATTCATTTTACATTGCAAATGTGTTATCTATTTTAGGTATTAGATAGATTACATTTTGCTCTTTCTTTTAGCATGTGATAATTCAGCATGATTTCTGCATTAAAGGTGCAACTGCGTGATTTTAGGGGTCAGTGTGAGACTCGGTAAGTCTGGAGGTATGTACGCACAGATGAGCAGAGAGTGTGAGACAGACTTGAACTTTGCAGACACGGCTGTGCCACTGTGTTACTTCCTCAGCTTTGGGGGAACTTTGTGTGCCATGGGCATCAGAGGATCAGACGTGTGGTAACTGACAGCCCATATCAGTGCCACACAACATCTCTATCAATGTAAAACAACCACCACAAGTGACCTGGCTTGGGAAAGGGCAAGACAAAAATATGGTACTCCCACAGTAAGTACACATTTGGCACATGTGAGCCTGTTAACAGCACTAGTCCTGAAGCTGGTATACTCCATTCAGGACAGCCACTGTTTGGAAGATAAAAAGTGCATTGGAATCTGAGAATGGGAAGTTATCTAATTAATGACTGAGTAAATGGATGGTGTGCACAATTAATCCCATATGCAGTTCATTCATTATTACACCAGCTGATGCAGCTAATACCTGACAAGCCCATGACATGTGAGTGGCTTACAACATGTGGCCAGCTCTGCCATTGTCCTTTGTGGATTGATCATGTTCAGCCCAATGCATCAGGATATAAGTTTTCATAATGATGGGGTCTTCAGAACTTCGGTCTCTCTTTCTGAGACATGTGTCATCCACTGTATAAAATAGAAATAGGAGAAAGCTGTGACTACATTTCTGACCGCAGGTCTGAACATCGAATCAAATTTAAGAAACATATTTTAAAATATGAGATCTATGTAAAATTATTTAAAGGCTGTCTCCAGCCAAACATACTTCCTGATTACATTCAAGAGTACTCATCTAATTATGGATACCGTTGGAGCCAAAACACTCATATTTTCCACCACAAAATTATTCCAACTGATGAACCGCAGTTGGAAAAGCAAGGTGAGATATCATTGATTTAAATTTCAGACACAATTCTCTCGTGTTTGATAGTCACCTCCAAATTACCTACCAGATAAGATATGAAAATGTTCTGCTAACATACTGTATCTAACGGCCCTTTTTCCAGTTCTGGCTTATTACAAACAAAACCCTTTTACAATTTTACTGCATTGCTACAGTGGAAGATTTCACATGCAAAACACTGATGTCTTGTCAGTCAGTAGGCGTCTTTTTTCTTCTTTATGCTTTGCAGTTGTCTGTACATTTCCTTATTGTACATTGACTGTGCATGCGTCATTGTCTTGTTTACTTCTCAGTGCTCTCTGGCAGTGTGAGAATCTGCTGATAGGCTGTGGTTAAATCACACGCCGCCTCAGAGATAACAGAGAACACTACTGTTTAACACTGCCAACGCAGTGAGATAAAAAAGAAAACACAAATGTGGCAGAGGGGGGCATGGAGACAGACAGACAGACAGACAGAAAGAAAGAAAGAAAGAAAGAAAGAAAGAAAGAAAGAAAGAAAGAAAGAAAGAAAGAAAGAAAGAAAGAAAGAAAGAAAGAAAGAAAGAAAGAAAGAAAGAAAGAAAGAAAGAAAGAAGTGGCACTGTGTTTCTGTTTCATTCTAACATGCTCCTTCCCAGCCAGGCCTCTTGTATATTACATTAAATTACCTAAAAATGTATACAGCTGGCTGCTTACTGAAGCAACTCAAGTTAAATATCCTAGCTGTTCATGGATACAATAGCATATGTAGCCATATGGGAATGTGACCAGCTCTTTAAATGCAAGACCACACTGCCCCTGACTAAACACAGAGTTTTAATTAGAAATTTTGAAACAGTGTATATACAATGTTACTGGAAGACATTTGTAATAATCACAAAATACCTTATAAAATAGATGAGGAAGGCAACATGTCACTGTTTGTAATACGCTTTCCCAGTTGACTGCACTCAGGACCAATTAAATCTTTAAAAAGCACAAGACCATTTCAGCCTCATCATTTTAAGAATGGAAAGAAATAACAGATGTCCCTCACTGAAAAGTTGTTTGGTATTATGAGATATCACCAAAATCTGGGAATTTGGACTTAACATAACTACCCATTCAATTCAAGACCAAGTTCCACCTTGAAATACAACAAAAAGGCTCTTTACTTACTCAGGGCCCAGGTTTGCTAATCATCATAATTATGGGGTATGTGAAATTATCGTCACTAGATACAAAAATGCCTGTACGAACCTGTTTGTGCGTTTACCTTTCATGAGCAATCACTTTAAAAAAGAGACCTTGTTCTGAAACAGGTGTCCTAACAAATGTTTGTGGGAATGTCTGACAGTGACCATGAGGCTGCAGTCCTACTGCACTTGCTGTTGACCTCATTTGCTCCGTGCAATATATGGCCCATCATTAATCCAGAAATGAATTGTGTACATGATAATAGCTATTGAAAGTAGACGTGTGAAATATGGATATATGCTGGAACCCCATACAACATACCCCGATGTTTATGGCTCTCTGAAGTCTCATTACTGGCCACCATAAACCCACATGCAAAGGAAACTCATGATTCAAAATTCGGAACATGATACAGCTGTATAGGAATTCAATATACGTGTTTTATACATCTATTTACTTCTTTTGTCTTTCTTGGTCCGTCACACATACAAACAGGCAAACAGACACATAAACAAGGTGTGTCACCATCAGCGCAGCTTCATTCCTTATAATACTGTCCTATATGTACTTAACATATGTGTACCTATATGTAGTGGGATATTTGACCATTCTTCATGACAAAAAACTTAGATTTCTTTGAGGGATTAAGGAGGTGGAAATCTATTTTTCATGCGGTACATCAGAATGTACCATAAAGGTTCGATTATGTTTAGATCTGATGATTGTGGGGGCATTTAACTTTACTCTAGTGATCATGAGACCACCCTGTCAATTATAGAAATCATGTGGGGACAGTGTCTTGGGGAAAATGGCATCATATTTCTTGACCTTTCTATCTAACCTTAGACAGCAACCATTGGACCCAATGACTGCCATGAGATGGCTGCACATACCAATATAGATCCACCTACACATTTAACAACAGTTGTGCGTTGACGGCTTCCTTTGGCCTAAAACATAAGCCTGTCCAGATGTAGCACAAAGATTAAACATGACTCATCTGACCTCTCATTTTTTTTTCCACTGCTCAGGAGGAACACCAGGTTATGCGACTTATGTGACTTATGTGCATTAGCCTTGGATGCAAGCAGTTTCTGAATTGAAATCCCGCCATAAATACCAGGGTTGTGAAGCACACAACTGTCTCTGTTGGTGAGCTTTGACTTGCGACCACTGTTCCTGATGCGGTTTGTTTATGTCTGTTATAATGTTCGTTAGTGTTCCCCTTGCCTCTTTTTGTGACTGATAGTAATTTTAATCTCTATCAAAGTGCTTATTGTCAGACCTCTTGTATAGCTGAAACATCCGGCTAATTGGCATATGACTCAATATAACTCCCTTGTGTAGATGCCTTTGTAATCATTACGTAATTACATCAAAGCTAAATATCTTTTTTCACAACCCTGACTTTTCAATAAACTATTCAGATTTAGATTATTTCAAATGGGTAAATATGTGAGAGCATGTCTGATTACATTTTCCTCTGAGTTGGTTGACAACAAATAGAGTTATCAAATGTGGCGTGTTATTAATAAGACCTTCTGCCCTCTCTTAGGCATAACTTTACATATGTGAGTACATGAATATATAAATGCATATAGAATCCACTTGAACCCTCAAGTTTGAAAAAATAATCAACATATACACCGATTAGCCATAACATTATGACCACCTGCCTTAGATTGTGTAGGTCCCCCTTTTGCTGTCAAAACAGCCCTGACCCGTCAAGACATGGACTCCACTAGACCTCTGAAGGTGTGCTGTGGTATCTGGCATCAAGACGTTAGCAGCAGATCCTTTAAGTCCTTTAAGTTGCAAGGTGGGGCCTCCATGGATCGGATTTGTTTGTCAAGCACATCCCACAGATGCTTGATTTGATTGAGATCTGGGGAATTTGGAGGCCAAGTCAACACCTTAAACGCGTTGTGTTCCTCAAATCATTCCTGAACCATTTTTACTTTGTGGCAGGGCGCATTATCCTGCTGAAAGAGGCCACTGCCATCAGGGAATACCGTTTCCATGAAAATGTGTACATGGTCGGCAACAATGCTTAGGAAGGTGGTACGTGTCAAAGTAACTTCCACATGAATGGCAGGACCTAAGGTTTCCCAGTAGAACATTGGCTTGCCTTTTTCCCATAGTGATCCTGGTGCCATGTGTTCCCCAGGTAAGCAACACACACGCACCCGGCCATCCATGTGATGTAAAAGAAAACGTGATTCATCAGACCAGGCCACCTTCTTCCATTGCTCCCTGATCCAGTACTGATGGACTTAACGTGCCCATTGTTGGAGCTCGCAGCAATGAAAAGGGGCCAGCAATAAACTGCGATGCATTGTGTGTTCTGACACCTTTCTATCAGAACCAGCATTAACTTTTTCAGCAATTTGAGCTACAGTAGCTTGTCTGTTGGATCGGATCTTATGGGCCAGCCTTCACTCCCCACGTGCATCAATGAGCCTTGGCCACCCATGACCCTGTCGCCGGTAAACCACTTTTCCTTCCTTGGACCACTTTTGATAAGTACTGACCACTGCGGGAACATCCCACAAGGGCTGCAGGTTTGGAGATGCTCTGACCCAGTGGTCTAGCCATCACAAGTTGGCCCTTGTCAAAGTCACTCAAATCCTTACACTTGCCCATTTTTCCTGCTTCTAACACATCAACTTTGAGGATAAAATGTTCACTTGCTGCCGAATATGTCCCACCCACTGACAGGTGCCATGATAAAGAGATAATCAGTGTTATTCACGTCACCTGTCAGTGGTCATGATGTTATGGCTGATCAGTGTAAATCTTTGACATATAGTGTGGTAAAATGTAATTAAATTCAGGAAGAGGAAAATACCAATGCCTAAAAAATGCACCCTAGATGGAAATATGAGAAAATAAATCCCAGGGAAAGACTTTAGTTGGACAGAGTGTCTTTTCATCTTTGCAAGTCAGCCTTATAAGGCACTCATACATAGGTGTGTCACACATACATTTCAAGCTGTAGTCTCTGATCTATCACTGATATCTACATTATTTTCTTTTTTCCAGAAAACAGCGCAGGGCCTTATATGCATCCATAACCATTACATACAAAGACATACACAGACATATTTTTGATTACCTTAAAGATAATCAGATTAAATCATCTGCTTGTCAATTTAAGATATATGTGATCACATTGGTGATCCATACAAATTCCACAAGAACAACATGGCTGTAGTGGCAAATGTTAATGATGAAACTACCAATAGAAGGATGAAAACTATGTGCAGTTGGAATGGAAAATCTTGAGGACCATTTCTATGGAGGTTGTTTTCAAAATATGTGGTGACAGCATTGTGTAATAGTGATATTACTCAAACTTTCAGTTTCATGTGGCACCTTCTTCTGTCTGTTTATATCAACAGAGTATCCTTACAGTTGCAAGAAAAACCAAATCTTGTCACCATTTCAACATTACTTGAGAAAGTATATAAAAGTATTGGTCTTGAGTTAATCTGAACTCATTATTCAAATGTGTTTAATCATTCAACAACTGCATTGTATTGATGGACAGCTGTCATATAAGAATAGTTTTACACAACCTCTCAAAACAGTTTAAATATGGTGAACTACAGTAACTCTTACTGTAGTATTTGTTCACATAACTGCTGACTTTTTCTTAGTAATTATTCATCCATTAAAAATGTGCTGTATTTTTCAGAAACTGGGAGGAAATCAACCAAAAAAACACATTATGTGAAAGTAGGTACTTTTCAGTGTTTCCAGAAGATGTGGAAACCCCCAGGGACACAACTACTTTGCTGTTCATGCCTCAGAATGCTAACAACAACGTCGAATGATGTCATAGTAGGGACACGAGCAACAGTCACATGATGAAGGGAAGGGTGGAGATTAACAGAATCCAGTGTGATCATGCACTCCTGAACATAGACATGTAGTGAGATGCTACACATAGTACCAATCCAGAGGTTTCCTCATACTGAGATAGCTCCAGTAATACATACACTCTGTTCCATGTAAGGCCTGGGAACAGTATACATACTGTTAAAATCTGTCTCACCTTGATTTCCTGTTCGAGATGTCTCAGATTCCTTTTTTTTTAATTGTGAGCATGTGGTTTCTGCCACAGAAGGTGAAAAAGCTCATGGTAAAAGTAGCAAAACTAAGCGTATGTGTGCCCTCTGTGAAGAGCATTGCTATATATGCTTTTAGACATACCAGAGAGAGGCCTAAGATCTCAGACATTACTGGCTAAAATTGCCCTCCCAACATCTAGGTTTTCAGAGTAAAAATGGCAATACTGGTCTGGATAAAGAAATCTGGATTACAAAAATGAGTAGTGATGTAGATAGGTTGTAGGTGATACAACTGATCCGTCTTACTGTTCACTGGTGACCTCCTTAGGCCGGCTGAAGGCCCACAGTTCAGCTGAACATATGTGTTCCTCTGGTGCCATAGGCAATACACCAATGGCGATACATCTGCAGTGTGAAAATAAGCAACGGCAATTTTTCCACATATGCAGATGATTCCTCCTTATTCCTGCACCATTCTACCCAAAGCCAAGAACATTCAAGTGAAAATATATCAACCTCCCTGGCAGTTGTTTGAATGGGTAGGCATATCAACCAGTCAGATAAAAGGAAGGGGCACAACATTACCCTGTCTAAGACGGAGTATATATTACACCGTGAGCATTTCATTGTGCCTCATCAGGGGTCAGCACCTGGGCCACCAGAACATTGAATTTAGTGGCCCAAATAAAACATTTTGTGGCTGAAATTGTGATTCAGTAGCATTGAATCAATTTCTGACATTGATTACATATTGATGTTGCTCATCAAGTTCAGTCTTGCAATTTTTATTTGACAATTGAATCAATGTTGATACAGTATCAAAGCATCAACATTGATTCAATTGTCAAATATATTTCGCAAGATTGAATTCTAGTTGACCTGAAATGAAATACCATTGAGTTTTGATGCAGGGCAGAGGCATTGAATCAGTGTTGTTTTCTGACCTTGATTAAGTGTTAAGTTTGCTCATTATGTTTGAAATTGATTCAACATTGAACAGACTACAACTTGCACCGACATGTAATTGTGAATTCTTGCTGATCTTACATTGAAACAGTACTAATTAAATCCTACTGTATTTACAGTGGCAACTTTGTAAGCTACTTATAGTAATTACAGCAACAGGAGTCGACATTTCAAGCTTTTGTAACACAACCCAATGTTGACTCAGTGTTGATTCCTCACCCACAACCCCAAACATTGGTTTTAACCTTAATTCAGTGTTGAAACAATGCCACTTGCTAGCTGGGAACTGTGCTTGTCTGAAGGCTCTGCAGAACATCACATCCATCATCCATTAAACAGGAAATTCCAATCATTTACTGATTTTTGAAATTTGTAGTGCCATCCACCATTTTGCTTAATGCCAACATGCTTACTGTTGAACCCTGCTTTAGAATCAGTGAATGTGCTAATTCCATCCTGAAACATAGGCAGCATCATGTTTGCACAGTAATGAAGATGTTTCCTGAGTCTGGGAAGGAGGTTTGCAGTGGTGCTAATTTTACCCAGTTCAATAGGAGGCAGAAAAAATGTTCCCCATGCATATTTTAAAATATATGAAAAACAACTGGACCATATTATATAAAACATGGACAGTTCTCATTTTCTCAGCACCATAAGGTGACCGCTATAGTTTCAGGGCTGTTTCATCACATCTGTCTCGTGTTTTGCTGGTTGAAAACATTATTGCTTGCGTCAAGCCCAATTGCAAATAAACCACAGGATCTTGTGCTGGCACAGCACAAAAAGGGAAGTTATTTGTTTACATCTTAAAACTGCATCCTCAAATTGATCATATTCATTTACCACGCAACTTCAGTTTAGAAGTTCCTCTGCGTACATTGAAAAGTATACAAATGTCAAGCTAGAATGAGTGATAAATCTAACTTCTGAATGTGACCTGGAGGGAACCTAATCTAGGGAAGAACAGACCTCCAACTGACTCGCACAGACCACTTTCCCCAGTCTGACGTGTGAGGACCACTTCAGATAGGAGTCAGCTCAGTTGGGGTTGGCTGAGGTCAATATCTTCATCATGTGAGCTTGTCTCTGCCAATCAGAGGCTCCAGAATGTGTGAGTGAAACACATGACTATGTAGGAAATTTCTGCTGAGAATGCAGCAATATGATGGACCTTTGTTCCATATTCTTTTTGAATGACAAGCATCACTTCTTTCTATAATGCACAGTGATGGAGACAGGCACATATGACTTTCCTTTTTATAACCACTTTGCTTTGGCTGTGTGAACATTTTTTGTTATTAGCCTGATGTTGCTTTGCTGACACCCTTGTAACAAGGTAACTTAAAAAGATAAAATATGGAGCCAATTTTAGGACTTCCCCAAGTAGTGAATTATGAGCAGCATCTTGCATGCTGTTTATTATGTTAACATAAACAGCTCCATTGAAGAGCGCTTGTGTACCTCTGGTGAAACCAGGGGCTTTTGTGCTGAAATGAAAAATGATGGTTTCCCATTGAATGTGTGAGAATGGACCGGGCTGTGAGTAGTCGGCTTCTTCCTCCATTGTTTGGCAGGGCCCACAGGAAGGGCAGTCTGAGACTTGCTTGGCTGTGAACTTAACCATCTGCGTGTTTGTGTGGTGCCCATTGCCCGCCAGGACCTTTTCTTTAAACTGCTGCCTTTGCAGAACCAAGAAACACAGCTTCCCTACAACAACCACAGGAGATGGCTGCAGATGGCTGGACTACCCTTTCCTTCTCACAAATACATTCAGGCGCACAACAGCCTACACACAAACACATGCCCACACAAACCACAACAATGGGAATCCATTCTCGTGTGAAAGTCCTGCGTTTGTTGCTTCATTAGGCTGCATATGAGTCAAACGCCAGTGTTACATGTAAGGATTCAGCATGTAAGGGTTCAATAAAGCTTCTTTATCAGAAATTATATTCAACAAAGCAGAGATGTTTTCTAAATACAGTTATTCATGAAAACCGATTGTCTGGTTTATTTCTGGATCTTTATTTTTAAAAGCTTGATATTTGACATAACTGTCTTAGTAGAGGTAATCACAAAACTGCACTACAATTTTGTAAGATACTTATTGTGACAAAATGGTGTCCTGCTGAACAGACTACTATTCACTATAGTGCTGTAGTGTAAATACTGCTCCAAACTGATTAAATTACTAAATTATAAAAATACTGCTAAAAACTGAAAGCACTGTCTAAAAGTGGAAATACTCAGCTAAACTGAGAATACTGCTCCAAATGTTAATCCGCCTGTTACACTGACTGTATTTTGTCATTGAAACATGTGTTTAGATGTAGATAGATAGAGGAAGAATGATTACATTCTTAATATGTAGATTTAACCATTGACTTGAGGCTTCCATTTTATATCTACAGTATTTGACACAATCCAATGTCACAGTTTCTAATGCTGCAGATGGGCAAATAATATGGGCTATACATTCTGGAAACAGACTGTTGTTCCGCCCTGGGCAAATGGCCTCACCTGAAGACAGGTGGAGTCATTGGCACATTGTAAACTGCACACACCAATTGGTCTTATCAGTGGAGACTTAGCTTTCTGTGTGATGACTGGAACAGCACAGATCACACAATTTGTGTCATCCAGTTTGCTCGGTATACACATTCAACAGGCTGGGAGGTGATAGCAGAGCCGCAGTCTCACACAGCATCGCCATCAGTGTAGATCTGGAATCTGTCGTGCTCTCCGGGAGATCTTTAACTGTTCTGCTGAGTGCGCGCATAGCTCAGGAGGAAACTACTCCTGATGTGGAAGTTGTTTTGGAAGGAAGCCATTGTCAAGGCATTATAATATTAAAGTTTTTTCATTGTTGTATTTCCAGACAGGACAAATGAATGTGGTATCATACATACTGCACGTTGTTTTTGAATGTAGTCTCGACAAAGCAATTGTTCACAAATCATTGTAAGCATAAAACAGAGACTGACTTTGGCTTCCTGATTTTCAGTTGCTGTCATATTGTTTTAGCTTCAATCAATTCTAGAAATGTCATGTGCGGTTGAAGGTTACAGCAACATTTTTGAAAAGGAAAGTGGAGAGCAGAAGACTATGATAGTCTTGATGGACCTGCTGTGATAATGATGAAGCCAGTGTGAATGCCAATGTAGCTTGTCTGCAGGATTATAATGATTATAATATAATGAATACTGGACCATTTACAAGGTTGTATTATTATGGCAAGGATTGTAATTGCACTTTTAAAGCCTTCAAATGACTCATCATTACAAATGCTTGCATTAGTTTAGGGTCTTGTGCTACTTTAAGACACTTAAAAGCAAAAGCCATAACTGGAGCTCTCTTATTTTATTTTTTTTTTTTAATAATTTGTGGGTCCATGCTGTTTTCATTTTGTAATTTCTTCAGCAGTGCAACCCTTAACAGGACCTAAAATGCAGTAACCTGATTGGTCTTTGGAAGAATTGGCATCTGGGTGGGTGCACATGATTTGGAGTTACTGTTCTATTTGTCATGCATTTATACTACTTGGCAACACTCTAGTTTTATGCTTCAAAGGCCCCTTTGGAGGGGCAGTTTTACCTGTTAACCCTTAGCATATGTTTTTTACATGCAACAAAAAAATTTACTGTGGCAAATTTTGAAAGCATTGACTTTTGAAAAGACTCCAGCTTTGATTAAGTACACATATTCATGATATACACCCCTGGTTCCATCACGGATACATACAAAGAATAGCCTTTTACGCCTTAAACAGGCTCCACAGCAGGATGAAGACACTGAGGTAATAGTAGCAGTCGTAACGTATAACTGTTTATGGTAGCTTTTCTTCTTCTGGGGTAAATATGTTCCCTGGCCCCCATGTCCCCCATTACCCACCTTCATCTCAGGTGTGACGGAACAGATAAAACCAGGACCTAAGCACCAATGCTCTGTTGCTGTGAGGCTGTCGGGGCTTCACACCTGCATGTGTTTATGCTAGCCTGGATTTTGCTGGGCGTCAGTGTGACAAGGGTTTGTCATGTCTACATAAACTCCAGACTTACCTTTGCTTGCCTTCTGTTGTGGAGCTCCATGTGACCAAATGAAGAATGTTTATTCATCAAGACCCACTTACCCGATAGTATCATATTCAAAGTATTCTTCACTGACTCATCAAAAATAAGCCATTCCTTTGCAGACTTTGCCGCTCCCGCAAAAATTAAGACAGAGACTTTAAGGCACGATGTAGCATATTTTAACACTTCCTGGACTGTGGGATTGGACAGAACTATTAGCTACAGGTCAATAAATGAAGATTAGATTAAAATGCTCTTAATATTACAGTATGCACCAAGGCTAATTAGAGGCAGTTACATTGCTTACAATCTTATTAAAATGAACTTGAAGTATGGCAGTATTAATCAATGTGGAGCAGTAGCAGTACATTCAGTTCCTGTCCTTCAAGCATTTGAACAGTTTTCAAGGTAAGAATATATGAGAAATTAAGCTATTCAGCTCTCCTACACTTTGCACTTACCAACAATATACATTGAATCCAGTGCTGCATCAAGCCTTGACCTTAATATGCTATCGGTCTGTACTCTTACTAAAATAAGAAACTGAAATATCATTTTTATCTTGTTTTGCTGAACACTTTAATTACTTTAAAAACCACAATGAAGTCCCCCTTAGTCTCCTTTTGCTAATCCTGAAGTGTCTTGAGTGTAGCCTCATACTGTTTTAATTTCATACCAGGAATCACTTTAGTTCCCCTTCTTTGTACTTCTTAAGAGCTTCAAGTTCTTTCTTGTAGGGTGGTGTCCATAACTGTTCACATGTTCCAAATGAGGTCTGACTAAGGCATAATTTAACTCTGATAAAACCTCCTTTGATGCATGATCAATACATTTTGTAATATATCCCAAAATCTTATTGGTTATTTTTCTGCTACAGCTTTATTCATATATTACTCCCTAGCCATTTTAATGTGTATCCTACCACAAAATAGTGCCATCTTCAATTCTTACTTCACTCAAGCAGAAATTTACATTCAGCTATATTCAATATCAGTTGCCAGGGTTCTGTCCACCTCTGCATATGGTTTAAGGTGTTTTCTGTTGAGTTTCTCTCTGTTGGGGAGAAACAAGCATTTCTTGTGTTTATGCAGAACATAAACTGTCATTCCCGTGTAACCTGTTGGATGGCACACCTGAGATATCTTACTCTTACATAAAGAAGTTCCTGAAGGGTTTTTGTTTGACGTGGATATCTCTAAAGGGTTTTATGAAGAACTTTATTCTGGGGTTTCACAACAAAAACCTTTTGGAGATATCAACATCTAAGAAGATCCTTTCAAGGGTTCCTCCAGGGGGACAGATTAAGAATCGTTTAGGGTGTTTGAACTTTTTTCAAAGCGTGAAATATTAAGTAGGATAGACATACTTAACATACTTAAGACTTACTTGTATCTCCAGGCTTGTCTTAGCCTGAGAAATGTCTAACCAAACACATCTTCCAAAATTTGTTTACTTCAGCAGTGACAGTCAGGTTACGTTTTAGCTCCAGAGTCACACAACAAGCAGTTTCAGCAATGAGCATGTGGGTTGACCTGCAATGTAAAAGATCAAGTCGTTCCTCAGAAAGTAAGAAATTAGAAAATGCATCATGCTGGGCAATTGTGCGGAAGGGGAACCGGAGAACTTACCATTTGGGCATGTAATTTGACTAATAGTGTGAATGATTTAAGCAGTTCAACTTCCCACAGCAGTTCTGGGAGCCTTAAAAGATTAAGGAGAGGAGTAACACCTGTTGAAGGTGGCCCTCTTCCACCAGAGGGGAGTTTCCCCTTGCTCTGTCTGTCATTTGGTGAGACAGAGGAGGCTCACCTTTAGATCTACTGGTGTGAACAGCAGCACACCAAAAAGAGCTGGACATCCTTCTCAGGTGTCAGATCCTGGACACCTTGTCTATCTCGGCTATCATTAACACATCACAGGGTCTGTCCCTACCCTTCTCATCACAATGCTGTCTCAGTACATGGACAGTAGCAGTAATAAAATTTATGTATGTCTGTCTGGAATTGTACTGGCCCCCCTTTTCTCAAATGAATTTCAAGCTGACTTCACCTTCACCTGTGGAAACTGTGCATTACATCGACACATGTGAAGTGTTATTTCCTGCAGGCAATGGCATCTCATTGGCCCTGATTGATTTTTGTTGCTAGTTTTGAGAGAATGTGATCCCACCCACATGACAGCATGACTGTATCGCTGTTCATCTCAGAACAGAGGTACGCAATGGGAGCTGAACTTTGTTCTCTTGCACTGGAGCTGAAACTGCAGGCAGACAGACGGACGGCAGAGAAGGAAGCAGGCCTCAACCGTACTCGCTTGGAACCGCGGTTATCTCTGACGCTCTCATGCGGGAAAACACCTCCGAACTGCATAATATCCTGCTGGGGCGGACAACTGCTGTCTCTGACTCCACATACCTGCACATATCTCATCTGTATCCCGCTCACTTCAGAACCTACTACTTTCCAGCCACTAAAAAGCAGTTATTTCACTTGACTTTAGCTCTAAAGCCTGCCCTGTCTTTAGTCATCTCATTCTCATACAAAACATTTGAATTGTGTTTGTGAATAGCACACCCATTTCCTACCCAGACAACGGCACAGAAGGAAGGATCTGGATTGAAACCTTGAATCCTAAGTGTTAAAGAGCTGGCACATAACACTTTGAATGGTTAAATGAGCACCAATGAATGCAGCAGATGTTCCAGCTAAGTCCAGCTAAGACATTCCAGAAGTCATGATGTATACAGAACATATTTTTCATTTTGATTTTCTCTCTTTTTCCCACCCTAAACACAGCCAAACTGAAACACACTTTTGTCCAATTACAGCTATTCACATTTATTGAACATTTAGTGTTTTAGAGGTTGATTAACAGTTTGATTTGATTTTGATGTGTTATTAAAAATATTGAGAATCTGTCTAACATAAACACACACTCCAGGCTTACATTAGAATTGTCTTAGTTTTTTCATTGTTGAATACTATTGTAATTTTCCAGACTGTCATTGCTGTGATTGTAACCAGGTTTTATGCTTTTTGTCCATCTTTCTCCCCAGCACACAGTTAAAACATCTTGACATATCAGTACATAGAAATTACTAAAAAGAACATTCTGTTCTCATAACTGATATTGTATTACCCATATAAAGGTACACATTATGAATCTATAGAATTAATTTTAATAAGAATTTTATTAATCCAAAGAGACGCCATATGTTAAATATTGACATGTCTGTGTTTACTGGATGGTAATATTGCCTTGTGTTACCATGGCAGCATGGCCAGACACCCAGGCCTGCTCTTATCTGATTTATAGAAGATAAGACCCAGCCTCCCAGAAACTATTTATTGTGTAGACCACAGCCTCATAGCATGCTGTATGTGTGAGGGCCATTTCAACATGTCTTCCACTACAGTGACTCATTTTTCCCATTTCCATGCTGCTACTGTACCAGGTATAATTTTTATGCGCACATTGGTCAATTATAAGACGTGCTATTTCTGGATTACTGAATTATTCAGTTCTGAAATGACCTGTCCCCATGTTTGGTAAAACTTTAACAGAATAATCACAAATAATTTTAACACATAATCACAACTTCTGATTAGTTTGTGTGATTCATTGTAAACACTCAGAGCTAAGTGAGTTGTAAATGGTTTATAAATGTAATGACTGGTGTTTTTTGGTATCGTGTGAGAGTAGAATTTGTGTGTTTGTATAGCTAGCCAGCTGTCTTGTTAAATCAACACTTTCTTTTCAGAATTCATCGTAAATATTATGTGAGAAATTGTATATCCAATATCACAAGCATTGTTGTCATACACACACTGAAAACAGTGAGTAGTGATCATTTAATGTGATACATTACTGTTCATGACCATTTCTTAATACACAATCAACTTGTATGATTTAAGTCACGTATGTATGTGTTTATGATGTGTGTACCTTTTGTTTGAATTATGGGTGGGGGAAGGGGGAATCATTGAAACTATAGTTTGTTTTAAATGTATGTGTATACCATGTTTTCTTGTCTCTACTTTTACCAAGCTGTGTTGACACCAAATTTTTTTATAAAAAGAAAAAAAGAAAAACACACCTCTTTGTTTATAAAGAAAACAAGGCACAGGAATTCTGGGACAATGTGCATTATTAGACGAGAGGCGTTCCCCATCCTTGCTTTCCACCATCAACATTCTAGCAGTGTGAGGTCAGAGCTCCACTACACTGATCAGGGTGGGCTGCCTTTCTGGGTCTGCTCTTTTGATGTTGCTTCTCTCTGCCAGCTCTTCTGACCCTGCTTCTCTAGGCCTGTTTCAGTGAGCCTGCTCCTCTTACACTGCCTCTCTGGGTCTGCTTCTCTAAACCTGTTCTTCTGCCACTGCTGATCTTAGTCTGCTAGTCTGACCCTGCTTCTCTGGGCTTGCGTCTCTGAGCCTGCTCCTGTTACACTGCCTCTCTGGGTCTGCTTCCCTAAACCTGTTCTTCTGCCACTGCTGATCTTAGTCTGCTAGTCTGACCCTGCTTCTCTAGGCCTGTTTCAGTGAGCCTGCTCCTCTTACACTGCCTCTCTGGGTCTGCTTCTCTAAACCTGTTCTTCTGTCACTGCTCCTCTGACCCTGCTTCTCCAGGCCTGCTTCTGTGAGCCTATTCTTCTGTCACTGCTCCTCTGAGCCTGCTCTTCTGACACTACTTCTATGGGTCTGCTCCTCTGAATCTCTGCCTGTTCTTCTGACACTTCGTCTCAGGGCCTGTTTGTGTGAGCCTGCTCCCCTGTCACAGCTTCTCTATGCCTGTTTATGTGAGCCTGCTCCCCTATCACAGCTTCTCTAGGCCTGTTTATGTGAGCCTGCTCCCCTATCACAGCTTCTCTAGGCCTGTTTATGTGAGCCTGCTCCCCTATCACAGCTTCTCTAGGCCTGCTTCCATGAGCCTGATCTCCCTCCTCTGTGTTGCTGAAGCAGGAAGTCTCTGAAACAAAACACAAACCTGAGTAAACTTCCAGGTCTATTTCTCCAGCTTCCTCAAGGAAGTTTTTGACCTGTGGGAAATCTGATTCCATCTCTCACCCAACCCTGGCTCTTTCTCATTTCAAGAGCTTTTAAGTAAGCCAATCTTTTATCCTATTGTTTTCAAGGGTTTCCACAAATAGGAGGAATGTGTGAATTCTAGGTCAGAGAATCGGAAAGTGTTTACACAGACAGGAAAAGAGAGATTAGACAAATGCACTAAACAAATATGAAAAACAAGCTTACTCTGCAAGTCCATAACAATGCCATCTGTTTCTTCAGACCTTTCAAAAAGTATCAGAGCACCTAAGTGTAAATTGCCCTGTAGATACATATTTATCTTTATCTCTATCTAATGTAAATTCTTTCGTTTCACAATAGGGCAATTATAATCACTTTTGGTTTACACTGGGGGAGTGTGTTTTTTTAGTAAGAGGAGCCAGATATCATATTTTATAAAATATCAATGAACTAACATGGTAAATGGGACAATTGGCAGTGGGACAGGGAAGATTTTGGGTTTTTTAATCACATTTTAGGCTCTCAGATTACTCATTCAGCTAAAGCACAGCTTCTTGGTACAGCAAGGCCCCACTTCAGCTCCATTCTTAAATGGGAAATAACAGAAAAATGAGGATAAAATATAACTATACACTTAGACTATAATCCATATTAAGAGACATGAATCATTTTTGAACACCTTCTTGAATCATGTTCAGTTTAGTACCTGGATTGTATTCAATGAAATGCAACAAATACATGTTACATTTATGTCAGTTTCCTACCTGAGTTACATTGTGGTAATTTTCTGAGGTCAATACTGCAGTTACATTTTGGTCAAGATTCAGTGTAATCACCTTGCACAGTCCTTAACTTTTAGCAAACAAAATAAGCAAGTGAAACTACTGAAAAGAAGTATTGTGCTTCCTTACTTTAAGTTAAGGACAAACCATATTGTTGTTCTGTTGAATCTGAGACTAAATATTGTATGTCTACCCGAAACTGTGTTGTGACTAGCCTGTGCGTGCATTATCCAGGCAGACAAAAGGAACACTCTGGATAATTAACGCTACCGGTGGCTCTTTGGGAGGAAATAACAGAACGATGTGAAGAAATGTATAAAGCAAGGTCTTCCAGGTGTGAGGAAGAAGGCAAAAGCACCAAACACAAAGAGAGCAACAGGTGCCTGTCTGCAAATCTGTCTTCACTAGAATCAGTTGAAGCACCTGCCTACAGTCCACACATGCTTCATTTTTTGTGTTGTCTTCTTTACACACTGTACCAAGAGCTATGAAAAACCTATTGCAGTATTTGGAGGGGAAAAGGATATTGTGGTACAGACTAGTTCACAAACAGCTTGTTTTTCACACTGACAGGCTACTCCATAAGACTGACACGCTGACATTCTGTATTTTTAACAATTACCTGTGCTCATATGCCGGTGAACATTGCAGTGAGCTCACCAGTTTAAACAGGACTGGTGTTAAAAAAATAACTGCCAAACAGTAGTATGCAATTATGCCAGGAAATTACTTAAGATGTCCTTATGACACCAACACATGCCCTGAGAGCTTTCATAATAAAGACAAACAAGTGAAGATCTCCTCAGGTGTCAAAGAAACACAGTATATGGGCCAAGGACATGGTTTCACATAGTAGTCTGAAGCAGGGCACTCCGCTCCTCTTACGAGTCCATAAGAAAGTAACAGTGAGCTGGTTCCCATCCATCAGTAAATTTGATTTGGGGCTAACAACTTAACTCTCTGAAGCCGTGACATTGCGTGAGTGCACACATGAGACCCATGCACGCGGAAGCCGATTAACACACAATGTGTGGAAGAGGAAGAGGAGAGGGGCTCCATATAATGGGGGGAGGCAGGGCTAATGCCATCACACTTTGGAGATGACTGATTCATCCAAGATCAAAGGCCCTTAATGAATGGTGATCTGACGTGCATGGATTTCTAGGCTTCAGGAAATTGAGCCTTTCCTATTCTGGGCTGTTCATTTACTGAAGAAAAAAATACACAGATGAATATCCTGCGTCTTCTGGAAGGGCAAAACCAACAAAGCTGTGGGAACATCTGGCCGAAATACAAGGAGGTGCGCCTCTCGGCTAACTGCTTTTCAGCGGTGTGCCCCTTTCTCTAATCCCATCATTCAGTCTTTTACTTTTAAAGGGCACAGCTGCCCCCCACCCTGAAAACGATACTCCAAGATCAGATTCCTTCCCTGCAAAGCCCCGAGGCTTGAGCACATAGCTTACATTTTTCATTTTCCCTTCCTCACAGCAACTTCACTGCAAACTATATTTTAAACTTGCTATATATGAAATTTCCCAAGTATCAACTGTAAAAACAAACATATTGTGACTCCTTTTTGCTGAAGCTCAGATTTTAAAAAGCAAACAATATGCAAAATTAGGAAACCTAGGCAATTCATCCTACAAAAAAGAGAAACATTTACATTTAATGGCAGACAACTTTCTGATTTTCCATTTCCTTACTTCTTAAACTAAAGTCCTTGTTCTTTAACATCAATAACGTTTACCGGATTTTACAATTTGAGCTCATCTGGTTTCATGGGTTTTTAGTGATACCATCAGAAACCACTACCTGCAAAGGATGCAGGCAGCTTACTAGCAATTCAGATGCATTCAGTGAATAGGAATGTATAAACTTCAGAATCCCTTTGCCACAAACATTTAGCTAATGTAACTTGAGATTCTCTGAAAAGGAAATAACATGATATTTCCTCTCTCCACAGTTTCAACACAGACATATTTTACATCGTAATTTCAAGGCTTCCAACCAAAACCCTTTGGAACTTCAATTACAATACTAACAATGTCATATCCAACACATGGGCTATATACAGGCTAGATCAAGCCCAGCAGACTCTGCCTGATGAACACCCTATGTCTTATGAGAGGCACTAACTATGCTTTTTTCACACCATGTTATATGTCAGGCAGTGCTCAAAGTCTAGATTTTGCATTGCACATACACATGTTCAAGACAAAGGGTCGGTCCAGTCCAGAGCATAAATCAAGATTCAATTGAAATGT
Source organism: Albula goreensis (assembly GCA_022829145.1). Classification (NCBI taxonomy): domain Eukaryota; kingdom Metazoa; phylum Chordata; class Actinopteri; order Albuliformes; family Albulidae; genus Albula; species Albula goreensis. The sequence continues at coordinate 14,629,391 of CM040746.1, read as the reverse complement.
GTCTTTAATTTTATCCAACATGTATATCCAATTGTCAGTTATTTCTCCACATAGTTTTGGAAGTCATCTTGGGTGATTGCTTCATTTGCCACATTGTCCATGAGGAAAAATGTTCAATGTTTCCAAACACTACAAAGGAACATTTGGTGTGTTTATTAAGATGATATTACAAAAAGTCATTTCTACAGAGAAAATGTAAACAAAAAAAAAGAAATTACTAGACTGGTCGCTGTATACTGGTATGCTGTATATCATCAACATGGATAATCATGGATACATGATTAATTGCTGATTTCATCTCTGCTGGTAAATATTATGAGACCAGTTGTATTCATGCATTCAGTTTCATTAGGGAGCGAAGCACGAAAGACACTGGAACCCTATTGTTATTCACCCCCTGCTTTCTTGTAGGGCATGAATAACTTTTCCTGTTTTGACTTAATGTTGGCTGTTTTATTTTCCACCCTTGAGCACATAATTGGCCAGCCTCATACCAGCTATCCGGCAGCTTTAGCTGCTCCTGGTAATCTGATGTGGTGGAGATTGGTTAGTCATGTTTGGGGTGAACACTTTATATTGAACTGAGTTTTTAATCATCTTCCTTGATAACAGGTGCAGCAGGAAGGCTGGATTGTAAGAGCAGTGACTGTGAGTGACCTTTACTGACTAGACTGTCACAGTCAGGATGGCACCTGGGGAATATGTCTGGTGTACTGCATACCATGGGTGGCAGAGCAGCGTCTCACTCCACTTCACATGGATGGGTTGACGTCATATTAAAAATGAACGTATAGGTGTCACTATATATAGGGGTAGACGAAATAATAGAAAAACTGAACAATATATGAATATTTTACAAGATGCTGGTCTGCCTTTTGGGTTCAGAACATCTCATTCTTACATTGAATGCTCTCATACATGTTTTGAACTGATTCTAGTGGGATATCTAGTGGGATAAGAAGGAAAGCCTCTAGGTCTTTGAGAAAGGAAGGTGGAAATTCACTCTGCACTCTACATTCCAGAATTTCCCAAAAAGGTTCCATGATGAGATATGGTGATTGGGGAGGCCATGGAAAGTGTTTGATTTCATCCATACCACCCTTCAATTTTGCAGCATGCATGGGGGTATTATTATGCTGGAGAAACAGAGCATCAATGTAAACAATTTTTGCACTGCACCACAGGATTCGTGCCAGAACACCTAAAATGGCTTGCTTGGCCATTAGTCTACCATGCAGAGCAATAATTGGATGGAATGACTGGATGACATGGATCTCCCAGGAGATGGCTGCTATTACAGGAACAGATCCACCACAATGTTGACAATAGAGAGTAGGAAATGTGGTTTAAAGGCTTTCTTTGTTTTTTCTAAAAAATGTACCTGTCCTAATATCAGAAAGACTTGTAGAGTGTTGATATTAAAATGTCTTTCATTGTCTAAACATATTGACAGCATTGACATGAATATGAAACAGATGTATCATATTCCCTTTTTAATTCTAATTTATTTACTTCAAAATCTTTTTCATTGGATATATCCATCATCTTATCTACCCCCTTATCATAGATATGAGTGCAGACAAACTGGTAGATACAAATGACACAGAAAAACTGAAAATGTCATCATTTTCTCAGAATTAATGTTAAGTGAATAAATCAAGATTTGGCAACGACGAGGTTGGTCCCCACATCCCAACATCCTCCATTAGAGAGTATGCGGAGGCTCGCTCATGGCCTGCTGTTAGCACAGCTGCCCACGCATCATGTTGTACGCTTTCACTCTAGCGGTCTGCCAGTGGAGGCGATTGGTATCAGCTGTTACCCAACGGCAATCTGGTATTCAAAGACAGCAGAATAACGTGTGACTGGAACGGCCTGTCACAAAATGCTTACAGCCAATAGCAGGCTGCATGCTTGCTAAGCACGATTGGCTGATGACCTCAGTATCTGATGATTGAATTCAGGGGCTGACGCTGTTATTGGCTGCCTGTATGGCCAGTGTGGTATGCCTTAATTGGAATACATATATGTGTCATGTAAGAGACTGTACTTTATATGAGATTTTGCATGGCTGCTTGTATTGTATGTCATCATTTAAAATTTACAGGACATAAGGAGTGTATAGTTAACCATGAAACAGCATCTCTCGGAGGTTCAGTTCAACTTAGTTCAGTTTGTTAATTATTCTTGCACAGCTTAAGCTTTCAGAAATTCTTTTTACTTCACTGACAGAACCTACTGACATCACAAAGCATGTGTTGTTTGCCCTTCTGTACCTCGTTTATGAGCATCTTATGAGCATTCCAGGCTCCATGCACCAGATATTGTATTAATTGTGTAAATATTTCCTTTTTTGGCCCATATTCAAAGATCACTTTGTGTTGTCATTGTGCTAAATCTATTGTTGAAATTAACCACATGAAAGTTCATGGATGCTGATTTTGTGCAACATGAACTTTTACGTCCACCGCATGTAAAAGGTCAGCTCACCAGACCATGAGCATGTTGTTTGTTGCATCATAGAATTGAGTTGCTTGTGTTACACAATCAATATTCAACATCAAGCATGCACACACAGAGCCACCTCTTGACAACAAACCCTCTCCGGCAAACAAACAGCTTTGTCTCCAGGTAACTAATTAACAATATAATCACAGCAGCAATGAGTCATACATGAGGTGGCTTTTGCTTGCAACTGCCTGTACCTGTTCTTCTCATAAAGGTAAAGCACCTCTCTGTCAATAACAAATAAGTGCTTTATTCATGAATCAGTGCTGTTTTTTTACACTTAAGTCCTTCTCAAGTGATAGATTTTTAGGACTTTTTGCCGTATGTATTTTTACATATAAGTAAGAGTGACAACCCTTCAATACATCAAATAATGATGACATCTAACAAAGAAATCCTCCTCTTCGCATTCATATTTGCTGTGATAAGGTTAACGCACTTTTGGGTCTACTGTGGCGCTGTTGATTGTTTTATGGCCTGTGAGTCTCATGAGGTCCTGTTACAGGAAGCTGACTTCCTATCCAATAAAATATAAACATTAATAACGGTCCCCTGGCCTGGGAGGACTGAGAACTGGCCTGTTTATTTTACCCTGGGCCCCATCTCACAATAAACCTAATATGACAATTGTCTTCTTATTGCAATACCCATTCCCAAATGTTCCCCTTAAATAAACATCCTGATATTAATGAACTGGCAGTCCCATTCTTTTCTTTGGACATCTGGCTGTCAGAGCTTTCAGTTAGCTTAAATATATGAACCTGGAAAGTTTAAGCCCTGAGCTCTTCATGTAGGAAAAGCCCAGAGCAACACTGCTTGTTTAACACTCCATTAATGATACACAGTTTTTGAAAGTTCTATTGAATTATTTTGTTGCCTTATCACATTTGATCAAGTAAAGCTCTCCCAACACAAAGCAATATTTAAAACAACATCTTAAACACTGTGCACCACTGATGGAGGGAAGTGAGGTGTCATGAAACAACAATGACCCAATCTAACAGACCAGAATAAACCGGATTTCAACAGATCACTGTGTTTTCCTAATAGTACCATAACATTTTAATTTGTTTATACCAGAGATTTACAGTGCATTATATCCACTTAGTTCTCCATCACTACTGTGCAGAGGTAGTACTGTGCACATGCTCACTAAACGTGTATTAAATAAATGCATTGTTCCAGATTGACAGTAGTCTGTATTAGTGACCAGAAGACTGCACTTGGATTCACTTCTGAGGATGGAATGATACCAATGGATTATGTTAAACTACTAATGTACTAACCGACACCCTTATCCAGAGATGCTGAGATTGTAGCATGTTGTGCTCACAATTGCTATTCGAGTTAGGTGCCCCAGTAGTTCTGGAGATTAAACCTGCAACCCCAGTAAACTATATACTTAACCTGAACACCACAATGCTGGCCCACAGTGTGTAGGTTGCTTGACAGTTTGGTAAAGCCTAGTAATGGACTTTTGTGAAGAAAACTAAATGCTTCTGTGTGTGGGTTAGACACTAAATAAACATGGTTATCTTTCACATGTGCACTGTTGTAGGTGATGATGGGGGATCTCCTATAGCCCTCTGGAAGCCAGTCATCTGTTTGAGAGATCTGTCAAATGGCTGCACAAGAGGGGGCCAGAGCAGACCTCATGAGGGTCATTGAGAAGACATTTGGAGAGGGGGCAGCTAAGCTTTAATGCTAATGGATATTCCATTCTGCTACATTTCCAAATGAAAAAGTCACCGACTACTTCCTCCTCCTTAACAACTGCTACACCAACAGACAGACAGAGCTGAATGAAGGAACGGCTCTATAATTCCCCATCTGACCAAGCACTTAACACCTTTAACAAATGCTAATGCTACGTTGTTGGGTAGTTGCAGTTAGTCCCTACATTACTGTGTCTATTGCTATAAAGTAGCTAGCACTCAGATTTACTGTGACGTTTAGTCTATTTCTATTAGTGCTGGCCTCTGAAGCCAACTTCAATTTAACAGCACAGTCCTAATCCACAAACAAGAAAGATATTTGATGTTTAAATTATATTTAGTGTTTCTGATGGACATGGTTATCGCTAATGCTGTAACAGCAGTTCTATCTGGTATGGTATTCAATGTCAACAAACTGTGTGATGTTATTTTATGACATAATCTTTTCATTTCAATATCAGGTCATTTACAGTTTTGAATTAGTCTTCATTTTCCTGACTAAAAAAAATGTCTATTGAGTCAACCTTACACAAAGTACATTTTGAGATTTTAATTTTGTTTGTTTAATGACATTTAATTTGAGTTCTTTTGATCAGAATGTGTGTAATTATAGACTCGGGTATCAATCTGTTGAAATGCTTAACCTTAGTGACAATAAAAAGCTGCATAAATGTCAGTGATATAAATAGCACTTTCATTATATTGGAAATAATCCATCAATCTTCATCTGAAGTTTTGAAAACGTTTCAGTCTTCATGTAAAAGTAATAGATTATTTATAGAGAGCTTTCTCTGTGCAGACGAGTCTAAAATGACTGCAGTTTTCAGCAATGTGGCAGGAGCAGATTCATATTGTCATGCTAATCAGAGAGTGATGGGCCCATGTGATCAGTTCTTATGGTAGTGTGGGATAAGTGAAGGTGCAGTTAGGCCAGGTGAATGCTATGTGGCCTCTGAGTCTGCTCAAAGCATATGGAATTACTGCAATGGCTGACAGGCTGCTGTGCTGCTGCATAGAAAGGTCTTCAGTCAGATAAGACACGCCCCAGGGGAGCCCCAATCTGGCTTCCCTTTTGTGTCATTGTGCCCTGAATGAATGTTCAAGATGCAAACAGCACAGATGTTCCGGCAATGGGAGACACTCTTAGCCATTCTCTTTTCTGTCAGATCAGGTGGGCACATTAGGGACTAACTTAGCCCCAACCCCCTTTCCCATCAAAGAACCACCCCCCACCCAAAAGAAAAACAAGAGAGAGGTTAGCCTGAGGAATAATAAAGCTTTGATAAGTCACAGTCACAAAACTTGCTGACAGCCATTCATTTTGAGACTTTATTTTCAACAGGTTAGCACTAGATGCAAAAACTTTGAAATGCCTGCATGAAACTAGAAAAGTAACAATTGCTCCACGTGTAGCAGCTTCTTAGGACACAATTATACTCAAGTGCTAATAATACAAAACAGTAAATTCAATAAAGATCACATGGAATTAAAACTCAAGTACGTCAATTTATGCTACTCTTACATTTTTCTCTTCCGTTTCATGTTTTTACAAAAAACATCTTATTTTGTTTCTTGAGAGCTTGGTTGAAATACAGACTTTATCAATGGATTGACCTTACACACTTACTTACACAACTGAGCAAGCCAATCAATAGCCAGCAGGCGCTGCCTGAAGATTTATTCTATACTTTACAAATCTTAAATTAACTGATCTGAGAATTAAAAAATCCGTAAAAAAACACATGTACAAATTATTTACAGCTCCATATGTATTCAGTCTCTTTTTCCTAAATAAAAAAAAGGCCTCCAATGGAAAATTGTCTGTTAGCTTGAATGGAAGCTGGAAGACTCAGATTCTGTGGAGACAGATGAAAGCCCGACTCTCTTCTTGGCCAGCATTTTTAGACTGGATCCCTGGCTGGTGCTGAATGTACTCCGGGCTGATTTCTTGAACTTCACTCCCAGGAAGGCATAGAGAATTGGGTTGAGACAGCAGTGGAAGTAAGCCAGCGCCTCTGTGATGAAGATCCAAGTGTCCAGACTCTGCTCCAGACCACAGCTGTGCGAGATCACATTCAGCCTCATCAGGGTGTCCACAAAGATGCCCGCGCAGTAGGGCAGCCAGCAGCCGAAGAAGCAGAGGATGAGGATGACGGTGGTCTTCAGAGCCTTTCGCTTCAGCTGACCCTTGGAGCCCTGGGACAGCTTACTGATGATGATGCAGTAGCATGTGAGAATGATCAAGCCTGGAATGACAAAGCCCACGAAGATGTGCTGGAAGCGGAAAACAGCTGTCCAGATATTGCTGGTTCCAAGCGGGTAGATTCGTTGGCAGATGGTCCGAGTCTCCATATCCTTGGCCTTAGCAAACACCAGATCTGGAACAGTAAGGATCACAGCAGGTAGCCACACACCTACGTAGATGACCCTCTCTGCCAACAGCCTTCGAGGTGCTTGACTGTTGGTGGCTCGCACCACAGCTAAATACCTGTCCAGGCTGATGAAGGCTAGGATGAGAACGCTGCTGTACAAATTGATAGTGTAGATCACATGCACGGCGACGCAAAGGAAACCTCCGAAGTACCAGCTGCTGACCGCATCCACAGCCCAGAACGGCAGCGTGAGCACGAACAGGAGGTCAGCAACGGAGAGGTGTAGCCTGTATTTGTCGGTCATGGTTCTTGACTTTTGCTGGTAGCCCATCACCACCACAACCAGTCCATTGCCCACGATTCCCAAAACAAAGAATATTCCGTACACCGTCGGTATGAAGATCCTTTGAAAATCAGCGCTGAGGGTTCTGTCACAGACCTCCTCAAGGTCCTCTTCAAACTCCCCTGATCCATACTCAGAGCTGTTTAATTCACTTAAGTCAACCAAAATGCCCTGGAGGAAAAAAGTAGTCATGTTACTATTTTACAAATAATACAACGAAAAACGGTAGTTGCCAACTAACTAATGTTAAACTTTTTCATTTTAATCTTTACTGACTGAATGCTCCGAAAACTGAGGAACTTCATTTTTTTTGTTTGCCATTAATCGTGCCAATAAACAGTTCTTTCAAAGCTGACACTAAATTAAATTAACATTAAATTAGACACATGTATTTGTGCACAAAATAAAGATGATACAACAAACATAATCTATTCATTTACATAATACACACCAGCCGTGGCTATTTCATTTATCATACAAAATTTACATGTTTAACCTAGTTTTATTAAAGCATTGTAAGGTACTGGCAAAACTTTTCATCAACACTTACGTCGTACGCGTCCATGATGCAGTCAACGGTTACAAATAAAATGAAAGTCTTGATTTACTTGAATGAATGCGTGTTCTGAGGCGCCCGTTGAAACGTGCGAGATTTTAAGTGTAGCGCTGACAGGGTAACTCCTCCCACAGGACGAGGGTGTCGTAGTGCGTAATAGCAAGTCCAAAACAAAACGGCAAGCATCTCCATTTCTTCTGAAAGTGTAGTTCTCTTGTGCAGGGGGCTGTAATCTTAGAAAACAGACCAAGCTTATCCGTAAATCCACAGGTTTGCTGCAAGACAACTTAACGTTTAAAATATAGTTCATTATCATCAGCTAAAAAACACCCACCACTGTAAGTGTAAATGAACGTACTAACATTACTAGGGTCTCGTAAACATGTTCAATCCATGTTCAGTTGCGAAGCTGGCAAGTATTATAAACTTCACGTTTTCACCAGGGCTTCTAAATACGGTCGTATTTAATATTCCATTCAACTAACACGAATGTTTACCCGATGTGCGCAGCTGCACTGTAGCTTATAGTAATCTCTAGTGATCATGTAAATACAATTTCACACACCTAACTCCAGTTCACTTTTGAAGGTGAACTTACTTGTCTGCTCCGATGTCAGGGAAATTCTTTTTTTTTTTTTTTTTTTGAATGCGTTTACTCTTAATAAGGACAGGGGAATGGAAGGGAAATTGTTATTTTATGTATGAATGACATATTGTCACTCTAATTAGCCCATACCATGTACATCTGAGGAGAAAGTATCTTAGACATATACCTCAGCAGTCTTAGCTTTGGCTCACTCTGCCTCATGTCATCACATTAGTACTGTTTTGGCTGAAATCTGCTGGCGCTGAGAGATGCAAAGGGCCGTGGGGGGAAAGCCCACTGGCTCTGAGGAGTGTGACTGCATGTGTCACAGAGGTCAAGACCCCATAGTGCTGAGAGCTGTTGAGCCTTCTTTTCTTACTTTTATTCACTCATTTTCAGCCACTCAGCCTTTGGTGTCACTAATGCCCTTTCTGGGTTGGGTCACCTGAGACTCTCAAGCCTCTCAGAGAAGCACTGCTGTTATTTTGGGTTGAGGTGTAGAGTTGTTAGTTATCCCCCTTCAGCTCTTAGTGAGTGCTTGGGTCATGGTTTGTTTTCCCTTTGAAATATGAGATCATTGATTGATCGATTGATTGATTGATTGGCTCTATTCCCTTGCTGTCTAATGTCCCTATGTCAGTGTATCAATACAGCCATGTTTTTTTGTGGCCCGTACATCCCCTGGGGTTGTTGAACAGTGGCTGTTATGTAGAGCACAAAAAGGAGACTGGATGAAGTGCAACAACCAAAGTCTCCACTTCAGCAGTTGTCTCCTTGGAATGCCAGAGTAATTGTTTTCCACACTCTTTGAAGCAGAGCAGGAATAGGGAATGCATGCTGGGTAGGAATTGGAGGTGGTTGCAGCCACACACACAATGTCAGTGAGGACTGCAGGTACAAACCCCAGCTTTCTGTGCAAATGAGGATACTGGGAGCCAAATCTGACATTTGCAAATGACTGGATTCTGAATTATTACAAAATGCATGCAAGTTATGTTCTAAATCTCTTTACAAAAACCATAATAACTACTGTTCATTCTCTGATTATCCCTCTCTGGATCCCTCTCTGATAATCAAACATTAATCACAATTTGAAATAGGGACTATCCTATTTGTTTTCATTAAAAAAAAAAAAAAAAAAACTAGAAGGAACATTTATTGATTTAGCCATTTGCAATTTTGGCAAGTTTCAAGTTGAACAAGAGGAACATTTCCTTTAAGAGCATTTTGTCTAGAAAACTCGATTTCAGTGCAATTTTACTCATTGCGCTTACACTGAAAAATATGGAGGAATCTTGCATTTGTTACATTTAATACATTTCCTTCTGCTGCAGTGTGAAAAGAGTAACCTGAGTTCATTCCCCCACATCTTAACCCACTCAGATCCCCAGCTCTTCCCAAAGCACTAATTTGGAGCTTAAACCTCTAATGCCTCCTGGTAAATTAGTGTATAAATAAGTCAGGGATGGAGGGAATTGGCCTTATTGTGGTCTGCTTTGCCTCGACACCCACTTATCTGTCTCAGCTGTCAAGCTTAGAGATGTAAATGAGAGGGAGATATACACAGGTAGTGACAAACAATTTCTGCTACTGTTTGAGTGGTTTACATCTTCATTTTTCGTGTTTTATTGTTGATATTTGTGTCTGTCAGAATAGATTTCACAAATGTATTCAAAGGAGCAGGTTTTTTGTTTAGTAGAATAGGGAAAACATATTTATTGTATCACAGATACACACCAGGTTTCAGTGTATTAGGTGTAGGCAGAATACAAAAGAAGTGTTTGCTACTTTGAATACAGATGTGAAGTGTGAAGAGTTGTGGGGGATCTCAGGGTTAGAGGTGAACAATGATAATTAAAATGAAGTAAAGGAATGCAGGAATGAAGAAAGAAGGATTCTGCCAAGAACTTTGCAAGTTGGATCAATGATACTTTTCCAGTCTCAACTTTTTCATGGCCTTCAGCAAGCCTGAGTGAGAACAGTTTTGTAATAATATTATGGTTCATAAATATTTTTTTTTGCTTGGAGTATTGTAAACTGACTCATGTCTTATTCATGGTCATATGTAGGTGGTATAGGGGCCTGAGTATGTCTGTACCTGCATTGGATCTGACACACAGGATTACCTGTATATATATATATTTTTTTTTTACATTTTTTAACTTCTCTGCTTCATCTTGATTACTGGAAACTACATTTTCCTATGACTGTTTTTGCCTAAAAGGTCTGCTTTTACTTTTAAAGAGCTGGTCATGATGATAATGATGATAATTCACTCAGTAAATAAAGAAAGATTTATCTCTTCCAGGTAATGCTCAATCAGAATCTATAAAATGTTTTACTTGGAGGATTTTTTTGAGCCCAAGGGGTTTTGCTGTGAAGTCGTATTTTTCATTGAAACTCTCCCTCCATTTTTTAAATTCCACTTAAATCTGATGGCGATTTTTGATAGCATAGACTGTGTGTGTATGTGTCTCCGTGCATTTGTGTGTTTGTCTGTCTTTGACTGTGTGTGTGTCTGTGTGTGTTTAAGACCAAAAAGTTGTTGTGTTTGTTTATCAGAACTGTGTGAAAACACACCTGCATTGTTTGGCATTTTGGAATGTGTAGAGGAAAAAGAAATTGTGGGTGCATGTCGACAGCAGCCTGTACAAGCATGGTGCATAGAGTGACTGCCCGGAAACTGATGGTTCATGATTCAGTCCCCCTTTTCTCATTGTTTACCACTCATAAACTGATTTATTTCAAAAAAGCACCCCTCTTCCCCTTTAAGTGAAAAGGCCTGAAAGCTGTGTAATCACTCCTGTACAAGGTTGTCTGGTGTAAATATGGCATTGTGACAAGGAACTGAAGACAAGAACATGGGGATTTTTGGCTGCATGCATCATTCCTAACTTGTGTGAACACATAAACTTTGTCTGTTTACCCACCAAAATGTGTTTGTGTGTATGGTGAAAGAGCTGTTGTCTTGGAAAGGGGCTTGATGTTGATAAGTTAGACTGTGCTGCACATTCTTGCCTAGCCTGTTGGATTAGTCTATGTATCATGTCTATGTGGATGATTCAGTGCTAAGTCAAAATTAAATTATTGGAGCTAGCAGAAGTTGCCATCGAAAGAAGTCGTCACATAACTAGAGAAAGAGCAAAATTACAGCTTCTGTATTGTCAGCCTGAAAGTAGATCTCAAATTTTAGCTTGGTTGACAAAAAAGATGTTGAGTCAGTCATGTTAAATTGGCCTGAGAAAATAAATAAAAGCTATTTATTCCACATTGAATTCTAAAAGCTTTTGGAATGTCAATTTATCTGTTTACATTTACTGACAACCAAGTGATTTGAACAATGGGCCTACTTAAAGACAAAGGCTGGCCTTATCTGAGGAGGGCACCATTTGAAACTTCCTGCATGAATGTTGGGGTAAAGCTATTGGCTCTTGGAAACACAAACCCTGACTTTATTGGACTGTACATTGTGGTTTTGAGAGATGTAGATACTACAACCTAGCTATGCACTGAATAGCAGGCTACAAAATGAATTGATGAATTCCAGCATATTTTGACGTTAAAGAGCTAAATCCAAATGATGTAAGGAACCATTTTCTGTAGAGCATTACAGTGAAATATTGTAGTCCTGATGAATGACAACTGTTACTTATTCTTTGTTTCAAGTTACTCAATATTGAGCTGAGGGGTTCTGGGTTTGTAACTGACTTTTGAAATCCTTCAAATGCTCAGTAAAATAGGGCACTTTTGTGACAGAGATTGTAAATGCAAGCTCACGTGTGGTTGGACTCATTGGCCTGTTTTGAAGTTAAGTCTCCCAGTGAAAGAAGCACTCCTATCATTGTCTGAAGCATCGAGTTGTATGTATGATAGTTCTCTGCATGACAGAGCTTCAAAAACCAGTCATACAATGTACTACTAAACAGATAAAGCAGCAATTTGCATAGCTACCTGGAATGTAAAATATTACCAGTACCTAATGGTTTTCAGACATATTTAAATGGTTTGTGATATTCTTCAAAAGTATTCTAAACACTCCACATTAAATGTTTCACTTGAGAAATATGCATATAGCTCTCACTGTTTTTGGCACTTGTGTGTCGTTGATCTGAATGCAATCCTCAAGATCACTGAGTGTTGAGGCCTTCCCAGTGCTACAGTGTAAATGCCACATGAGATATTTATTGTGTGGGTGTAGCTGTGCCATTTGCATGCATTGAATTTGAACCAGCGTTTCAGTTTACTGAGACAAAATGACACTTTCGCTTCTTCAAACCACTGTGAGGTCCTCACTGTATGTGTCCATGCCTTTATATATGGATATATTTAGACAATGATGCACGCAAGCGGAGGTGTGATGCAAGACCACGCTCCACACATGGTAAAAAACCTATGCTGAACATTGTGTACGTTGCTGGCAGAGTACTTTTTTGTTTTCAGATGGCATGAAAACAGGAAGTTGACGGTTGGTGTAAGAACATCGCTGCCCTGATGACAAGCTATAGCTCCCACGTGTCCTGAAACGAGTTCACCCATTTACGTAACATGCAAAAAAAAAAAAAAAAAAAGCCTGGCGCCAAAAAAAAAAAACGAAATATGTGTCTCCAGGGCAATTCTGTATATTTATATGACAAATTTGTTTCAGGCCCAAAAGCCACCAGGCAACTTTTAACAAAATTTGTGAGAAGTGTTGCCGGAGTGGGTTCTGCCTTTGTATGATAAAGTACAGTGTGGTTTCATTTTAACTAACGTCCAAAATGTGGTTTGGTGACTACTATGAAAAAGAATGGAGATGCAGGAATTTGCTCTTCAGATATGTTTTGTTGTAGAAACTATTTGACATGAACCCCATAGCTTGCCAAGACATGCTTATTAATTGATTATTAAATAGATGAACACAATTACTCAACAGTGTTCTGAGCAACATAGCAACATAATTCATGGATCCAGGTTGTTGGTTGTTGCAAACTACCCTCCACAAAGTTAAAACTTCTTCAGTCATATTTTCCATTATCCATTGTTCAGACAGCTACTAGCAGCTCTGGTCAACAACAAGAACAGGCAAGAAAAGAGTCCAGCTGCACCACAGGTTCCTTTTTTAGGCTTTCACTGATCTAAAAGTGAACCTTATGACGTAAGGCCATATAGTTTATATATGTTTTTGGACCTGCCTTTGCCAAACATAGCTTTCACAAAAGGTTCATTGCAATGCTTCATTTGAGTATTTGACTAACACCAAATGTTGGAGATACTTACAGTGACCACACAGTTTTGCTGCTGTAGCCACACTTAAGTACAAATAAAAAAATAATGGCAATCAGCACATTACACAGAAACAATTTGACAAAAAGTATAAACAATACATTGTCATTTCACTGATGAAGGCAATGTGCTGAATGTTTTGAATCTTTTAGCCTCATCTTACATAAAAAATGTTGAACATGGAGTACTCGCTGAGTTAGTTAGACCACTATATGCACCTCTATTTTGAATTTCTGTCACAAAATTCACAATGTAAATGTTGCTTCAGATGTACTCATTGGTGGTTTCACATTAACCGCTGACAGGAAGTCCACATTGACATCCCAAAATGCAGTCCCTGACAATTACAAATGGGTTGACCTCTGACATACCAATCACATGATGATCTTTGAGGTAATTACTTATCACATGACTGAAAGTCAGATTCCAGGATATATATCTCTTTACATTACCACTGGAGACCACTTGTAAAAGCATGTAAAAGTGTCTTGCATGGTACCTTCAAATGTGATGTGAAAGTCTGGAGGCAAATATAAATTCAGTGAGATATGTGTCTCTATGGGCTATGAAAAAAATCAGTTGTGTAATGTGTATTTGACTGGATCTGGATTCCAAATGGACTTTTCTTAGTGTTAAGTCACCCTGGTCTAAAGCTGCCTTAAGACATTTTCAACAGTGCAGGAGTAGCCCTACCAAAGTGGAAGGCAGGGCACGTCTGCCTTGATCCTGGAAGATAAAGGGGGATAATGGCCCAGATAAAGTCAGGTAAGGCTTGCCTGAGAAAGCAGTGGTGGACCAATTCATTCTGATTCAATTCAGACACATTACATTGCCACAAAAGCATTCATGGTCCGTCTGAAGACTCAACAGGAGATACGACAATGCAGCAGCAATCAATTTCACGATTTTTTATAGATGTTAATCCATAGATAACAGCAAGAAAATGCACAAGTAACATTTCAATGCTGCAATTTCTTTTTTTTAATTAATCTGAATGATGAAGATTGATTTATACTTTTTGCAGACTGGTGGCATTGTTGTCCATGATAGCAGAATTTGTTTTTTATTTATTTATTCTTTTTTTGTTTAATGCGGTCTTTTGGATCGGGGAGGGGCACAAATACACTTGGCAGACAAAGACCTGTATAGTGCACAAAGTCCACAAGTCCACTAAGTGTTCATCACCATTTAAAAGCATCTACCATCACTGAAAACGCATAGAATTTATTTCACAAACTACAACTTTAGACAGAAAAACAAAAAATAATAATGACTAGCATGCTGACAGTTAATAGACAGCACTTTTCTCCCATTGTGTTCTGTGTTGTGTTTTCAGCTTTATATTGAATGGATATGCAGAGGACCACAGACATTAAGGGAGGCAGCCTACCTACTGGCTGGGAACAAAGACTGCTCGTCTCTGTGCTAGCCAGAGGGACCCGCTCTGTAGCTGCGATGCGGTGCCTTGAAGTCTGAAAGGTGGCACTGATATACTGGCCTAAGGCAAGCAGTAAACAAATAGTTACTTTTCAGCTATTCTTTGAAAATCCAGATGAAAAAAGAGAAAGAGCAGCTGTTCACATGATTTGTGGTTATTCTTCTGTTTTGAGGTCCCACGTTGTAATTATGGGCTATGAGTGAAACTGTTATTGTAATTACACTTACGTTACAGGCTGTCTAAATAGAGGGCCATATTGCACAGTTGACAGTTGGTCCTCTGTGCAACTAGCAACAAACTTGTTTCCAAAATGTTCAGAAGGCTTCCCAAAAACAGACCTCTGAAATGTGAATTTATTCTACACATAAATGATATTAGTTAAGAACAATTACAAAGTCACAGATTATAACATGAATCATGATACAGATCCATATCCATACATTTGTTACATTATTCATATATGTGTTAAATACACATAGCATGACCCTGTTCTGACCTGGAGAGGTTATACTAATACTACAATTGGATACATATTGTTAGAGTAAATCTATGTACATGGCATTAAAAGAAACTTTTTCATACACTTGAATTCTCCCGCTATGCAACATTGTGCAAGACTGAACCATGCAAAGCGCTCTGTTTCATCACCTAAAAATTAGATGGAACAAACTAGCAAATTTACAGTTAAGGGGGATGGTATTTGCAAAGGGCTTTGTCAGAGAGCTTTTTAAGAGTTTTACAAGGTTAAGGAACAAATCATAAAACAGTTTTTGACTGTTGGAAATTCTGGAAGTGGAAAAGAGAAATACAGACAGGTTAAACCGGCATTTGTAAGGTGTTAGCGCTCAGAACTGACAGGATTTTAACATCTCTGGGCTTGAAACTTAGATGTTTCATGAATTACGATGAATCTTTGAAAGAGTCAGCTAGTTTCCTCTCACAATGTTGTAAAAGGAGACGTTAGACATCACTCCCCGATTTGTTCCTGCCTCTCCAATAAATTGACTCAGATAGCTTGTATCTGTTTTTCGGAGTGAGTTCACATATAATGAGTGACTGTGTCCCAGACACTTGCAGTTTTCCTATACATAAGCAGTGTCGAAAAAACTGTCTTTGTGGCAAGAGTGAATTAGAAAAGGGCAGGTCAAAAATATGTTACATTTACAGTGGATTGATTTGTATATTTGATATGTGTTACATTGGTTTGACACTGGTTGCACTGGTTTCAAAGATTCTTTTAAATTTCTGGTTTGCCTGCCCATTGTTGCACTTTGCCAGAAGTGACTGTGATGTTGCATGTTTGCCTGCACGTTACCCCAGTGGTGTGATGGCCATTTTGAAATGGACTCCTAAGTTAATGTGAATTGACCCCCGTGCACACTACTACTATGAAATAAATCCAAAATAGCATAAAACATTGAAAAGCTGTTTGAAAAATGATAATGCAAATTCAGGACATCTGTGGCAATGAAGAGGAAGAGGAAGAGAGGAGGAAGGAAGATAGTGTGGGCTGTGACTGTTTTAATGCAGAAACTGTTAAATGAAAGATTAATAGTAGAATACATCCACCACCAACATTTCCCCAGGGTATCGAATTCCTTCCTTACAACGGTATGAACTAGTGATGGTTGAAATGATCTTTCATGAGCCCATTAGAGTGGGGCTACACTGACCTGTAAGTCATGACTTGTTTGAACCAATAAAACATGTTTTCCACTCTAAAGCCAATGTGGGCATTGGTTAAAATCACAGAATCATGAAATCTCCCATTATTGTTTCAATAAAACTTCACTCCCCCATCATGAGTATAAGTGCTTTATGCTCTTAACATACACACACACAGGAACACTGGCAAAGGTGATCCTGCTTTCTGTCATTCAGTCACTGATTTCTTTTATTTTTTTCATAAAAAGATTTGGGTTTAAAGTATTTAGATAAAGGGTAAAAGAAAACAAGCTCAAACAATCTCAGTGTTTCCCAGGAGGATTTCAGGTTGGGGAATTTCTGAGAGAAGTCACCAGAAGTCTGCTTTAATCCTGTGCTGAACTTCCTTTGCATGTAAAATAGCTCTGGGTTTTGTGGATTTATTGAGGGTGATCTCCCAGTCTTCATAAAGTGCTTTGTAGTCTGGTACATTTGGGTGCATTCAGAGACTGCAGGACAATATATTTTTGTCTTCCCTCCTAAAGACCTGATTGAAAGGGCTTGTGGAAGATTTTTATTGAGCAGATGAAGCAGTCAACATTAATAATTTAGTTGTCTTTATTGTGGCCTGACCAGCATCCTGTTTACTGCCTTTGTAATTATTTATTTAGCGCACTTTTGGAAATGTAATCCAGCAAGCCACCTGGTATGCTTTACTCCTCTTATTGCCCACATTACAGTCTAAAGTCCACCGCAGCCTTGTGTATTTCACTTGACCAAAATTTCAGGGAACAGGAGTTACTTCACTTTACTGCTTATAAAAGTCCTTGCTGGGTCCTGAAATCAATCAAACATGTTGAACAATGAATGAAACATTACACTTCCTTAAATCTGTAAAAAAGAAAGAAAGAAAGAAAGAAAGAAAGAAAGAAAGAAAGAAAGAAAGAAAGAAAGAAAGAAAGAAAGAAAGAAAGAAAGAAAGAAAGAAAGAAAGAAATGGACTCCATTCATTTCATTTAAATTTGACCTGGGCCTAGATGTCTTTGCACATTAAATTGTACTGCTCATGAACATTTGACATTAGTTGTCATATACAAAAGCCCCTCATTAAGGTGAAGTACATAACACTTTAGAGTCAGTAAAGGTTATTATATACTACATTATGTCACAGACGTTTACTCACATTATTACAAAATGTATAACATTTAATATATAAAGTAAAATTTTGTGTAATGAAAGTAATGTAATGACACATTAATGTTTAAGTGATTATTCTGTGAAAGGGTTTAGCAGTGTATTTCTGTGGGACAGAAATGTCACACCACAGGCTTTCATTCACACCCTGAAAGAATACCTCTGATGGGTAACTGTTCTTATCTATTGATCACTACATATCTGACACATTGAAGGTTCTCACAGGGCATCTAACTGATACCCCCAATGCTGTCCTGAAAGAAGTGAATGATGTAAGAGTAGAGCTGTTTGACTCAAGAGGTGTGCTATGTATTTGGTAAATCAACATCTTTGTTTTCCATATTACACAGCCAGCTATTCCTTAAACCATTTCAGAGAACAAACCATGCTGAGCAATTTTGAAAGGAAGATTGTCATGTCTTTTACATACACAATCATCTGGGTATGGGTCTATCTTCCTGGGCTCATTACAATGGTTTCAGTGGGTAGCAGGGAGCGTGGAGTGTCAACATCATGTTTGGCCTCAAGAACCGCAGATTACCAGAACCCAGGCTGGTGCAGTGAAATGCCTGGAAAACAATTCTGTTTTTAAATAGCTGGAGAACATGAGCTGGTGTTAGCAGTAGATGTTGCTGTGGGCAGTGTAGATATAGTGTCCATTGGAAGCATAGTATACCTGAGGGCACACAAACTGAAACACGCCCTCACACAATCTGTCTCTCTGCTCAATATTTGTTAAGGACTTGAACAGTTTACTGTTTGCTATAGGGCATATGGGTGTAGCTAAAGCAGTGGAAACAGTTGGAGGGCTATAGTCAGTATCCTTATCTGAGCATCTGTGTTCCTGGGCAGATGCTTTGGGTTACTTGATGCAAGGGTTATGTACTTACCTTATCTACATTTAATGTTGTGACAGTAGTCGCCGCAACATTGTTCACGGGGACCTTTCTTTTTGGCTTGGTGAACATTTGAGTGATTAGATGGCCGATGTTGTTATAGAAATCAACAATGGGCATCCCTGTTAACTTTCTTTTAATCTTCAATCAAGATGGAGAAGTGAAGCAACATCAGAATGACACCAGAAAAACACATTCTCCCTCTCTTTCACTGTGTAGGCCACTTGAATGATGCAACTCATGTTGCATGAGGTTGTCTTGAACTTGCCTCACTGATTATTTGTAAGACATTATGGCAATATTCTCCACTAACAACTACATTATGCATGGCCCTAATCTTTCTCAAATACACCTAAAGTTATTTACTTTTTTCCTATTTTCTGTAAATGAGCTGTTTAACTCAGAGCCATATCAGATCATAGTGAGAGCATGGCAAAACATAAACGATCATAAACATAGTGTTTTATTTCAACAGAGCCCTTCCTTTGAAGGTTCAGTGCTGTACCTTTAATGTGCCCCTGCTACAACAATCCCCCCACCATTCCTCACCCAACCTAATTGCCTTTCAGATCTCAACCAGAGAACATATGCCACATCTTTCTGTCACTTCAAATGAAATCAACATCTGATCAATCTTAGCACCCAGGGCCTGCAGGGTGTGCAGTGGCTGCTTATATCTGGCACTGAGGCCGGGCTCTGTTGAATTTGGATAATTCAATTAGCCGGGCCATTTCCCTGGGGCTGTGTCCATCTGGTTTCATATGTAAGTGACAAGGAGAGGTGGCTGGCCAATACATCAACTGACACATGTGGTGCTGAAAGAAGAAACAGAACCCTATTAGAATGCGGAGCTCTGCACTGTCAATGTGTGTACAGTGTGTTTATATTCTGTGGGTGAAGTGTAAAGGTGCAAGCAACATTAGGACACAATTCTGAAGGGACTGCTGCTCAGTGAGGGGATTTTCTGTTATAGCATCAATGTTTGATCAAGCATTTATGTTCCCGTCATGAATAAATCCCCTCCACTATCCCAGTGAAAAATTATTGTATTGTATTTCCACAGACAAATTGCATTCTTAGGTCTTAAATGAGTATGAACACTCATTTCTGTCTCAGACATGTCCATGGTAACCTTTGAAAAACACATAGTAAACGTATTGGGTGTTGGAGGTACTTTTTCAGTCGGTTGAACTTCCTCAAACTGACACGCTGTAAAAGTTCAGTTTTGAGTGTCAAACCTTGGCGGGCCACTTCTGAGCCTTTACACATTTGCTGTGACAGATTCAGAGAGGGACAGCTCGGTGACACACCCTCCGTTACCTTGGTCTCTGCTGACGTTGGGAGTGACTTGACAAAAGTTGAAGTAATATCCATAGAAATTTAATTAATTCTTGTTCATTAGGAAACTGTGTTATAGTGACACTTAAAATGACAAGTCATTGTGAAATGTCTAATAAAAACGCAAGGAATGTAATAAACTATAATGTAAGGTAAACACAATTCAGTATTTAAGACATAAAATTCTTACAGCTGGACAGAAATTACAAATTTTATTTTACCATTTAGCTCTGGAAGCATTGCACAATATAATATAAATGTTTCCATTAGATTTTAAATATGAAAAAAACCTCTGTGAACCAAATGCCAATATTTCAACAACACAATGTACAGATTTTGAGGGATACAACCCCTCTATTATGAATAGTCATGCATGCACTGATTGATTCACTGATGCACAGAAAAAAATACAATAAACTGCAATGAACAGGAAAACATGATGGAGGAGATAAATGGCAGGACTAGCTGGCTATAATGACAGGCAGCAGTTTAATATTTCAAAGGCTGGTGCTGCGTAAGATGTGAGCCTCTCCTCCCCTGTCATAGCTAGGGTGCTAATTGCTGCTATTCATATTTCAAATCTCAGATAATTGTGTAACAAAAAACTGTCACTGAGTTTAATAGCTTATGGGAATACAAACATGATCATGATTGTTAACATTGCTGGCTAAATGAAATTCATGAACATTGTCTTACTGTAATTGCTGCAGAAATTGAGCACCTATTTGATTTTATTATAAATTGTTTTGAACTATAAGAGGCAGTGGAATGACTGAAATGTGAATGTAATTTTGCCACCAGTGAATTTCTGGGTCTAACCCTAGCCAGAGAGCTTATCTTCAAACATTAGATATTTAATGGAAGCTTTACTAAAACGCAAGACATATAGCTAGCAAATGAAACTCACTTGGTCATTCATGGTCACAGAAATAGGTGTTGGGACAGCTCTGGGTTTCAGCTGCAAGGTCTTTGAGAAACCCATTTGTCCCTCTTGAAGTGCATGCTTCATATAAGGGAAGATAATGGGACAATTGAAACCACAGTAAACGTAGCCACAATGTTTAAATTTTACTGAAGGATCATCACTGCTACAACCAAAAACAGCACAATGTTGACATGACAAGCTAGCCGAGCCCTGAGTGGGGCTGCAACGGATCAGTGATGATAGTGACAGTAATGTGTCTGCACTCATTTGATGCGATGTGATGCGCTGCAATCAAATGAATGAAACCAATGATGTCAGTGATTTCACTTCTGATGAAGCTGTTGTTAATGCACTTCTCAGTAGTCAGTGTTTGTTTAAAGACATCACTAACTGTCTAACCTACAACAGTGGAGTGTGTGTATCTGTTTCCCTGTTGCTGAGCTGTTAGACTATGTCAATGAGAAAAACTTAGGCCTGTTTAACTCCTGTTACTGTGTGCTCTGTAAAACATTTGATATAAACACTTGTATTTGAAATCTATTATTTTCCATACACTGTGTGACTGTAAAAATATTGAATGCATTGCATCTTTCAACATGGACTTGATTTTACTGTTTTGTGATTGTGTTATATTGGAACCTAAATTAAAAAAAAAAATCTTCGCTGAATGTTTTTTCTGATGAAAGTTGATTTTGTGTTCCTGCGGCTGACACGATTGTAACAACAGTCGAGTAAAATCTTCCGGTCTTATGATTTAGTTCCTAAATATTACCAAAGTGGTTCATGATATGATGTTTCACTTTTGAAAATAAGATAATAAGGTTTTGTTCAATCTTCGTTTCAAACATTTTGATAAATAATTTATGTTATAACTTATGTTATGCAAATTAATTGACTGATGAAGCAGTTGCCTGACTTTCTTTCAAAGCCCAATGAAATGTACCCTGCATATCAGGAATGTTTGCTTGTGCTAAAGTGTTATAAGCCGGTGGCTTCTCCTTCTTTTTGAGTCTGTATGGTGTAGCTTCTGCTTGTGGTAATATGAATTTTATAGTCGGAATCAATCAATCAATCAGTTAGTCAATGAATCAATCAATCAATTGGTAACAAAGGAATGACGTGGCCTTGAGCAAGGGTGCGAAAGATGTCTGTTCTAAAACGGCTATTCTATAGTATTGGAAATACTAAATATATTGTGTATTGAGAATAGTGAGCTCAAGTTAAATACAAAAATATAATACAAATTTTAATACCATAATTCATACAGTGATTGGACCGTCAGTGGCACCACCACAGGATCTCTGGAAACGAAGTGGAAACCTCAGTGCTGCTGGACCCTCCACTAAATCACGGCACAAACAAACACATTAAAAAGGGCAGAGTTACAGCCTGTGGCGGGTGCAGACAAGTCTTCTAAACTCCCACAGCCACCTCACACTCTCTCGCATAACTCCTTGCCAATTGGCACCAGTTAGCTCCCGGCGGGGCGCAATGAAGCGGAGCGTGAACCCCACCTGAACCCGGCTCCAGGAGCGGTGGCACGGCAGCACGATGCGCTCACGACTGTCTGGCCGCCGTGTGTCGTTTGCTCTGAATAATGGAGCGGACACCATGAGATAGAGGGGCGGATAAGAGATCAATACAGCAAGGGAGATGGATGAGTCACTCTCACATGGCCTGCGCAACTCTCTCCACTTCCCTCTTAAGGGATTCATGTGTTCTCAAAAAAACACTGAAAACATGAAGTGGCCACTTCTTTTCTATTGTGTGCGTGTCAGTTTGCTCCCTTCTTCTGCCTTATGTCCCAATATGTGTGATGATGATTGAGATTAGGTAGGGTTGTGCAATAATAAAATCTGGTGTGAACAAGTTCATTTTGATGAGACAGATGACGATGTTGTTGATATTTGTACAAAGGCCCTTCCTGAAAAAGTAGATAAAAGTGTTAGTGTGGTGTGTGGCACCACACCCTGTCTGACCTCTGAGGTTCACCACTCACAGGCTTCACACTCCCACAATGTTGGGAGTTCTTGTTTACGCTCCAAGTACCTGATCAAGGCATTGCGTAAATGTTTAACGTCACCCTTACCTGTGCCCATTGATTAATTGCTTCATACATAAATTGATGGGGAGATCTGCTGTATTGAAGATGATGTGGTATTGCAGGGTGGTGGGGGTGGTGGTGTGGGTGGGGGCAGGGGCGGGGGGGGTTTGGTGGAGGTAGCAGGGTTTTGGGAAGTGTACTGTGACTGCAGGGGATAGTCCTAGCTCCTCAGAAAAGGGCCTCAAACATACAGCTGCCTAAGCCCGCCCAGGGACAACCATGTCAGTCAAATCACTGACTGATTGATTCTAGCTTTAAAGAGAAAACAGTCACATTCTATTACAGCCAATGGTTCTTTCCACAGCCCACTGCCCTCACCCCCTCCCTGCTGTTACCACATGACTTTCTCCCTGATAAGAGATGCCTACATGCATTTGATTTGTGTTGTGTTGCTGGAGGATCCATTCAGTGCTCATGGACCAAGTGACACACCTGCACTGAAGCAGTTGGATTGATCACGATAAGGATAGCTGTGCAGCACAATAGTCAGAGCTAGCAAAAATAAAGTGCTACTGATGACCTCTCAGTTTGGTTAAGATGTGTGAATGATGGGATACTGCAGTGTTGACCCCTCCACTCTGGGGACTCTGTAGAATGCTGTAGAATACTTTCTATTAACCAGACATTCTTTTGCTTAAATCCTGAAATTTTTCTTTTGTCGTTGTCTCTTTGGTCTGATTTATTCTGTTGAAATTGGCACATTTTGCCACAATCAGAAAAAAAACCTGAGAAGAATGCTTGACTGAATGCAGGAAGCCATTTTAAATTTCCACTTTCCCTGTGACTCATAATCAGTTATATAAAATATTTGATAATAATCTTAATTAAATATTATTATGATCTAGACTATGATGACCAATATCTTTAAGAGCAAATGTCTTCATTGTCCTTGTGTAATTGTTTATGTGGTTTCATAGTATATGCTATTCCAGGACAGGTTATGACAGACACCTATCTGTGATTCAACAGCTTAACTAGCTATTCTGTCCTATCCTTGGTAAGTGTGTGCATTAAGACCTTGGCCCAGTGAGTCAGTGAGTTTAGCTTATCTGTCTTTTGTGCACAGCAATTGATTCAGCGGACAGCTTCTGATGTGTAAGTTGTGCAGATACCCGAATGACCAGAGAGGGCCACTGGTATTCACTGAGACACAAAAATCAGACTGAAATCCTTTCCTGTCCCCAGTGTCTTCGTGGTCAGTATGTCACAGCCTGCACTTACACAGTTCATATTTCAGAATAATGATTTTGCATAAAGGTAACAGGCCAAACTGCTGCTTTAAAATGGCTCATCATAACAGATGAGTAGTGTTTGTTTGTAGAATAGTGTTTTGTTAGCAGAGTTTACCATCTGGGCAGATGGTGTCTAATGTGTCTGCCATGTCACTGGTTGCTGTAGCTTGGTGACCTGACAGAATGTCAAATCTGGCCACATATTAACCATCGATAGGGCAGCAGAGCTCTCAGACTAACATATGAGCTGTTCTGATGTCTGAGAGGTATCAGAACAGCATCGTGAGCAATAACATTGGGCGCAGCAGCGTCCCCAGGCTTGTTAAACATGCAGATCGCTTAACGACTCTGCCTCTTCGTTATTTATGAGGGAGGCCTCTCCGTTATGTTTCAGTCACAGTTTTACAGCCATTCATTGCAGCGGCTTTTCAATGCTCTCCTCCAGTTCCTCAAAAATAAATGATTCATGGCTGGCTTAAATCCACCGTGGCATGGCAGGGGGGAACTTGTAAATGATAAGAGATATATCTTAGCAACAGCAATAGAACCCAGGGAAGTTAAGATGGTCCTCATTTTACATTCTGCGTATTTGATGGAAAAAATGTGATTGCATTTACAGAGGGAACAGAACTCAGGATGTAAATGTTCATGCACTAAGCAAATTCTAAGCGTCACGAGGAATCTAAGGTAAAGCAAGGTGACATTACCGCTGCACTCCTCTAATCTGCTCTGATCTATAATTGGCATGGACTTATTTCTTTAGGTTTGAAATGTAAAGAAATGAAAGGGACCGCATGGGAAAGCAGTACAAACCAAAAACTGCTGTCTTCCGCCGAGAGAACAGATTTAAACGAACAGATTTGAAGACATCTCTGAGACTTTAATATGCTATGCTGGTGGAAGACAGACAAGTAAAAGCATGTGAGATGTCTGGGAAAAAAGCACAATTATATTCATATCTGTTCTCATGTCTCAGTACAATGTTCAGACCATCTCTGCAACACAGATATAAGATACATTTAGTTAAACATCCAGAAGTTTATTTAGTCAGTCCCAGGCCTGCAATATTAGATTCCAAGTCCTGAAAATATTTCAACTACTGTAAACAAACCATATACTAGTGTATGGATCCATTAACTGGAGTAGACAGGTCAGCCCACCCATTACTGATGATGAGTAGGCTCAGTAATAAAACTATGCTGTTGGTGCCAAAGGACTTAGGGTCAGCTGTTTGTAGGGGATATTTATTGAAGACAGTTGATCAAAAAGGCGGTGTCTGTCTGTGTGTGACAGAGACACCAAGAAAGAAGGAAATGGAGAACTATCAAAGCTTCTTTGTGGTGAGACATAAGAAACCAGAGTAGAAGGAAAGTGTGTAACTGACTATGGGTGTGGTCCTTTTTTGGTCTCTGTGAGAAAACACCAGGCATTGAGCGGTAGCCCGCCAATTTTTAAAAACCAAGAGTCAATTCCTGGAATCATCTTTTTCAGTTTGAGTTAACTCAGAGACTGGCAATAGAATGTTTTGAACAAGATAACATTTACTTGCAGTCATAAACACAGACATATCTTGGTAATATCCCCTGCAAAGCTCCATTTGCTTATGAATGTCCAGAAAAAAGAATGACCAGTAATGACTGATAATGACACCCTCTGAGCTCCTAGTATATCACATCCGTCAGGATACACAGACCAGTCAGCTGTATATCACATCCAATAGGATACACAGTCCAGCCTGATGGATATTCAATCCAACACCAAACACAAATATGCCAGCTGATTAGCAAATCCCAAAGCATATAAAAACCTGCCAGCTGTTTGACACATCCCAAAGCATATAGAAATTTGCTGGTGCTACCTCAAACCCCATCCCATACAAAAAACATTCAACGGTACCTTCCCAAACCTTACAGAAACCAGCCACCAGGTGGCACTCACACACTCTCAACCACAAACAGCTACATTAAAAACAAGAGCCACACTTCTCTGAAAAGCAGGAATCCAGCATCTTCTTGGAAAACAAGGAAAATTATTATCACTTTCAACAAGAAATAGCAGCCAACAAGATTCGATATGATGATTTGCGATATAGATTTGCATAATTTGTTTACACTACTGCATCATTCAAAAAGGAATGTAGACAGACACATGGCTCAACATTTTTATCAAGAGGAGCATCTCTTGAAATGACTTTATACAACTTTAAAAGGTTATTTTCCAGAGCCAAAATAGTATGTGAAGATTGATATAATCAGGTAGAGAAAAAAGTGAAGTGTGTTGCTCTAAAAACACAAAATAAGAAAACAATGAAGATGGTGATCACCCATATTTAAGGATGTAAAGTGATTCTATCAATCCCAGGCTTCGTCCTTCAAGGATTATTGCGTGGGTTTAGCCATTTTCACCCCTTTGTGGGGTGGGTATCACAGGGGATCAAACCCACAGTGGACTTCCCTCACACTCTGAGCCCAGACAGAGAACAGACACGACCCCCACCCCTGCTGTCTTTCCAGTGGTTTGCATGTAGTTCCTGGTTTCGCTGTGAAGCCGATGAGAAATTAGCGGCCCTTTTTGGTGTTGCCTCATAAATCAGGAAGAGTGATGGTGCTCTCTCCTTGCTAGTGCCCTGCAGCTGGTGTGGGTCGCAGTGCTGCGATGACATATCACGCTCCCGTGCGCATCGGAGTTCTGATCCCATGGCTAAGACACCCACAGAAACTATGGGTGCCTGTAACATAATACCCAAGAGCCCTGAGGCCAGCCGTGGATGAAAGAGACACAAAACTATGATTCATATGAGAATCTTGCCTTGCAGTTCAGCCAAAGCCCACCCAGGCCATGTCTCTAAGTAATTAACACTTATTCACCCCAGTATTATTTTTATCTTAATATCTCAGTGGGAGCTTGAGATTGTTCAGCTTTTCCCTGGAACAATGTGATATACTTAGACATTGATATTTACCTAGACATACATGCAAACTTATGAAAGCTAATAAGAGTTAGTACTTATAATAGACATATGCCTTGTTGCTTTCAAGTAAGTAATGTATGGTACTGTTTGAGCTGCTGTATGTCAATACATTTAACGAGAACACCTTGTACTGAATATGTCTAACCTGGGATGTCTAATTTAAAATAGCAGTGTTAGGCACTGAGACATCTCCCCAGAAACAGCAGGGCTACATCTTAATCTGCTAGTAACAGACCACCAGCCTCATCCACATTCGCATAGGTGATATAGCCGAACAACTCGCCTAGCCACCTAAGCCCTGATGTGTGCTATGCTCTATTAATTCGTCTATTACATATTGTTTGACATTAGTTTGTGGCATATGTATTTCATTTAGGCTGTCAGTGTGTGTTGTTGAACTGGGACAGCATATAGGGGTATATTGATACAAAATGCAGCTGAAAAGAAATGTAGAGCTAGCATTCATGTTGCATAGTGGAAATTGCATCCATTTATATGAACAGAACAGTAAAAGTCAATATTATATTTATTTTGTCAGAATATATACTGTAGCACCTTCACAATAAATCAAACAAAGGGGCTTACTACTATTGTCCACTGATATTGCAATGAAGTTTGACAGACAATTGTTCAGTTACTTCTTAACTCCTAAAGTTTAATGTGCAACAAATCGTGAATTTTAATACATCCACTAATGAAAAATACTGTGCTGGTTTTTATGAGCTTAGTCAATTTCTGTTAGTTGATGAATTCTGTGCTGGCATAAAAAATTATGTTAGAAATTATAATGCAATTGCTGAGGTATTTAATGTGAACATTCTTCAAAATGAATGGAAGGACCAACAAAGCTATTTACACAAGAGTAAAATGGCTCCTCTGTAATTTACTCAAAAGCAAAACCTGAGGAAAATGTTGTTAATTGGATACTTTAAGCACCATGTGAGTAGTCCTTGAGAGACTGGTTGACTAACAGCCAGCCAAACACTTCACCGGGTCTACTTTTTTATGGAAGAACCTTGGGTGCCATTCAGAAAGCTTTCACAGTTCTTAAAACATTAACCTCTGCGTTAAATATGAGCAGCAGCAATGTCAACAGCAAAAATATCAGTAACACATTTTAGGCTAAAATACTTGTATTAGCTCATATTAAGTAAAATTAAAACCACAGCATTTAATACTGAGGATGGAACGCCTGTTTTTAACGTTATGCAAGGGTCTTTTTTCTGCAGGATGGGCAGGGTTGCATCAGTGGAAGAATACAGAAGACTCAATGACATCATTTTACTATGATATTTTTTTTGTAATGTGTTTTTTTTTAAATGTGATAGTCTGCTGAACAAAACCACTTCCTGATTTTAAGGGAACAGAATGTGCCTGCAAAGTTGTTTTGGTAGCACTACATAATAATTTAGATTCTATAAGGACAGACCATACAAATAATCAACAGAACTAACACTATGATCTGAGCTTAGCCTGGCACTGTTTCATCATAATTAATGAAGAAATATTACACTCACGCATATTACAAATAATTTCTATTCTAATTTGTGGATTAAAGGTGAGTTATAATTTGCAATTTAAAAAGGAAACATAGAGACCTGTAAATGTATAGGTATGAGCCCATAACCTCAAATGAGCAAGGCTCTGATAAAATGAGAAAATATGGTGTCCAAGCAGAAGATGTGGGACAAAGTGCAAGTGCAGTGCTCGGCTTGATGACGGCGCCACCTATTGGACAGGGTCAAGTAAGACAATTTTATGGTCCCAATGAAATCATTACAAGCCATAATATTGGAAACATCTGAAAAGAGGACACATAATTTAGAGTGAGTAAAAGAGTGTCTACACATGTGTGTCATATTAATGAATCTGAATCAAAGCAATATGATGTATCAAACAAATTTTCGATGAGGTACGATCTATAGCACAAGCAATGTTTCCTAAATATCATATATGTGCCCATTTTTCAAGATACAAATGATACTAATGCCCCTATATACATGACTAAATGAATTTTAGAGTAATTTCACAAACAGCAGGATGAAGTCAAACTCCACGTCTAAACATCATTAAGTCTTTATGATTTATTTTGGTTACTTAGTAGCCTTTTTGGACACCTAATTCAATTTCAATAAAATATCATTTTTGGCAGTTTGAATAGAAGCAGTATAAAATGTAAGCAGCCTATTGCATAGATGCAGAAGATAGTCTTTACATGATGTGAAAATACAGTGAGTAAACAAAAAATCAGTATTGTCAATGAGGTGTGGAGTATTAAATCAACACTGGTAAAATTGACCTGCCAGTATCCGTGGGACTGAAACATTATCGGGTCATACTGAGAGACATTTCAACAAAATGCTTCTATATAAGCTATTTTTGCAGACGAAAGCGTCTTCTTTATTGGTTGGATTAGTTTGTATCGTTATGTAGAACATGCTGTGGTTTGTTGGCTGAAAGCACATTTTAGCATTGGCTTGTGATGAAAAGGAGGAGACTCATGAAATTGTGTCCTCCCACCATTTCCTGCTGCCAGGATAAAAAAAACCCACATATTATTTCCCAGTGTGGCTATTCTTGGCTCATTTAGCTGCTAATAATTTAGCGCCACACTGGTGTGAACACCTTAAATAAAAAGGGGGTAGATTTGAATACAGGCCATCAGTACTGCTCAGCTCTAAATGCTGCTATTAGCGAGTGCAGTAGTGTGTTGAGAGCCTGTACAAGAATCCAATGAGTAAAACCAGTAATCTTAAAAATTTGTTTGTTGTAAAGAAATTTGTGTCCTGCTGATGAAATGGAAAAGTAGCCAAAGAGTGTTAAAAATACAGCAGATAGGAGAGTAACAGTGCCTCAGTGAATTAAACCTGAATTCCTTGCCCTGCAGGCACCAGTTAGCTATAACTGCAACTCCAAGCAGGGCTCAGTGCCATCTGATGCACTCCTTTTCCAAAAGTAAAGAGTTAGGTATTATATACAGCTCCATCCTTCTAACTTAACTGTACTAGTAATAGTCATTGGGTTAAAATTAGGAATTAAAAATGACATTTAGAAAAAAGCTTCATAAAGAAAACAGGCCATTCGGCCCGACTAGGTTTGTCATTTACCTTCAGCATCTACAGTATCTAGTACTGCATCAAACATGGACTTTTACCCTAAGGGTGTGGGTGGCTCTCTGCCTAAGCTATATCAACAGCTCTTAGCAGGGCTGGATCCCCACAGAAGCTGACAAGACTCAGGCCTTAGGCCCAGAAATTCAGCTGGGGGATAGATTAAGTGCCCTGTCTTTCCCCTTTGTTCTTAAGTTTCATACCAGAAACCAATTGAATAGTCCTTCAAAGCTATCAACACATGTCCCGCTTGAAGCACAGAGCTAGCAAATTACCAAGATATAATAAAAAATACAGACACACACATATACACCTGTTTACATGCCTCATAAAGTAAGCTTTAATTGATATATTTTAATGTTGTTTTGTGGTGTTTTTTAAATGCCTTTTAGAAGCTGTTGTACTTGTGTTGGTGTAGGCGTCGTCATTGTAACCCTGTTATAATTTGGAGAGGTTCCACTGGCAATGGGCCGACACAATCAAACCCTGAACCACAGTGATCCCAGCACAGGCTTATGGGAGCTGAGCTTGCTTCTGCTTAAATGGCTGGATAAATCTCTCTGACTGCTGAATTTCTCTGGCAGCACATGCAGTATAATTCTCTGAAAATAGCCAAAGGTGCAAAACTATTTTAAAACTGTATTGGACAGTGCTTTGGTCTTTCAAATTGTAGTTAGCTTTCTCAACTGTAGACATGAACAGGAACATTTACAAAGAGACAGGTGAATATGAACTTGGGAAGTGATAGGCAATATAGTTAGCCATCATAGTTGGACAAAACCCAAGTTATCTTGTGAAAAATGAGCTACAGGATAGCTAGCAAGTGAAAGGTGAAAGATGCATAGTTCCCCATGTTATTTCCTTATTTAAGGAAGGCAGAGGGTTTCGGCTGAATAGAACATTCATTGGGTACTTTGAACATCCACAGTGTACCTAAGATCCACTCTCAGTCCCTGTTTCTCTCTCCCAAATGCTCTAATTTCCTAATCTTTTCCTGTGTTATAAAGTAGGAATAACTGAGAACATGACATATAAATGAATGGATGCCAAATTGGCAGAGAACAACACCATTTGGTAACATGACTTGTTAAAACCAACAAACTGATATGTCATAGTCCTTACCCTTAGTATAAAAAAATATTTTTAAAATAACCTGATTTCAATAACTCTGCTCTTTAAACATGATGGTAGGTAATAAGTAATACTTCTAAAATGTCAGGTGAAAGCCCAATTTAACCTTAGAATGTGTCTTGGTAATTACTTGACTTGTTTGTTCATAAGCAAACTGGTTGACCAGTGTGGACAGAAATGTGCTTATTTAAGAGAGGTGAGAAGCAGGAGAGACAAGCCAGAGGGTAGTATGAAAGTGTGTTTAGTAGTATGAAATACTTGCAGAAGAGTGAAATCATTTCATTTCAAATCACCAGCTGTAGGTCCATCCTACAACACAGTGAATACAGTCAACCCTAAGGCCAGGGTTTTGATTGGACGGGTCTGATTCTGTTCATGTGCCAAATGACACCTGTTGCCCTCCACAAACACACAGTGAATACAGCCAGAAGCAAGACCATTCATTTTTCTCATGTGTCCATGAAGTAGTGGAGGAAATATCTGTCGGTCATATACTATGTTTATATTGTGAAAACGTGAGAGGGGAGCTGGCTGCTAACCTGTCTGCCTTCTGCCACAGTCAGAGAATACGGCCTGAGGCTGGAAGATAGCACAATGAGCTCTGCCCGCTGAACAGGAACAAACTGCCTCTTTCATATTTGTTATTTCATTTTTTTAAGCAAACATGCCTAATGCTATCAACAAGGGAATGTGAAACAGAAAGATTTATGATGTTTTTGTAGATATCAAATCACTCAACTCATTTGTGTGGTAGGAAGAGGAAGAAAAACGTTAGCAAGAAATATATCATACAAGCTGAAACATAGTACCCTGTGTGAAAATACAGTTCAGTATGTTTTTTAACAGCAGGAACCTATTGCTAATAAAGTCAAATGTTTGAGCCAATCATCATAAAAAGAGCTTATTGTATTTGGGGTTGATGTGCGCTCCACTGGTCTCTCTAAAGTGTTGATTCATTGTAGCTATTACCATTTTGTTCACCCCACTGTCCATTGTAATGCTGGATGCCATTATTCTTATTTGCTTTATCTGAAATGCTTCACATCAGGAAAAGCAATTGAGACGAACTTATCTTGTTTAAAACGGCAGCCACAGAGACTTCAGACATCACTTTAATGACACCTTGCAGCCATAATTATTTACCAGCATTATTTACAGAGGGAGGCTGGAGAAAGGATGGAATTAAGTCATTTAATCTTGGCTGATATAGACTGTCTATCAGCAAAATGAGTTTACACAAAAGAAGGTAAAGGCGTCGTAAGGAGCTGATTGTTTCTTAATGCTGGCCTGTCTGGCAGCTTGTTTCCCATGTTTGGTTTATTTTGTCAATGCATGCAGAAAAGGTGGGCTCTGTTACTGCTTTTTCAACCACTTGGATGGCTCAATGTGGACGCCTGTGCTTCGATTCCATTCGCAAAGACAGAAAAAAACTTTTTCAATGATGTAGAAAGCGATGAGGACACTAGCTTGTAGAGGTCACAGGAACGTTCACCTAAATGAAATGGAAATTCTCATGACAGGAGTGACAAACTGAACAACTAAACAAACCGCTGTGCTAGAATTCCGTGCTTAATATTTTGTCAACCCTCTATCCCACCTTAATAAATGGTGCTGACATCAGATAGTTGCCCCTGGAAGAGGAGTTTAATTTTTGAAAAGCGTTTTAAAAAAAAAGGCCTCTCTGCCCACAGGCTGACAGGGCGTTATTTAACAGTTTCTCGTCTCCCTGCATTGATTCAGATTAGTTTAATAGCGCTGGCAGATTGGGCCCGGAACATCTTGGGACCCGCTTGTCCCTGGGTATCGGGAGCAAATTGACAGCCCTGTTCACACCATTTCTGTCTTCATTTGGAATGGGCAGATTCGAGCTGAACCTGGCGGCAGACAATTTAAGCGTGGAGCAGGAAGTAGATGCTGGAGGTTACCGAGTCACAGGGAGATGGTGTTATTCCACGCTTCGCTTCTCCTGTGCACTGAGGACTGTTCTGCTAAGGGCTCCCCTCTCCGTTTAGAATTCTGGAATGAAAAGTGCTTTGGAGACAGGGGCTTAGCTGGTGGAATTCTCCTCCACACTGCATATCTTTGTGGCGAAGAGGCAGAAGCCGACCCTCTCCCTGAGAGTGTTGAGAAGAATTTTGGTTAATGGTGAGAATCTTTCACTGCAGTTAATCTGAAAGGAAAGCATTGATTCAGCCACCATAAAGACCTTTGACACTCTGCTGCATATTAAACCAATCACAGGCCTTAAACAATCCAGAAAAACTCAGCTCCTACTCATTCATCTGACTACCTGCTACTTAAATATACAGGTTGTTTTTTAATTTTGGCTGTGATAAAAAAGGTGATCCATAAACAGCTGGTCAAAAAAATTTATTTTTAAATCTGATATTGTCTGAATGTTAAATCCATTATACCTTCTTCTGTCATTTACTTTGGAGAAGAGCATCTTTTTTAACATTACATCATAGTATAAACTGACTGATGCTTTGATTCAAAGCAACATAGATTTAATTACACTAACTAGGGACCAATCATGCTTTTATTTATTTAGAAATAAAAGGTTAATACAACTCAAAAAGATCCATGCAAGTTAATGCGTTCATTTGTAAACAGTAAACATTTCTATTACAGTGCATTCAGAGTATTACAGTATATGGACTACTGAGGGTCGGCTGGAGTCCCACAACAATGCAATGGAACATCAGACATCATTTATGGTGAAGGAAGTTAAAAACAAAGAAAATGTTGACAAGCCATACATTTAAGAAAAAAATGCAAAACTATTTTTAACAACCTTAATTTATCAAGTGATAACAAAGTGAATTAGGGTGGTGTTCAAGAACATTGTGTTCAAGTCTCTTTTGACTCACATTTAAAAAAACTGCTTTCCAGTCTCATAAATTACTCTGCCTGAAGTGAACTAAAAACTTTGTTAAATTACATAGAAACCCACAGGCAGTGTTAAAAGAGCTCAACACTGCTTTTGACTGTGGAAGTCTCTGATCTGAATAATAACACAGTGATTACAGGGAAAGCAGCCTTTTGTCATTAAGGAAATTTATTTAACAAGGTACCTGTGTCTTTTCTTTCCAGCAATGATTGTTCTTTGTGGCCCTAAGCATTATTGGGCCCTGAATGTTGAACTGTCAGATCTACTCAGGTTTGCACTATCCTCCCACACAGTGACCTAGCCTATGTTCCTGCTATAGTGTGGTACATTTGGATTGTTATCCTGTGACACTAAGTTATGTTTAGGTAAGTGTTATGCGTCCACGCTGAGTTATGCTCAAGTCTGCGTTATCATTTCAGAGTTTGCTGCACTTTGGTTTGTGTTACCCTTCCACACAGTATCATGCCCTTGTCTGCAGTATTTTTCCACATTATGTTACTCTCAGGACTGTGTTATACACCCAGATAGCACTACTCTATTGTTTTACTCTCTCATACAACGGTCTTGTTGGGAAGTCGGCAGCTGGTAAGGGCTGGGCGATATGGTTTAAAAACAATATCTTGATATTTATTTTGAAAAAATCCGACATACGACTTACATGTCAACATTTGATCTAAAACAGAGCTGAAATCAGAACCAAGTATAAGGTTAAATAACAGCCTTTATTTGTTTAAACACGACAACTGCACACCGCATATCTCAGCATATACAGTTTCTGATTAAATACTTTTTCAAACAATATAACTGCAGACAGAGCATATCTCTAGTAACACTAACGGTATCGTTAGCAGAACTAGCCTCATGGTGTTTGACGGATTCGTCTTTCTGTCCTAGGTGGTGTGGTATGAGGTGGTAAAATAAATGTGTGGTAGTCGTACCTTTTGTTGCTGTGTTTTTTTTTTTTTTTGTATAATTTACACATGACTGTACTCTGTTGTGGGTCTTTCCTCCTGCATCCACACAAGTTCCATACTACAGACATGTGACTGTTTCGGAATTAAGTGTTCCTCAGCTCTTGCTACCTGCTCTTCGCGATTGTCGCCCATTTTTTGAACCATCAGGGCACCTGACACAATGATTGGTGAGTGTGGTTACAGTGAGAGAGAGAGAGAGAGAGAGAGAGAGAGAGAGAGAGAGAGAGAGAGAGAGAGAGAGAGAGAGAACGCGCAAGGCCGATTTAACAAACACACAAATGATTACACTGCGAAGTAACCCTAATTCGATATTGAGATTTATTTTTTCAAACATAACTGCCAAGAACTGAATTGCTTTTTCAACCGTTCATGTGCAATTTGATTTGTATTTTTTATACTAGTCCTACCTTAGATAAAAAGTTCCGTTGGCACTGGAAACATACACGATTCAACCAGTTAAAATGGAGTTCTTGGCGCCTGTTACAAACGGAAAAGCATTCGGTCAGAGACTGATATGTCCTCTCCCTCTACATACTACATTACGCTAAGGTACGTAGCGTCTTCCCATTAAAACCACATTCTAGCCTACTGTAGAATTGTATGTCTGCTGTGGAGTGAGGTGTTGCGTTTGCCAAGTCAGGCAATGTGTTCCCTGTACTTTCGATAATCTATCTAATCGGTATGCTGTATGAACACTTGGCCCAATCCAGGCTCATTTTGAACTCTTCACCATCCCCCGTTATCCCACTTCAGCTGCCTACTTACAACCGCAGCTTGGCTAATGTAACCAGTACAGCACATTTTATATGACCTCTTTCTTTCAATAAACTGATCTTTGGTGGCTATCAGAGTCCTATCTCATGATCTTGGATCTTTTCATGATGGTTAACTGTGATCATTGCTTTTTTAAATGCAGGGAAATTTGTAATAGAAGAACACTTAAGATGCAGTGAAGCAGTTCTGTACTGAGCAAGTGGATTATTACAACAAATAACCCACTTTAACACATTAAATGAAGGCAGTAGACAAGTTTTGATAACCTTAATTAGGTTGATAATCTTATAAATTATATTATATATTAAGATTATAAAAATCTTATGAAAGTGTACCTTATTTCATCTGTCCTATTTCCATAATTTCTCTCTCACATCGTTTTCTAAATTGACTCGCTCTAACACAGGCCATTATTACATTCATTTCGTATGAAATGATAGTGCATCTGCACAGAGTGCTTTAGTCATTTGCCTTTCACCAGCTGTCTGCATTTTACCAGCTGGCTCTGTGCAGGGGTGGGCTTTGTGACTTGGAGGCCATAGGCAGAGGCCCCCCCCTTGTCTGTTTGACACAACCGTGACTACTTATGAGCTGCTCAGAGCAGGCTTTTCAAGGGGAATGAAGCAGAACCAACATGTTAGGTTTAAAGATTCAAAAAGAAGGCCTGCATGACTAAATCTGCCAGCAGGTTTACCTCAACCCTCAAGTATAGCTAAGGTTTGAACTCTTGGAGGGCTCAGCCTCCAACCTGTTGAACTGAAGTATTTTCATCGGCTCTCAGTTCTCTCCTGAGAACCCTCAGCCGTCCCTGTGATGTATTCCATTTCCACTAACTGCACAGATACAGACTGGCCTAATTCCGACCTTGCTGAGGATATATGGAATGGTTGAAGATTCCCAGGGGAGGTTTTACAACTACTTTGTTAAAGGGATGGTACTCCAAAACATTCTGTCTGGTTATTTTCAGACCTAAAATATTAAGTCTAAGCCCCAACCTGTTTGCTATGTATTCAGCTATAGGATGTACTGCAGGGTTTTGGAAGCACAACATCAGCCTTTGTAAAACTTGGGCCAGTAAACAAAACGTTACAGCTCAGTTCATTACATTAACAAAGTAATTCAGTTATCAACAATTCTGAACATTATTGGGACTACCCCTGCATTGGTACAGAGCTACAGGAGATCTATGCCTTTCTGGCTCAGAGGCTGTAAGCTCTGAAGGCATACAGCAATAACTAATTAGCAATTTACAAACAAAGCCTCCATTGGGTACATGTGCTCGGACACTAACCCAGTGTTCAGCAGTCGTAATGGAGGCTATCAACTGTTCTGAAGGCATTGTGCCATTATATAGATACAACTATTCCCTCGTACAGATAAAATGATTAAACATTTTTTTGACTTGTCAATGACTGTTCTATTGTTGTATTTGCCAGTTGAATGCTGTTAAACAACATTTTTACAGTGTCTAATATATTATCAATGTCAAATTTGTGGTGTAACTGTTATGTTCTGTGTTTGTGTCAGTGTTCTTTGTTATTTATCATTTTTTACTTTCTCAAGTTTCACATCTGGTAAAACCCTTTTTTGGAGACAGGATATATCATGGGAAAACAAAATGAGTGGAACACAGGTTTATGGTAACATTTCACTTAGTATAGTTTGTAGTAACAGTACATTTTGTCCAGATTTTGGTTTTAAGTGGTTGCTTTGCTTTGCCCCAAAACAAAATCCATTACAAAATCTGTCAACAATCTGTATTTCCAGTCAACAACAAAAAACGAATGTTTCCAATGCTTGTGAAGAATGTATTACCCTTTCTTTGGTGATTGACAGGTATGCTTATAAACTACTCTATGATCATTGTATTAGCTCCATTTTCATTTTAAAAACTGCTGGATTTTGCCTGTGGATAAAGATAAAACCACAGAATGTATGGCCTAGTGTAATTATCTGCCTTCGTTCCATCACAGGATTTCTCAAGACAGGAAATGAACCAATAAACTGTCAAGACAACATTAATTTCCTT
Organism: Albula goreensis; assembly: GCA_022829145.1. Classification (NCBI taxonomy): domain Eukaryota; kingdom Metazoa; phylum Chordata; class Actinopteri; order Albuliformes; family Albulidae; genus Albula; species Albula goreensis. The sequence goes on along the minus strand of CM040746.1, from coordinate 14,591,399 downwards.
TATATCTCTTGTCACCCATGATGAATTATAGGGGGTTGATGAACTCAAAACTTTCTGGCCTAAAACAGGAGATTCTGACCTTTTTTACCCACATGTCTAAGCAAGCCATTTTGTGTCATTCAAGAGTCATACCTGGTCACATTATTTATGCATTTATTTATTTGAAGTTTTTCCCCCACAGATTTGAATTTCTTATCACGCAGCTTCTTCTATTGCTGCCGTATCTTCAGTCGGATCAGCAGAGCTTGGGAGTTGCGTGTGCGTCCTATGGGATGTTGGTGCTGGAATCCATCACTGCCTTTATTGTGTTTGAAGACATTCACAGCTGTCACAGGCAGACCACAGGTACCTGAACAACAAGTTGACTCACTTTTGTGTACATTGCTGATTATTCTCAACTCTTAAGTTGAAAATTCTCTGAGAGTAAATTTGGTTGACTGGGGCAGTTAATTAATGCACCCAACCATCCTCACTTTTACTTTATCATTCCCACTAAAATGGCATTGGTAGATGATAATAGCTTTGTGCTTTGCTCATATGAATATAACAGATGATGTTTTAGAATCTACCACTGTACATGATTTATACTTTGCTTATTTATTATCTAGCTAAGTAGCCTACAACTGGCTTTTTCAGAAAAAAAACGCATGTCTCTTGGAGATTTTGGCTGGTGTGTATAATTATTACAGAAGAGCCACCAGAGAATTTTCCCTTTCTGAAGAGTTGACTGCAGTTGGACTCCTAAATTCACAAGATTATGATTAGTTAGAAGTAACAATTGACCGTTTAAGAATATGCTGGACATTGGGCAACCTTGTACCACAATGGCGACTTTATTTTGTCAGGCTCATAGCTATGACCTGACAAGTGAGGCTGCCTGTCAGCTGAAACCTTCTTGCTGAATCCCTCCACAGGACTCAGCTGGCAATGATACTGTCTGGATTTACTTTGAACTACAGGGTATACCGCTGCACTCCACACAAATGTCTAAGCTGGGTAAATCACTTAGGAGCCCCTGTGGTCATTACCCATGGAACACCCTATTTTATGTTTTTGTGTGTTCTTAGTAATTTTGATTTTGGAAAATGAGTTTTTACTAGGCAGCATAGACACAATCTGCCCAGTTACTTCATAGTTATGATCCTGCCTGTCAGTGACTCATCACTTGATACTAATGGTCTGTCATTTTGTTATGAATGGTAGCCATTTGTAAGGCTGCAAGGGGCAGATCGATGTGGTTAACAGGTTCAGCAGGTAGGGAATGAAATGATCTCCTATAAATTAAGCGCTTTGAGTGAGGCCCTCTGTGTACAGAGATCCTCAAATAAATCCACAGGCTTCCTCAGAGCTATGGCACCTGTCAGAAGGGAGAAGAAACGCACCCCTCCCTCTTGTCAGACGTTTCATAATTAATCTGGACAGCTTCCAGGTATCTGCAGGCATCCTGCTTGGAATCTTCTGCCTCAGAGAGGGATGAATGTGGTGTCTGCAGACAGCAATGTTTTGGCATCTCGGTGAAGTGAGGCACAGGTTGTATCTTAGACTGAGATATGGACTGTATCCTGGTATATAGAGATGCAAACTGTATCCTGCTTCACAGAAGCACCTGCAATACAGTCACAGACTGTCCTGGCGCACAGATAGACTGTGTCCTGCTGAACAGAGTCATTGTATACATATGTATATATATATATACCAGCATGAAGTGTGCCACATGACTGAATAATCCATTGGAAAGTAAATCCAATATTTTCTCCAAATTATACAATTTGGAGAAATTTAATCTATCTAATTTGGACTATCTCCAAATTAGTTACAGTGTGTTGCTGTAAGTACAGGTGACCCTCCCACATTGCAGGGGTTAGGGGCTCAGCTCCCTTGCGATGTGGAAAAACCGCATAAAATTTTCAGCCCCTCCCAGGCGAGCATGTGAGCATAGTGAAGCGAGCACCTACAGTTGGGCGGTTCGCGGGGGTGCAGTGAGCATTTTAAACCTGACTGGAGTTCTGCGCTGTCTAGTGCTCAAATGGTTAGTCAGTTTTAAGGGACAATTACATTTTAAAAGCGAGTTATCACATAACTTAATTGTTTGTTTGTCAACCCACAAAAAAATCTAATCCACAATGTGGAAAGCTGCGATGTGTGAGGGTCACCTGTAGACTGTATCCCAATCTAAAGTTTGAAGTTTTCTTCACTTCATAAGAGCTTCCCTTCATCATTTGATTCAGAAGTATAATGGTAGCCATCTAGGCCAGTGGTCCCCAACGCCAGTCCTGGGAACCCACTGTGTATGCTGGTTTTTATTCCAACCACAACTGCAACCCAAGAATCTTAACAATTGCCATATTGCAAGCAATTGCATAAAGACAAGTGTTTAAATGTTAAAATGTTTTAACATCAGGGTGATTCTGGACACATGACCAGTAAAATTAAACATTTGGTAGATAATGAAGGATTCAAAGACAATGCTAATTATAATGAGCCAAACCTGCATTGCGTTACTAAACATAAGGAAAAAAAATCAGGAGCTTAATCATGTGTTCAGTGACTTAAGGAACATATTGATTCACCCCAGTCTAGAATTTGGTCATCTATACAATCATACTCTTTTTTTGTATTTGTTTGCAAAATCACTTAAATGCAATGTGAATATAGGAGCTTTTTCTTCATGACATGCATAGCTATATTGGCAAATTATCTCTCAAATCATGAAACGCATGAAGAATTGAACAATCATGAACAATTAACAGCTTGTTTAGATTCTGGGGTTGCAGATGTGGTTGGAATAAATACCAGCATTGGTTTTGACATTGGGATCCATTGATCTAGGCTGTACCAATCCATGAGGAGGTGAGTGAAGAACACTGTATTAGCTTCTTACCCCTAGTCTTCTTTCAGATTTATTTTCTAAAGAAGTACATTTCCCCAGAGGAGGGCTTATGTCTGATGCCGCAGACGGCCCTGCAAATTGAAAACAGTCTGAGGAGTTTTAAACCCTTTAAACTACGATGAATTATGAGGTGTTTCACACTCTCCACCTGATTCTAAAGTGTCTATGTCCTCAGAATGTGGATTTTGGAACTACACCCAAAAACACTCATCACACAGCTGAGTCCTCTCATCAGCTCCTGCAGCAGCACATTTACCATAGCTGCAATGACTACACATCTCAGCTGCAGGACAAAGCCATCCTTACTTGCTAACCCATCAAACATTCACCTGATCGCAAGTTTTCCAGTGAATTGTATGCTAATAGAAAGCAACAGACAACTCTTGCAGACAACTTTATATAAATTACCAAAAACATTGAAGTGTCCCAAATAGGAGATACTGTATACGGATGTAGAAGTTCCTTCCATTTCATAAAGTTCCCCAGATGTTTCTTTCATTCACAAGCTCATTGACTCAATGTCCCCATAAGTGTTGATCCTTGTTGTTTGTCACTATCGTCACAAGCATTTAGCTGGTAGAGTTCTTGCTTGAAGCAGAAAGTGACAGAAATGTGACTCTGTGGCCTGCTCCTCAAAGCAACAGCATTACACCTTCAGACTACGAGCCACCTCCAGTGTCCCAGCAGCTGCGCCCTCATTTGTCACCATAGCTGTGTAGCTGACACTTAAGCATGCTGCTACAATCCATAATGGCTTATGCATCTCTACCAAGATGCAAGCTAAAGAAAACACAAGTCTCCAGGTTTCGCATTTATACAGATCCGGGCACAGAGCCAGCTCAAAATACAGCAATAGCATAGTTGCCATTGTCTTAATTGCCAATTGACTGGTGCACTTGCATTTGCAGTGTCTTTTCAATCTCCTTTGGGTAAACAATAAACATGGGAAATACACAGTGAATGCGACAACAGACAAATTGGCTGAAAAGTATCTGAGCAAATGTGAAGATGATCTCAACTATCTTGGTATGATTTTGGGGAATTGCTCTAAAATTACCTTGAACAAGAAGAAATATTGGCAAGGTGGAGTTCCTTCGTTTAGCCTATGGTATGAATTTACCTGACAAGTGCTTAAGGTTGGGTTTTCTGTGGTAGTTTTCAAGCATTTAAAATCTGACTTGTGAAGGTATTGACAATTTATATATCTTCATTTGCTGTAACTAACTTTTTTGGGTTTCATTGTAAAATAATTTCAGTTTTCTGGCCTTTCAGTAAGTAAAATATTTGAAAATTGCTGCAGATAATCTTTCTAATCAACATTCAAAGTTACTCTCAATGACATTTTATGGCTCATTTCTTCAGTTACAAAGGATTACAATTGTAAATCCTTAATTTGATGTTATACATGTTGGCAGGGAAAGCTCAGAGGCATTTCTGTTTTATTGTTTTCACTGCTCTATGTACAGCTACCTCTGTGTGATGCCTTTGACTGGAATTGACCTTTAAAATATTCCTGCTGATCTGTTCATTAGGTCCATGATGTAACACTATGCATTGTGGGCCACTGCACAATATGAACCATTGGGTTTTTGATGATCATGGGCAACTGAAATAAGGGCAAAAAACTGAGCGCCACAGTGTATAAATGTATTAAATTATACACCATGAATTATGTCTGCAGCTGAGTCAAATGACTTGGATAAAATGGTGTTGCAATTGAATTCAAACATTATATTTAGGGTTCGCATATTGAAATTTTAGCTTATTTTTGGGTATCATAACCTGGTGGGGTAATCTAACGTTATGAACATTAACAAATAAGTGTAATTCTGCAAAGAAAAATATCCTCTCCATAAGATACGTGTGAAAGAACAATGTTTGCTTGGGGAAACTCGTCCAGATTGTTGAGTATATAGGCAATGTAATATGTAATGTAGTATCATGCTGAGGCAGAAAAGTGGAAAGGTAATGTACATAACAACTGTATTTAGTACTTTTTTAAAAATAATGTTAATTAGATGATTCTAAGTTCAGAGCCAAAAAACCTTTGTAAAATAAACTGTCACAGCCTGTAACTACTCATCTGCTCAATTGTGATGAAGTATTGATTCAGAATTAACATTTACATTTACAATATACCGTTTGGCAATCAAGCTGATAATGTAAATGAATCTTAAGACATAATTTAAGGTTTTATATTTAAAATTTATGCTGTTGGTTTTGATATAAGTAGTCCTGATTAAGACAAAGCAAGTGTTGCTTAATAATATTGATCCAGTTGATCCTACAATACCTAAATCCATATGTTAATCTGTATGAGCTATGCAGTTTTTAAACAGTACTCATCAAGTGGTGGGAAGGCAGCTTTTGAGGTTTATGTTGTGGCTACACTAGCCATCGCTATGGAATGTGTGGGACTTCCCATCATTTTTAACATGACTTTATGCATGTTGAAACATTATTTACTTAATTAAATCAGTCATAAAGGCATAATGGTGTAGCGGTGTCTTTGTGTATTTGCCATAATTTATTCAGATATTTGCTTTTTTTGTGCATTACTTGCATGCTAACATTAATGGCTACAATATATCAGCGAACATCATGATATCATGTTGTTACTTTAGATATTTCAGTAAGTTTTTAATGTGGACCGCTCGGGTCAAGCGCAACAAGATTGAATGCAAGATAAAAAGTACAGCTTTGACGGACTGAATTCTAGGATGTTGCATACAGCTAAATGCTTTGATTCTTTGTTTGGCTCATCTCTTGGAGAGGAGTTGGCAGTGAGTGTCATTGTTAATTGCTGTATTTGTCAAGTAATGATCTCTCATTCCATACATATGCTAAACAGCCAGGAGGAATTTTTATCACCTTTATGTTTGAGGAGCTCAGTAAAGTTTGGCGAGATGCCTTTAGTCAAACATGATTGATGATTAATTAAAATGATCTGCAGCAGTGTGTCTCTGATGGACAGTGTGTGACAGGTATTTTAATAAACAGCACTAAGACATCCAGCAATCATGCAATTTACTAGCTACTGAAGTGACAGAAAAAAAGTGTGATGGCAGTGTTCTTGCAAAGTAAGCTATTGTAATCACTTGACTCTGCCCCCACTTTCTGATTATGAGTAGGTTTAAGTTTTGGAACTGAGGTCAGAAAACAAATTCAGATGGTATGTTGCTCTTGCTTGAAGCACTTCACACATACCAAGTATTTACCATGGTAAAAAAAAAAAAGTCAAGATTTTAAGACATTATTAATGAATGAAATATAAACATATACAATATTCATGCCATTGAAATTGAAGTTGAATATAAATTCATTCTTATTCACCCCATGCATTTTTGGCCAAATAGTGAGGAATGTTCTATTTTTGATTAAGCTAACTTGCCTAGCCTGGAGAATGGAGTAGCCCTTTGCCAGGTAAGCCAGTAATGTGCTTTCACTACCTGGTTACAGTTGGATACCAGATTCTTACCTTTTTATTTTTTCCCCATCTATTCAAAGAGACCATCTCAAATTGGTGTCTAATGCCAGTTTTACATTAGGTAAGTGCATGAAAGTGCATCTTTTTTTTTTTTTTTTTTTACCAAAAATCTCAAACACCCTTTCTAATACCAGATGTTGGGTCTTCAGTTGCTTCATCTAAGGAGATGATGAGTGGAACATTTTGAAAGTCAAATATGTTTCAGAACGTCCTTAACATCTTTTATATTAAGCAAGCTAATATTTTGCCAATTCCTGCAATTTGCCTTGTCACACTTGTTTGTTGCTTGGCAACCTTATTATTTATTCTGTGAAGACATGAAAAAAGCTAATTGCAAGGCAGAGCTAAATTTTGGAGTGAAGTGCAAAATCAGTCATGGTAAAGATCTGTGATTAAATTCTTGTCTCCCTGTCACTGTTTAGTTATTTGTGGTGAGGGACCAAGTATCTTAGATGACTTAAAAATTGTAAGGGTTCTGTTCTAATGGTCCAAACTCACGGTGCACTAGGCAAAACAGTCAAAACTGTTTTTAATTCAAAATGGTGGGGTGTCAATTTGTTACAAATAGAATGGCACTTCAAGAGCTGCAACGGTTACATTCAAGCTGCTATAAAATTACATTTTTTATCACAGAAATCAGGACTTTCTGATAAATTATTTGTTAATTATTATTGTAATGCATGATTAATGTTGATCAGCAAAACAGAGGCCATAATCTTCAAATGATTTGTTAAGACGCAGTATTATCCAGCATTATCTTAAGTCTGGCAGGGTGCCTGTAATTAGCAGCTTAATTAGGAACTCTAACTACCATTGTTTTTAATAATCAGATATTCATCTTTTAAAGTCATCCCAAGTGTAAGAGCATTTATCTAGATTTGAGATACTAATTTAATGGTGGTATCAGAAAACAGTGGCACAGCAGTAACCCCCTGTTGAAAAAGCAATACATCTGCTTAGAAGTCTGTACAGGGATCTGAGTCAATTTAAATGATTTTTTTTAAAAAGAGCTGTTTTTATAAAATTACAGTTAATTTCTTGTGGGAAAATCAGTTCATTTATCTGAAATATTGTCCATCTTGCAATGGTTTAATTACTTTGGAAATAAATTTCAAGCAAACTTTTAACACAGTGGTGCAGATTATGTGTAAGTCCTTACTCAAATGTTTTTTTTTTCTTCTTTATAAGATATCTTTTCCATAGCTGGAGTGCGTGTGTGCAAAAATCGAAAACAGTATTTCAGTATATCAAAACAGATCAAACAGTAAAGAAACACACACACTTTAAAAATGGGCTCTCAAAACAAATATGCAGTGCAAAACATCCATTAATATTCATATGAAAAATAATGGTATTCCTCCATTAGATATAAGAATGCAATATATGAATAATTTATGCCACTTTGTACCATCAAAAAAGAGAAAATACTGTAGTATAAATTCATGAATGCAATAATCAAATTATATCATCAAAAGTCATATATACCTGTTATTTTTAAGATATACAGCATAATTGGGAGGCTGGGGGAACAGATCCAAAAAAAGGAGTGAACTTTTCAAAGAAGTTCAGTGAAGTGCACAACTCCCACGTGATTAATCAAGTGTTGTTTCTGTCTCATTTTCTGGATGCCTCATTGCTGCAAGGTTCTCTTCAGTTCTGGAAGGGACATGTTTATTCACTTTGTAGTGCCCCTGCTGGGTTGCATTTCCATTGTTTTGGTGGAGTACTCTTCTTGTGCAAATGGCGGAGGCAAACAGTAGACACCTCATTATCTAACAAGAAACCTTTCCTTCCTTGGTCAAATCAAACCTATATCCATTACTTCCATTTACTTTCTAGCACTCTGATCTGCATATGTCGTATGGAAGGTATACAAAGAGTTAGTATTGATATTCTTTTTATATTTATTTTATTAATTGTTAATCTAAATAAATGTATTTAAATGGTGTCCCAAACAAAAATGAAGGTGTTTTGGCATTTATGCATATATATTTGTATATACTACAAATAATACAATTATACATATATACAGATGGTCCACAACTTACGATGGGGTTACATTCCGATAAACTCATCGTAATTGGAAATTATCATAAGTCAAAAATGCATTTAATACACCTAACCTTCCAAACATTGTAGCCTCGCCAAGCCTACCTTAAGCATGCTAAGAACACTTATGTGCTCTCTCTCTCTCTCTCTCTCTCTCTCTCTCTATATATATATATATATATATATATATATATATAGCTGTGCCATTTGCTTTTGATTTCCTTAACCAGAGAGTTTCCATGTTAGAAATTCAATGTAGCATTGGAATACCATTTTTTACTGTGTTGCCTGTCATATTAGCTTGATATTGTGAAGCTGAGCCGAGTATGGAAACTGACATTCTTTTCCTCTGTGTACATGAGAGGAGAATGAGAGCCTGTCCAGAATTGGCAGGCCATTGTTACTGTAGGACCCCATATCAGTGGATCACTGGACTGGTTGTTGGGCATCTCAGACAAGCCACCAGACCCTCAATGCCACAGGCAACTGCTCCCTGATTGTTCTTTTGCTCAGATTCTCCATCGTATGTCCCAGGGTCATTGGAAGGTCATGTGATTTAGGACCCGTCTGAGGGAGAATGGAGAGACAAATGAGAATTGTTGGTCCTTTTTTTAATCAGATGTTTCACACGAGTGCTGGAGGTTGTTTATTTCCATATCTGTACACAACAGTTAACCAAGGGTCATTACATTTTTGCTGCTCTAAAGGGAAATCTGCATCATTGAACAATGTTTCAGCTCTAGACAGTTCCCATACAGAGTTTGTGGCATTTCATGCTGCAGATATTACATGGGATAAGGACATTGTGGAGCTTGTGGACTGCCCAGTGGGGTATAACTCACCCCCACAGCATAAAACGGTGCAATGGCTAGCCCTTGCTTCTTTCCACATCATGGAAGTGTCATCAATTAAGAGCTGCCTAAGCTGCTGGAGTGAATATGATCAGCATATACAACTTTTAACTGGCTTAACCCCTATCACTCCCTGGCAAGGCTGAGGCAGTCTTTGCCCTGCAAGTGTAGACCTCCGTCCTGTAGGTGGCACAGCTGGGGCTCAAACACCGAGTTACAGGACTCACAGCTGGAGTATGAGCATGTGCTTCTATTGTGCGAGCCTGTAGAGGCCCCATCTAAGAAATGACTTTAGTTGTTGCAAGCAAGGTTAAGGACCATAATATATTAAAATGTTCACTTCAAGATTGAAAAATAAATATGGTGATTGAAACAAAGCCAATTCAGATAATTCACCTTCTGCATTCATCTGGGATAAGAAAGCTAAATTCCGTACTGAAAAGCTGTACAACCATTGCATAGACAAGAAATTAACACATTATGTACAGCCACACAAATTGAAAAATTTCATTGTAAAATAAGACCAGTGCATTTTAAGGAAACACATTTATGTCATTGGCCATAAATTCTTTTGTTGTAGGGAAAATGGGGAGAGAGGCTGAGAATAAATATTTCCTCTCTATTGTACACTCTAAATCTAGCCATTACTGCAGAACAAGATTCACTTTAAATTTGCCAAGACTGTATGAACACTCATTTCTGTGCCCATAGCAAGATAAAGATATGATGTAGTTATTGGATACAACACAGTTACAGTTAAACAGGGACGTTTCTAGACTTGTGCCCCACTACTGGGGCACAGGGCCCTAGTGCCCACATCCTCACTCTTGTAATTTATGATACATTTTTAAAAACTGCTTATTTCATGATCATTTACTGGGGCACAACAAATTATTATTGGGGCACGTGCCCCAGTAAATAGGGTCTGGTGACGCCCCTGCTGTTGAATATTATTATACTGCCTTTATCCAATAGCATAATGACTTCTCAAATAATTTTCACTCTCAGTGTCTGAAAAATGTCGTAAAGCCATGGAGGCTGCTGACTTCAACAACAGAATCTTTATTTTGTTGTGTTATCTTGTCATATTGTAGGTGGCACAGATGTATTACTTTTCACACCTCAGTGTTATTGCTTTTATATTCTTTTTTCTCTCAATTTTGAGGAGATAATACCTCACATTCCACAACTCCCCACAGGTTCACCTCAATGCCATCTCCCTGAGCAGCATTGTCCAATGGGGACAATGCATAATGTCTGTTTTGTGTGAACCATCACCTGAAAGGTTCATATTTGGAGAGAGTAATTTTTTTGTGAAACATTTTTGTATTTCTTTTGATAAACACTGACAGCGATGAGAACAAACATTGGCAAACATGGGGGAGTGAAGGTGCATAAACAGTAAAGAAGGAGGAGACCTTATGCCTAAACCTTGTGAATAAGGCCGACCGACACACTCTGTGCGACCTCTTCATTGACCTGTACATATTTCTGGAGGAGGCACAGGATGCCTCAAGAGTGACTGATCAAATTGCTACAAAATAATATACAAAACTACAGATACACAGCATGTACCCTGTGAAAAAACCTTGGATCATACACCAAACCTTTCTGTTAGAACCCTGAATACAGGGAGAAACTTTGTCACCTCTTTTTTTTTCATTTGAATCCCTGATTTTTCCCCTTTTTGCCCAACCTGAATGTTCAACTGAACTGGTTGATCACCCCTGATCCCAGCTCCTATGGAGAGAGAGAACATTGACAGCATTGACAGCTTCCTCCAAATCACGTGTCGAAAATCTCACTTCTTTTTCACGTTGCAGCCAACACGGCTGAGGAGGGTGCTATTGCGATGGACCAACTGGGGATTTTGGCCTGACCTACCCCATATTGAGCCCCCGATGATTGGGAATGGTGAGGCTGGGAATCAAACCCCTTGCCTCAGGACTGTCGTAGGCAGCAATTTATCCCACGAGCCACTCGGAGGCCCCCGCTTTGTCACCTCTTAACACGCAGAACTGAAGAAACAGTTTTACCTTGTATATGCAATAAAGTACTGTTAAAGTTGATACCGTAGGTAGTCTTTCACATTAAACATTATTAGGAATGATAGCCTTTGATTAAATGATTAAGAGAACCCTTGTCTTCTTTGGCATGATTCCAGTCTCAGAGCTCAGGTGGTCACATCTCGAGAGATCTCCAGATCCTCATGCTCAGTCTGGAAACTACTTGCTGAAGCACGGATTGTAATGCCGAGGATATGGCAACTTAGACTTTGGTCAGATGCTTTGGTGAGTGGTGGGGGGCAGGGTCTAGTTTTAATCACCTGTGTTGGCAGTATTCACTGTAGTCTTGCCTTTTTAGAGAGTATTGGTTCCAAAAAAGAAGCGTTACAAAAAGTGTGGTGAGTTCATTGTGCTGCATTCTTTTTTTCCATGGGACCGTTCAGGCTATTACTTCTGATAATGTACATAGTGACACACAGAGGAATGTGATGTTGTGTGGTTGCATATCTCTCACTCAAGCATAGTGAGAGTATATGACGTTTTTCTGTTTTAATGCAAAATTATGCATGTGTCTGTAAAGTAGATTATCAGACAAAATTGTGTTTTTTTATTTGTATAATCTTATTAATATTTGCATTGAAAGATTCATAGGGAGAGTAGTAACAGAAAGAAGCTTTTACTTTTATGTGAAGGTTCTTGCTAAATTACTTTCTGACAGCATATCCTGTCAACTGATTGACATAATATTGCCTTAATAAAAATACTAAAATAATTCATAGTTTGTAAATAAACAAATAGTAGACTGTAATAATAAGTTTTCTTTCAGATGGTTAATACAGTTGTACCTCTGCAATCCAAACCCCTTCTGGATGGTTCAGATTACTGATAGTACCAGATTACTGAAAGTGATATCAAGTAGTATTGTATTATACTGTACATTCTTGTTAATGTCAGGAAACTCATCACTTTCTCCAAATTCACTCTTATCAGCTTTTAGCTTATAAATCTATCACACAGCCGAATAATGCATTTCCAAAGCTGGCGGAAGGCTTGTTATCTCATTTGTTTGTAATGGATGATAACATTCCTTTCTGTTAACTGCTTAGAAATAGCCTACCACCTCAAGTTGCAGAGTGCCGTCTGAAGATGTGCCTGAAAAACAGTAACCCAAGTTTGATAAGATGGTTGGTGGCCTTAACTAATGGAATTTCTGGTGAAACAATGAAATTCAGCAACTAGCCACTGTCCAATGAAATGTCTTCTCTCTTGATGATTTACTCAGAACAGTTTAAACTTTGGCAGGGTAACAGCAGACTTGGAACCATCATTAGAATCCAACATTGATTGCTTGGACAATGACATTGGACGTTCCAGATGTGATTTGAGATATGGTATCCATTTTCTGCCATGTAAATTTCCAGCATTGGTTGCAGTGATCAGAAGAGATAATTGTCAATCCCTACAGTTTTTCCAGTGTCACAGCAAACTGTGCAGCACTTTTTTAGGAAAAACAAATCTCTGTATGATTGAAACATTTGATTCCCAGCTGGTTGCAATGAGTGGTTATATCAGAAATGAGGATTTCCTTTATCCTGGATGCTGCATTATACAAAAAATTCTTGTGGTAGTTTTTCTGCATGAGTTCTGAAGCTACAGTCAGTCATCTTGAATTCATTCACAGTACTAAGCACTTTGCAATTGCACTTCTGTATGCAGCTCTTGAATATCCATTTCATGACATTTGTCAACAGTGGAGCTGGATATTGTGTTCAATGTATGTGCAATGAATCTTAAGTGGGGTTTGAATGAAAACACTCATATGTTGCATCATGGAGATCATGGGTTGATTGGAGGAGGGGGACTCACATTCCTTGGTCTGTAACTTTTGAATGAAAATAAGGAGCGATACAGTTTCAAGACTGTATTAACAGCTGCAGATTATTGATCCAGGAAAACTTTCTAACAAAATCTATCTTGAATCTAACAACATCTTGATTGGTTGTTGTCAGTTTTAACTTTAAAAATGGACCTGCTGTGTTTTTTGCTACTTCTAGTTTTATGCAATAGACTCTTTTTTAGTTTGAGGTTGTGTTCCTTGCAGTTGACAGTTTACCTCCCCAGGATACAGACTGCATCTTACAAGTTTTTTTTTTTTTTTTTTACTTTTCCTTGTTTTATTGAAAGTTTCTGTAATATTACAGAAATGAAATGTGCACTAATGCATTATCCCGAACACTGCAGGCTACAGAGTCCACAGGAGAGCACTAGCACTAACAAGAGAGGAGACGTATCTTCCGCTGACAACCGGCAGCCTGTGGGTTTCTGCAGTGTTATTCTGAGCTGCTAGCGTAGCCACAACCGGAGGGACCCTGGACAACTTAAACCCACATGCTACCTCTGAAAGAACAAAGTCAATTCCTTCTGCTGCTGATGGAAATCTGCATCTACAGAGCCCAGTCTGCCCTCACGGTAAGTGCTCTTACTTACTGAATTTCAACATTTCAGCTACACTTGGAGAGAAATATAAGTAAAGAAAATTTCTTTACTGTCTATTTTGTCCCTTTTATTCTTTTCTATGCTGATTTTGAAACTCAGTCAGCCCACCCGGTCACAACCACTTCATTATGTAATACATTCCACATGATTTGCACAGACACAAAAGTATGAAACCGACTTCATGAGCAACTTGTGCAGACAGACTGCTGGTGCCCAACTGAGCAGCAGGGATCGGTGGTGAGTAATGACACATGGACATGCCTGCCAACTGAATCCTTCCCTCCCTGGGTGTCAGGATTAATGCTCTGCTTTACTGTCAGCACAAACACAGTCTGGATTCAGTTCTAGATCATGGGGCCTAGTCTTCCTTTCATAAACTCTCCTATTCTTTTGTTTTCACAAGCCTTAGTGTAACATGTGTGTACACAAATTTCACAAAATGTCACAAAGTATTGTTTCTGAACTTGAAGATAGTGATAACTGATTATGACATTGTTAGCTTCATCATGCCTTTCTCACCTTGTCTTTCCAGGCCTATGGACAGTACTATGGGCTTTGTAATCAAGTACAAAAGATCTGTGGTAAATCAAAGCCACAGAGTTGCTAATAAAACTGTGATCCATTAAAAGAGAGCTGAGTAGGATGAATCCCCTTCAGTCATTTTAGAGATAATAGTTTCATGCCTTTTAGGAAGTTTTTTCCAAAATGAGCAGCAAGAGAGCATTTCCTGAACATACAGTATGTAAAGTAGTTCCTTTGTCATGTAGAACACAAAAGGGATCAGTTACAATTTCCATGCAGAGTGTTTCAGTGGTGTGGTGCAGACTTTTTTGCATCAATTTAAAATGCATGAAGAATTTTTTTTCCTGTGCCTTCATCTAGTTGTGAATGAACTGACAGAAATCACAGTGCCATACTGTACAGATTAGTTATTAGAGGTTTAAACTGACAAAAACAAAATTCTGGTACAACAGATGTTAATTCACATTCTTTCAATCAGTGAATCAATCAAGTGATCAAAATGTACTTCAGTTATACATTTTGCAAATTCTTTTTGTTTTATAAAGCACTGAATATAATTTTTTAGAGATCATTGAAAAAGCAGAAAACCCAGAGCCAACTTGGTAAAACACTTGAAATTGATTCTGTGGCCCTATGAAAAGGTGTTTGAGAGTGACTCCTGGAAAACAGAATCAAAGAAAACAAACAGTAGGACAAAAACAAAAGGAGGCTTGTAATGCAAATGAAAAGATCCATACAGACATACAGGGCAGTGCAGTAATGTGGGGCAGCACTGCTACTGAGAGAATGTTATTAAGCGGAACATCGCGGCAGCAGGGGGCTGGCCTGTAGGTGCTCCTCTTGCTCCGGTGGCTTGATGGAGAGATTGGGTGTGAGAGAAGGAGAAGGGAGGTGAGAACATGAGAGCATGGCAATTAAAGTACAGTATGTAACAGTCAGCGCAGCATGGTAAAGGGCGCTACAGAAAAAAAGTACGTCATAATACCGCCAAAAATACCCCTTTTCAGAATTTACCAACAAATCACATAATGGCAACTCAAAAAGCAAACTGAGATTCACTATTCAGTAATGCAGGCAGGTCTCTTTTTCACGCTTGCGACTCCAGCTGAACGCTGTGATGGTGAATGCAGTCATTCCAGCGTCAGCATGCCATTTTTGATTGCTAACCTAAAGCTCAATGATGCAATTAAAAGAGAATTAGTATGAAAAATGCACTGCAACACCACACTTTACTAAGAAAATCAACAAAGCAGCACCATCTCTTCAGTGCCAAAGGAGCTTTGCTAGGAATTCCAAGCTGAATAAGCTTGGCTAGCATCCAGGAGGACCTTTTTTTTCTTTCTCCTTTCTCTCTCCTTCTTTCTTTCGTTCTCTAACTCCCTCAAAGACTTCTGAAGTGTATTTAATGAACTCGATACAGTCCTACCAGGATGGTGTTCAATCCCTAACAAAATGGGTGCAGGACTAAAATGATCTTAATGAGAAGCTAATAAATTATTGGCTGTCATTTACCATGAGCTGTAAATGATCTCTGACTGTAATTATTAGCCTTTCTTGGCAGAATAGTTTCTGTGTCTTTACATTCATTACACTTCTCTTGACTGAGTTGTGATTTTTTTTTTCATACCTCTCTGAAAGTGTGTAAAGGTATTTGCACTGCTTGAACTTCATGCAAAATATGACATATGCAGTTTTATATGTAAATGTATGCAATTTAGAAAAATGAATTAACTTTAGAGTGTGCGGAGTTATGTTTATGGTATGAGTCATTACACTTACCTAACATAGGTGTCAAAAGAATTTCCACTCATCTTTTTCAGCATGGACTAATTCAAGTAACTTATGGCACATGTATCATGGATTGCTTCTCAGTGTATTTCAATGGGTTTTCTTGAGTCTGTTCACAAAAGTTTTAATCAGTATTTACCTGTTGAGCTAATGTTAGTACAAAATGGTTTCCCACAGTTCTCAAAAACTGCCTGCAGGCATGAAACTCAGCAGTGCTCTGAGTTACGGTCCATTCGGGCAGGGTCATCATTAACATGTTGTCAAACAAATATCTTTTAAATACAGCATACAAGAGAGGCACAGATGATGATCCTGCCTCCCCTCATGCTTGTATTACCTGCATAAAGAACTAACACAGTGCTAGACCCTGGGAATTCCTTGCCCTTATTTCAAAAGAAAAGAATGGCAGCCATTTATACTCAGTTTGCAATTTGAATTGAATGCCTCCGTTCCCAGGTAGGTAATGATTGTTAAGCCTTTATGATGTGCAATTTACTTCTTTATTTTTTAACAGTCAGTCAGAGTTTGCGATGTGTTATAATCCACCATGTCAGATGGTAGTGATACTATTGGCTTTAAATGGAGATGCTATTGGCTTTTAATGTTTTGTTTACAAACATCACCTCTAACATCAAAATCAGGACTAATTGTCCCACTTTTGTTACAGTCATTCAAATCCTTAATGGGGTTATTTTCTATATATTCAGATTTCATCTCCCTCAGACAAAATTTTCTGTGTATGTGCATACAAACTTGTTTTTCCAAAAATAGTCATGCTTTGAGTCCTTTAAGAGGATGACAACAAAAATAAAATGTTTTGTTTTTCCATGCATGTTAATTAAATGTAAAGAGGGTACAGAACTAAGCCTTCATTTGGTCTTTTCTGTTTCTACATTTAGTATATGTGGGCAGGAAAGGAGGGAAACACAGGGTGAAATGCTGGTCTGTTTAGCACTCATTGTTATTGTCATTTTTCAGAAAACAGCAAGGTGTAGACTTTATGGAAGTTGGAGTCTGGAGTTGTAGATACACCTTGGAAGAGTCAAGTGTTGGTCGTTGCTTAATTTCTTTATTCTTTAATTGTCACTTGTTTTTCGTAAATGTCTTTCGGGTGTTTGCTAAGATTAACCTATGTCTGTAGTTGCAGAATCCAATTCTTGTCTTAGTCTTAGTCGTGAAGTTGTTGATAAACCTCTTTTTAATTTTAATCGTATTGTAATTTTATGTCAATTAAAGTTGACACATCAGATTTCTCATTCCTTTTAACAGATTTGGGAAATTAATTCATAATATCTTTTAAAACAATTATTAAATCACATCACATCAAAAGTAATTTTATGGCTAATTGTGAAGAGGAGTTTTAGCATGTGACCAGTACTCATGGTGCCAAACATTAAAGGAGGGCATATATTTCCAAAACTGATTCAGGAATAATTATTGTATTATTGTCCTTCCCCAAAAGGGTACCTGTAACTTGTTGTCTGTTACTTCTAGCTTTTGTTTGTTTTTCTTTTTATTATTATTGAAACAGTGCAATTTTCTATGAAAAAATAACCAAGCTGCAGTTTTTTTTTCCAAAATTCACTAGGTCATATCTCACTCTGGGCATTTCCACACAATAAACCGAGTCATCACCCTCATCCAGGGGTCTGATAGAGACATGCCCCTAATCCCCTCATTATTATCTTTCCCATCCTGCATCATTTTTTCTGAGATTTTTTATTGCAGTTTGATTGGTTACTCAGGCTGAGATGATTGGCTATCAGTCTGAATAGTGAAATATTGAGTACCTCTGGCACATGGTCATATTATTAATCCAGAAAAATGAATACTGTATGGAACTCTGAGCCAGAAACCAGAAACATGTCTGGTACCTCAGGACCAAGACTGCCAACCCCCTCTCATCTGCCCTCATAAGAATTATATTTTAATTACAAGATTGCTAATTGAAATGACTCTCAAAAACCAACACATAACAGATCCAATTGTCACAAGCTGGCTGAAAGAACTGCTGCCATAGCAACCCAAGTGTTTCCAAAAAACTGCTTTATCCCAACGAAGCCTGTGATTCAACTTCCCGTGGCAACCACAATCTACTTTGGTTGGGGGGGCAGGGGGGAGGGTGTGGAGGAGAGGATGAAGGAGGGCTTGAGAGAACAAATGAGGCTGGGGAGACTGTGGACCAGGGCAGAGGCGATGAGAGATCTGAGCTTCCTGACGACTCAGTCACAGAGGTGCGATGATGGAGGGGATTGTCAAGATAGATTCTCAGAAACCGCATTACAGAGCGTACAGCGAAGCAGATGGTGGGCTCTGTGTGGCTCTGCACTTTGGATACTGAATTAACATCCCCTTCTTGTGTCATTCCAATTCTGCAGCAAAGCTACAGCTAGACCTTACTTCAGCAAAAAAGTCTCACAGATACCTTTTGAAATCAAGCCAAATGAGGAGTCTTTGGGAGGCTCTGATATATTTTTAGCTGTAACTAGTGCCTCCAGGGATGTATGGAGAATTTTTACCATTTAAGGTTAGGCTGATGCAAGCTATGGAAGGCAAGTTAAGCTGCACTATAAAAAGAAAGTGTCAGTTTAGTCCTTGTCCTCATACTGTAATTGTTCTTTTTTCAGTGGATAACTTAATTTCTCTCCCCTTCACTCTCTTCAGAATGAGAGTTGTTTTATTTACATGAGGCTGGCTCAATACACCAGCCAGCTGCCTTTTGTTTGGAGGGATGAATTGGCTTTAAGGGATTAAAATGGATTTTTGGCATCTGTAAATGCAAGGCTATGATGCACATAGTTATGGTCTAGTGTGACTTATGGGAGATGAGCCTTGGCTTGAGTCTTTACACAAAGACACCAGTAGATGGCAGATTTCCTTTTCAGAATATGCCATAATGGAAGACAATGTGAAATGCAAACAATGTGAACAATGATGGTTCAATTTAAAAATAAATAAATGAAGAAGGCAGATAAGTAGATCTATGTGGATTTGCAGCAATGCCCCAATGTATAGTTTGTTTTTTGACAGCATTTCCTCACTGGAGCGTGTGATTTTAGTTTGAAATGGATAAGGAGTGACATATTTGGCCCACAGGTAGTTGGGCCCCAGTTTGAACATTTTTGCATGCCTAAAGGAAGAAGAGTCTTTGTTATCTTACTGCAGGATCTAGTTGATGATAAAAACAGAAGTAGGAGGAACACATATTTTTAAGATTATCAGTAAACACAATCAGCCTGAAGGGGACTTGCGACAACTCCCAGGTCTTCTTCAGCCCTGTTCTCCGAGCTCCGTAACTGAGCATGGCTTATGGTGCCAAGAGTTGTGGGATCAAAGGGATCGCCTCTGGCCTGCCCATACTTCTGTGACCCAAAAAAAGTCATCTGCCGAAAATGTGCCGATTGGACTGCAGTGATGGGAAGACGGGTGGAATGCGTGCCTCTTGTCACCGGAGAGGAAATTGGCACCATGCCGCAAAACAAGCCACCCCAGCTGCAGAAATCCTTTTGTCACATGTGCCGTGTTGGACCACCGCACACCCTGCCTCCCTCCTCAAAACAGAGCCGCCCCAGACAGACAGCTCTTTGAAAGGCCTTCCCTGTTCCAGCCCGTGCATAGTATCTCAGTCCCTTCCTTTCCTGTGGCCAGTTCTGGAAAGACAACCTTTTTCTTGTCACCGCTTCAACACTTCGAGCCAACCTGTCACGGTTCAGAGTCTGTCCTTTGGCGACTGCCATGCAGATTGTTCCCCAAAGTCTAAAAGACATGGGGTCTTATTTACTGAAGCATTTAGTATGTTCAAAACTGTTTTGCTGATTCGAAATGACTAAAAGAGCAAAATTGATTCAATCACAAATTGTGTCACTGACACTGCATGTGCAAAATATTGACCTGCTAAAGGCTTTGATAAATTTAGCCCATAGTTCGAATAGAATAGCATTCAGCAGTTGAAAAAGTGAGTTGGCACTGCTGTGTCACAATGTGGGGTTGAATATAACATGTCAAATTTGAGAAGGACCATCTGATAGTATCATTGCAATAATGAAATTAAAGCAGCAGGTCAGTAAGTGTGGATCGATAATTTGTCATTGCAGTCCATTTTGGAATATAATCTGCAAATTTCTTTTAATGTCCTTTTTGATGATTTTTCTCCAGTTGCCTCCCATTTATTACCTTTCATTTTCAAAACCTCTGAAAACACAAACACATGGACAAACAAACATGTGAGTGTCAAAATAGACTGAATTGTCACAGTAGGAGGAAATCAGGTGCTGAGAGTAAACTAATAATCAGCATTCAGTCGGTCTGCTCTGTGTGTTGGCTGGAGCTGGGTGGGGGAGGGGGTATGGTGCTGTGAGCCAGCAGGTGTACTCCAGCTCTCACCGGGTAAAAGCCCCGGCACATCTATTGTAATTAGGAGATAATGGAGCCTCATGAATTCAACTTTTCAGCTAAAGTGTCAAATAAGCGCTGGTGCCTTGTCAAGTTCGGGCTCCTGCCTGCCTGCCTGGCTGTCGCTTAACTCCCTTAAAATGCCTTTTGAACAGTTTCCTTTAATAAACGCCAGTTCTCCCACTCTCTTGAAGAAAAGACAAAATAATAAAAGAACTTGGGTGGGGAGGGGGGGTTGGGTGTCGGAATCAAGAAGCTTGAAAAGAATAGCTGCAACACTTTGTGGTGAGGCATTGTACCAAAATAACATTTTTTTTTAAAGATTCTTTTTCATGGATGGCTATGTAAGCAATCGCTGCATATCTTGCAGCCGTCAATTGAAAGACCAGACATTTAAGATGAGTTTTTTCCCTCAAACTTTGTTCACTTAATTGTTTTGTACAAGTGAAATCTGTTTATGACTGAATATATGAAATATGTAAAGTATGTCTGTAGTTTGAATATAGACTCTAAAGCAATAATTATACCTTCATCACTTTGTGTTGCCAAAGGCTAAACACAAAATATAGTATTCTATACATTTATAAATGCCCTTGTTTTTGGTACATTGTCTGATGAGTCTGATTCATAAGTTTTAATGTGCTGTCATTATTTTCATGCATCTAGTTAATTGATATTTCAGCAATTAACATGATGATTGCCATAAGTAACAGAATGAAGGCTAGATGGACCCAGTAATGATGACATACTAGAATAATAAATACCTTTTATTTTCTGTGGGCCCTATTTTACATCATATGTCAGTATTATGGAGCCAAGGCTTAAATGCAAGAGACTTCTGTGAGAAGTCTGCTAACATTACAGTGCGGTAGGGTAGTACTGTATTATTGTTATAGAGTGGCCCTTGTTGAAAATTGATTATGCTGTGATATCTAACTAACTGCATCATTTAACTGTTTAGTGGGCTAGCTACATCTTGTCTGTATATGTTTTAGTTACAGGCTGAAATGCACAGCTATATCTATATCTATTTTATATAAGTATGGTCAGATAGCTAGCTAGCCAGTTATAGGTAGTTGACCTTGAGGCATACATAAACATTCAAGGTAGCCAGCTTCTACTGATAGCCTGCAGGCAAGCTTTTGGGATTCCTAAGACAATGGTTAAACTTGGCTGTCTAAGAATTCCTCCACTTTAAGGTTTCTGAACTGAACATATGTTGACTCTGCATCCCTCTGAAGACAATTTGCAGAGTGTTAAGGTGAAGGCTAATTGCCATGTGCCTTGGAGGGGTCATGGGTGTCTTGAGCTGGCTCACACAGTGAAGGCATCTGTTCATGGTGCAGCTGTGGGTTCTGTGACCGGGTTTTAAAGTCCCAGCCATGCCATCACAGGCTATGGCTGGACAACCATACTGGCAAGGCAGCAATTGGCTCAGTCTCACCAGGTAAAGATCAGGGGATATACTGGTTAAGGTTCATTAGTCTCTTCACTCTCTAGTGTCTGCAGGCAGATGAACCAAGCATGTACTGACTCTGTGTTCCTCTGATGACATCGCCAGTATGTGATCGGTGATGTATCTGCAGTTCAAATAGAGGCGAGTTTAATTACACATGACTTGGAGGAAGTCATGCTCTGAGTCGCTGCGTGAGGAGTGTACAATTTATAAGTTCAGTTTGGGTGAGGAAAATGCTAAATGGGAGTCATTGCTTTGTTCCGGCAGTCCACATCTTTTTTGCAGGAGAGAGGGTGGGGGCCATAAAATGTTGATCGCTTCAGTCTACTGCTGGTTCTGCTTTAAATGCCTGCTTTCCATCTATATCAATATCTATGCATACATTCCAGTTTTACCTGCATTCCATCAAGACTAACAAAGTCCAGGAAGACTAACAAAGAGAGAATGATGTAACATATCGTGTTGGTATTGACTTTGGTTATGTAGATTTAACCATTTTTGCTTTGTCTTAGCAGGGGAAAACATGTTATTTGAGACAATGACAGTTAATTGAGTATTTTTATAACCACATCACATCATAATGTTTTCATTGGTCCTATCAATTACACAGCATCCATCTCCTCTGTATTTTTGATAACTGCACACCACAGGAACATCTCAGTGAAGTGTTTGATGAGTTGATAAAAAAGGTCGTCTTATCCGGGCATATTTGTGCGAGAGAGGTTCTTCTTCTTTTTAGTGTCAGCAGATGTGTAAACCATGCATCGTGATCGCTCAGTGCTCAAAACATTCTTTTACCTGCCGCTGTTTTTGTACCATTTTGAATTGCTGAGATGTCAGCTGCCGCAGTCAGACAGATGGGAATTCAAGGCCGCTTGAAAAGCTAAATGCAGGCATCGTGTTTACCCGATCGAAAACTATTTCCTGTTGCCTTTTAAGACACTTCAAAAGAGAACCAAAGGTTCTTTTTTGGAGGGGAAAAGAGTCTGTCAGAGAAGGCAGGCAATTTTATTCCCAAACCCACTGTGGAATGATGAACTCCTTAATGTATTTTATAAACATGCTCCCAGTTTTGGCTGCCTGTGGGTGATTCAAATGGACCATGCAGACCTTAGTATGGCCTCAGTTCATTTTGGATGTACGCAAAAGAAGCCACCTGAATGACAAAGGGCTACGCACTAGAACTATCATCTAACATCAGAAATGAATCGTATGTTTAAGCTCTTTTTCCAGGTTGGGGATGTGCCACTTTGAAAAGCTTGTATTTTGCTGACTGTTGTGTAAAATACGGGGGTTTTGCAAGCCAGGATGGTGGTGGAGGTTTACCAGTTCTGTGAGTGGAAAGCTCTCAAGGGATATAAAAATTCTGAAATGTATTGGCTCCATGGCTGGGATCTATGCCATCTTTCTACAGCTGCCCTGACAGCTCCTGTGCCTCTTCTTTAACCCACATAAATGGGTGCGTCCACCAAGGTGCTCCTGTTACTCCACTCCAATTCAACAAATATTTACCCCATTCTGCTTAAATATAGATAAATTCCTAACGCTATTTAGTAGATTGTCTTCTTAAAGGGTATGCTATCAACAGGACATGCACTCCTCCAAAAGGGATGATGAAGTAGCAATCCAGTTTTAAAATAAAACAGATTTTCACTGTAAACAAATGTTTCAAAAAATGTACTTTAGAACAGATAGCTGCTTTTTTAGATATTAACTGGTCACTTGAGGTCACACATTCTGTCTGGGAGATAGGGTATATCTGTGAGAACATATTTCTGCTTATAACGTGTAGAGGAATAAGCACTTGAAGAAACAACAGATAGAGTTGAAAAATGAACTGCACTTGGAGAAACAACATGCCAGCTCCCTTTCCAGATGCTTAAGGAGACCATATGAAGTTCAAGACAGAATTTGATTGTCTCACAACACTTTAAATTGAAAGATGAGTAGGACAAAGTGTGCATTTTATGCAAGGAAACTGCTGGTGTAACAATTGTGTTGCTCCAAAGCACACAGCTGTTCACTAAGCTCCATATGCAGTCAGAGTTAGTCACATCAGACAAGGGTTATATTCCTCAAATATTCCAGAATTTTTTTTTTTCCTCATTTGGAAGTTTCTTCTCTTATATATTTGCTGATTTACAATTAGGTCTTGAGGAAGTTATTTGAGAAACTTTTATAAGAAATATATAGATATTTAGATGTTGCGTCAGGGCTTAGAGATCTCAGAGATTGATCCTTCCTCTTGGCCTCTGTCCAACAAAGGCCTGACGGTTTGCTTGTTCTCCCAAACCACTTCTTGACCGCAAGCGTACATTAAATCTTCCATTGTAAATAATGGAGCTAAGAGAGTTTTGCTGTGTTGCAAGTCTGTTATGATGTCAGCCCTGACAGCATGCTGTGTGAGTTGTTCCCCTTGCCTTTGAGCCCTTTTTTGGGGCAGTGTCTGATATCACCTTCCAGAAGAGTCATAAATCTGACAGTGAAGGTGGGAGTTATTGAACAGCAGGAAAATGAAAGTCTCTAATGTTGAAAATTGTTCAACAGACAGCAACATATATCAGTCCACATTGGCCTCTACTGTCTGATTTGTTTTTAAATCACTGCATTCAGAATCACCCCTGCCCCCTACATTTAATCATTATTATTTTTTATTGAAATAAAGATCAAACCTGCTGGAGTGTGGCTCATAGCATCCAATTTCCTTGTTCAACACCGATGTCATGAATATGGGGAAAAAACTGGAACACAGATTGGAATATGCACCTCCACTATTTTACTGTTCCCCAAACAGGATCCCCAAACTGTCCTTTTTACATGTAAGGTGCTTTTTTATTATTATTTACATCCAGTATTCCAGCTCCATGGTGGAATGGTTCATTTTTTTTTTAGATTTTGGCCTTTTATCAAGTGTAACGGCACTGTTTGTGATGATGTAATAGTATTATTGGGCCAAACCCAACCATAATTTAATAGACTGAAGTAATTCTTTTGATAGAACGAACCCACTGACATCTGTTTTTTAGGGATTCTATTTATCCCCTGCTGCTATTTATAAATAATACATATTCTGAGTACTTCCCATTACATAATAGGAGGAGATGAGGGCGCCCTTTGTTGCTACTGCTGTTTCCTTTGGCAACTGAACATGTCATTGGCACTCTCTTTTGGAAATGGAAAGTGGAAAGCAATGTCTCATGACAAATGGAGCAAATGGTCTTTGATGGAGGTGATCTTCTCTGAGCAGCAGACCCACCCACACCTTAGTCTAAAAACCTTTTAATTGCAATTAATTGTAAGTTAAAAGTTAACTCGAACATGGTTGTAACAAGGTTTTTGTTCATCTTTCCTTTTTAATTGTTAACTGTCCATTGATTGTATTGTACCTGCAGCACATCAGAAAAATAAAATAACTATTTCATAATGGAAAAAAGTTATGTGCAAATTTTGATTGAATCCTTTGTTGATTTGATTCAAATATTGATGGGACCAAATTGTGGGTCTTGTCCAGAAAACCGTTGTATTTTGTCTTCAATGGTCTCCAGCCCTGGCAATCTTCAGTAAATCTGTATAGAGATAGAGCAGGGAAAGAAACAGTGCTGAGTGGAAAGAATTGATTTTACTCCTCCTTCTGAATCCTGCCTCTACTTGTAGTATTTACTGAAAAGAATTACACTCATGCCATCATAAAACCAAATTTTTCTCATTTATGATTATGCAGCACCTGCATTTTATAAATAAATAATCCATGGGAAAGTGATCAAATTGTTGGAGTGGAAGGGGATTAAGTGGAGTTATCATATATGCGAAATAATAAATAATAAATGTGTGCACTTAATGAGAATGTTTCGCATTACTTCAGTTCATCTTAGCTGTTTGAGAACAACATGCAGGTTCCTGGGAACCCTTATAGTGAAGAAAATATTATCTATATAGGCCTAATCCAATTCTTATTTAAAATAAGAATAATAAAAAAATACTGAAATATTGAATTCAAGGTTTGACACCTTTTTTTGCTGGCATATTAATTAACTCTGCTTCTCTTTTTGACTTTTTAAAAAAAAAAAAAAACTGTTGTTTGTCTACAAAGGGTGGGCTGTGAAAGATTGTATAACAGGGCAATGTGCTCTATGGTTGGTGACACAGTGGCTTATATTGACAGGTTTTCTAACTGATATCTCAAGGTCCCTAATGTATAATTCATTCACTGACTGGGAGTGGAACACTACTTCCATGACTTGCTTGGTTATTCACACAAATTTCTGTATTCGGTATCGGTAGTGCACATTAATTTAGCATCGTTAAGGTACTGTTTTATTCAATTACTACAGTTTACAAACTGGATCTCATCTAGTTTATTTGTCGCATAGAGGCACACTTTTTAAATGCACTTAATTATAAGTCTGAATATTTTGAGGTGGCAGGATCTCATCAAGAATAAAAAAAAATCTATCCCTGTTTAATCATTCAATCATCAAGTGATTGGGTAGAAAAATCGTTTGCATTGAGATGGATGGAGAGGAACTGTGATGCTAGCGGTGATGCCTCATTAGGGTTTGGTTGGTTTATACATATTACTTTGCTGCAGCCATGCCTCAAGAAATGATAAACATCATTATGACTTGTCATAGCTGGTCTTCGATGAAAGGCAAATGTTACATGTTCTGTTGTAGGGTTTTTATGACTCTTGTTAGGAAGTACTGTAATGTAACACTATTGATATTCATTGTCACAACATGTAGATACTTGTGTTACAGCTATCTTGACTATGTCAAAATTGTTCCTCAAAAATGATTCTTATGATCATGTCTGACACAGAATTACACATCATTTTGTCATGAGGAGTTATGAAGTGCTTATGACATAGTCATGAAGGCATTAAAAGTGACACAAAATGATATGGGAACATATTCATTTCACTAATGAATATGCCTCTTTCACTAATCTACTAGATCAGTGTGATTAATATGTTCATATGATTTTTGACAGTGGCCCTCCTGGCCCTGGAGAGCTGCAGGACATGCTGGTTTTTGCGGTCACTTAATGACCAATTAACTCAGCTGATTACACAACTAACTCACCTCATGTGATTTCTTCATTCTGAACTTGCTGTAAAATTTCAGGTGAAAACAAAAACCAGCATACAGACTCTCCAGGAGGACCACTGATTTATAATATGATTTAATGTGTCATTAGTATGATATAAGCTAAGTGATGGATATAGCTAATATGATTGGTATGATGAATGTTATTTGAAGTCCCTGTTAATCTTTAATAGGAGCCTATACCCGGAGCCTTCAGATTTCTTGTTCTGACTTCGGTGAATTATAATAATACTTTAAATATTGACATCAGTTTTAAAGTTGAATTATTTAGTGATGAACCCCCTTTGCTTGAGGACACATTTATGTTTGAGTGTTGATTTTTGACCTTTCACCATCACATATTTGTTCATTTATCTTAACAGCAAAAGAGAGTGATACGTTTGACCTTTCCTTCTGATGAAATGGCATTCTTTTCTGCCTTGGCTTTCACCCGCAAAACCTCTCCCTCTCAGCGATCAGGCTGGAGTCTGGTGTGTTAATTTCCCAACACTTAGGGAGCCCTGCCCTTAGAGTTGTGCCACATACCTTTTGACATTTCCAGTGGAACTTGGCCTTAAGGAACAGTCTTTCCCTAAAAACTATGGATGCAAAATATTGTTCACAGGTTCTCAGTTGCCAGCTGTCTGAGATCTTGTTTTGATGAAATGGCATTCTTGTCCCTGCATGCTGCACTTGACCTTTTGTTGGCTTACGCACAACAATGAGGGAGAGAGCTAAAGATGTTTATCACCTCGGGTCCATACTGAATCTGCATGTGAATGAATAACTGTTGATATTAAAACCCCAGAACCATATTGATTGTATGTGTATGAATGAGAGACTGTGAATATTAAAACCTCAGCACCACAGTGAATCTGTGCAGGAATGACATATTAAAGGCACACATTGCTGAGCTCTTAAGCATGGTGCCAGACAGTTGTTTATGAATAAAGGACCATTCAGAAAAGGATCTCATGCCCAAGATTACATTGTCTGAAAGTCATTTATTGGAACTTATGAAAACCTCTGAATGATTTAAATATGTCGTGTATCGTGGTTTGCATTAAGCACTTGCTTCATTGATTTAGCATTTTGAACCATACTCTGTAAACCTTGAACGTTGAAGGCGCAAGGCAGCTTGTCTACCAGGCAGAGAATTTCATCAGTATTTACTCTGAAATACTAAATCCCAATCCCAAAAAGGCTTTCATTCTTTGGATATCTATGAGTAATCACACATATTGCAAGAATCACCTGTATGAAGTATTGGGTATATCTATGGTGCAATGTGAAAACTGTGATTATTTCATTTTTAAAGAATGAAAGCAAGGCTTGCTCTCCTGACAAATATAAGGCTTACTCTCCTGACAAAGACTGAAATAGTTATTCTTTGCCATTGAAGTCATCATAACAGTCCAGGTTGACAAGGAAAATGTGTTTATGTACAGATTGATGATGATGATGATGATGATGATGATGATGATGATGATGATGATGATGATGATGATTATCATTAACACATGTTTCATGTTTTTTAGAATTCAATAACAATAAGCTGATTTTTTATTTACACCACATATCAAATTATTTCAGCCATTCTGTAGCTTTATCAGATTTGTGTGTTACTCACAGTATAGGAAATAACAGCAATATAAGCTGAATGAGCATGGCACATGAGGAACAGGTGGGCCATGTTTCACTAGAAGAAAAATAGGCCACTGCAAACTTCCCACAGAGGCACTAACTTTCTGATTGAAGTCTACTCAATCAAGTCACTCAGCAGATGTAAGACTGAAGATTATATGACCGTTTGCATTTCAATTGATGTGCAAGATATATTTTTGATATAGTCACTTGGTGGTTGGCAAAATCTGGCAGAAATGCAACTAATTAAGAAATGATAATATGTGAAATTGAATCACCTTCAGCGTTTTACTTAGTCCTCATGTAATCATGCTTTCACCATT
The DNA here is from genome assembly GCA_022829145.1 of Albula goreensis. Lineage (NCBI taxonomy): Eukaryota > Metazoa > Chordata > Actinopteri > Albuliformes > Albulidae > Albula > Albula goreensis. The sequence goes on along the minus strand of CM040746.1, from coordinate 14,562,411 downwards.
GTAATAGCCATGGTATTATATGTGACAGGTCCTAATCTTCAGTGGGGAATACATTCAGTAATTGCATACTGTTTCCCCAAGGTAAGGCTACAGAATGCTTCACCGCGCAGGTCCCCCCGATAAAGTTCTACTATTGTCCTGCTTTCATTCTCAATTATGCACCTACACACTATATCTATAATCAGGCTCGATTAAAACTCATAATAAACGTCCTTGGTGAGATAAACTGTTAAATTATAGTCAGCCAAGCTTTGGCATAACGTATGGAAGGGGAGAAAGTGATTTAAGAGAGTTCAGCAGATAAAGGGCCAGGTACAATAACAAGGGCACTTGAATTTTGTAAATTGTCAATCCGAAAGAGATTTCCACAGTGCTCTTAGCAAAGGTGACCGCGTGATTAATGAGAGATGTCGCAGCTGTAAACTTTTATGCGTCTTTCTTAATAATGTGATAATGGAGTGGCTGTCACCTGCGGAGAGTGGTGGCGAGACTGCGCTCTGTGTTTTATGGTAATCAGCTCGAATGCAGACATGTCACTCACACCGCAAGCAGGAGTGAGAAGTAAATACAACAGCCTGGCGCTTCCCATACTCGTTTCATTAATTCCGCTCCTGGCATTTTGAAAGTAATATTGCTGGTATGGGCGCCAGACCTATAAATGGAAGATGCTGGTGCTACATGGTGCTGCTGCTCCACACAAAAAAGGTATTTTTGGAAGAAAAGATAAAAAATAAATGGAAAAATGTATCATATCAGAGGGTAATTATGGAAACAACATTTAAATTGTACAGTTAACTGATAAATAAAAAAATATTGTTAGTGCACCAAATCCAGTAATGATAACTCACTTTCAGTACTTCACACTTATTCAGTACTTCACACAGAATCTTGCTTATACTGTACATTTAGCAATGTACTTGATAAATGACGAGCACTGAATATTTACACTGTACTATATGTAAAATTACCTCTAAATATAAATTGGCTGTTTTTTTACTTTATTTTAAGTGTATGTGCTAATACAATAATAAAATGGTGCCCAAATAAGACAGGAATGTGATATTCTCCCTCTCAAGGACCCTACCCATGGATCCAGCGTGAATTTATCTGAAAAGGTCAGCCTCTTCAGTCAAAGGTTTCCCATGGAAAAGAGGCAGTTCATCAGAATGTGGTAGACTTACATAAGCATCGAGTACAGTGCTTCAAAAAGGTTGGTTAATGGGCTGCTGGCCTTGAATATTGAAATGCATGGTTTAATCCTGTATCCTGTCTTTTCTTTTTTACCTCCCTCAGAGTTTCCTCTCACAACAGGCTGCGCGGCAGGCTTTCTTACAGCCTGCTTGGCCTTGTAGCCATTTAGAGCAGTGGGTCTTCAGGGACAGCCTGTTTTTCCGCACATCAGATTTCAGTCCTAATCTGTTTCTCCCCAGCCTCCCAGGCCTGGACCGTATCCCTGAAAGCCAAAGCGTACAAACTGCTGCATTGCAGTCAGGCCTCTCAAAGGCTTAAGTATTACATCTGCTCTCTGTGTCTCCCAGCGCTTTCTACATTCGGCTCCTCTCGCACGCTCACACTCGCGCTCGCTCCACTTCAGTTGTTAACCATTAAAGAGGCAATTTTCACAGATATAGATTTCCGTGTTTATACGTGACCGAAGAAATCCACATTATGGAAACATGAAGGAGAGGCACAGCCAAATGCTTACTAAGCTGAAGTCTTAGTATTGCTTTGGGGGGAAACATATTGCACTATACCTTGTGCTATTGTTCTTTCTGGGCTCAAATGCACTACAAGAGCAAATTATTTCCCAACCATTAGATGAAACTTGTAGTGGTTCTCTGCGCTATAAAGTATTAATGCAGGTGAAGCCAGCTGCTGGAGGAGTGGAGCCAGCTACGCGAGGATCATCAGTGCAGGTTTCCCACAGATGTCCTGCCCTGCTGGTGGGCCTCGCCCAGATTGTTCAACTCATAATCCATCTGTTTATTTCACAGTTTAAGTTTTTATTTTTTCACAATGAGAATAAAACAAGAACCAGAACCATTCTGAGAAAACTGAGCTATTTGCATTTAGTTTTGATATCAAAATGATCATACATTAAAGTAACAGGGTACCCGATTTGATGCTGAATGTTAACGTGTTTATATTTATATTTTTATCCTACAAAAATGTTCACATTTTCCTACAATTTTGATGTTTGAAATGACTAATTTAAGAATTAATAATTCAACTCCAGAATTTTATATTCATGAGAAAATAAATTTGAATACTGTCTTTTATTATTTATTGGTTTGAACATTATGTAACAGTTTAAAACTGTACCCACATCTGATGAATTGAAAATGTACTGTTTTCAAAATACCTTTATATGGTTACCAAATATATGAAATACTAGTGCTACATAATATAAGATGGACTTCTATTTCTGAATGAAAGTTGTTGTACTCATACTGTACTCATTGCATTCTACAATTTCTCCAGATTTCATGGAATGACTAAAAAAAGAAACCATTCCTTTTCATTGTGGCCATTTTTCTCAGTTGTTAAATTTCCTGAAATATCTTTTTCTAAAGTGGGGTTTCTCTAGGCTTTCACAGACTCTGACATACATAATGACTGTAGCATGACATGACTGGCATGAGATAATCAATTGCAAGCAGTGGCTGCCCATGGGGCTGATTCACATGAAACTTGCATAAAAATAATGTATGCACTGTCATCACTCATATTCCCTGGGTTCAGATTTTTCACTGTGATAGCGCAGCTGCCCTTAGCAATGTCTACAGTGAAACAGGGGGCTTTCCAAATTTGCATATACCTGCAGGATTTGTTATTATGATATGCACAAAAAATTCTAATGCTAATGCAACTGGTGGAATTATTTAAGCAAAGGCTGTGTTGTGTGCTACGGTTGTGTTTCACCCCATAACTATACTTTGGATGAAGGTCCAATCCAGTCAGGTATCAGGATGCGAAAGAGCTCGTTAATGATCGCCAATTGTCAGCCACCATTACATTTTTTAAAATAGAAGTGGTGCAATGCAGCTCCGTTTCATACATGGTTAATTAAAACTTCAACCTCAAGCCCTAATGGTGCACACAATGTAATCATTGTGCTAGGATGCAGGTGCTACTTGTAACCATAGAACTGCTATTAGTTCATACTTTCAATTCAGAATTCAATCATGGCAAAATGATGACAAAAGCCTGTAATTTTGTCTCATCCTTGTTGTAATAATTCAGTTTTTTCTTTTATGAGATTTAAATGCAGTCAAAAATTATTTTATGTCTCAAAAACATAATGCTAACTTTGAAACATTACATCCTTTGGTAACATCTCACCAAAAGTTGCAACCACACCTATGAAATTACATCATAACCACTTTGCTAGCTACTGCTGAGTAGCTGCAGTTTAGGTTGCATGGAAGAACAGCCAGCGGTGCCTTAGTTACATATGTGAAACAAGGCCAGCCATGTTACATGTTAGTTATCATTAAGGAAACAGATGTTGTTAACACCATGGAACAACAACTGGGAATTTGACATTGCTTGTTACATTGGTACCTATAATGCCATGTAATTAGCAGGACAGAAGGTTGCTGGAGTGAAGGTGGCCAATGTAACTGAGAATGAGGCACACCTGGTGGCGTTAGATAATCACGGCAGTGAGGTAGTATATGCAGGAGAAGCTTCAGTCGGTCAGGGAGATTGCCTGGGGAGGAAGGGTTTCCCTTAGAGGAGTGTCTCCTTTTCTTTCCATGGCCAGCCCTAGTTCAGTGTATTTCTGTTTCATGGGTTTTGTGTTATTTTTCTTTTGTTGATTTTGGGTCGATGTAATTGTGAGTGAGTGGCACAGGGGAACAGGTGAGACCTGGAAGAGAAAGAAACACCAAAACACAGGAGAATTGGCGATGCAGTGGCAGCAATGGAAACATAGACTGGTAGTCACTGGCAGGAATGTTACCCCCTGTGATGTAACAAATGTGCATTTTGTATTGTGATCCAGGGTGCACATAATGACAGTTGAGAGTCTCCATTGGCTAATAAAGGAAGTTGGGTAGCTGACTGTGTCAAACTTTTGCTTTTACTGGGGATGCAGGGTCCTGGCAGAGTGGAATTATTTTTGGGTTTTTGTCAGTGTATGAATGAGTGTACACATGTGGGGAGCTGTTCCTAGCAGACATTTGCTCCCCCTGTAGGCAAACAAGCTGGAGTGGGAGTCACTATGCATGCTTCAATGTGGAGCACAGTGGGTATGAGAGTACACGTCTGGCCCCACAACCATTCTTTGTAATTGTGTGAATGCATGATGCTTTAGGATTCAGCTTACCATGTGGGGACCTGTGGAGCGGGATAGGAGGGACATCAGCTGAATGAATAGCCAGGTGTGAGGATGTTGAAAGAAGGGAAGAGGGTCCTCCTGTGCATTGAAATGACAGGGACACACTCTGTTCCAGCAGACACACTCTTTTGGGAGAGACATTAAACCAAATTACAAAGGTGCAAACTTTGTGCAACCTTCTATAAGATGCTGCAAATCTTTCACACTTTTTTCTGATTGTTAGTTTGCTCTGATGCCCGAATCCAGACCTGAGTTAAGGGCTTTTTCCATGTTAAAATCGGTGAGATTCTATCACCTCAACACACATCCTGAGCTGGTCTCCATGAGTGGCAGTGTGACAGTTGTACTGTTTTGGTGGAGTTGAGACTTAATTCAGTTTTTACCCTCAACCATCTAAGCCTTCCAGGAGGTTAAATATGTGGAGCAAAACTATCTACCTTACTAGGGCCTGTTTTATAGACAAATAAAGTTATGGTCAAAGGAAAAAACACATGCACCAAACCAGTTTTAAGTTCCATTCATAATTTGTAATATAAGTGGAATGGAAAATCATTAATGCATTTTATCAATTTTGTAATCTTATTAAATTATGGTCTGCTAATTGGACCTTCAAAAATGTATATAAAGTGTGAAGGCATGACACTGATTGTGTTTGTGCTTCAGTGCTGTTTAATGGATTTAGGAGGAAAAAATAAAATAAAAAAACAATATTTCTTACTGGAAGTTTATTATCTGGATGTTTCCCTATTAGTTTATAGATCATCCATTTTTTTAACAGAGAATTGGTAAGTCTACAAACTTTTGGTGTTAAAAACATAAACTGTTATAGTATAATTATATTGCATTGCCATAGTTTTTTTATTCTTATTTAAAAAATGGATGAGCCACGCACTGTTGGTAAAATCTAGGGAATTGACACCCCAGTAATTGCACTGAATTAATTACTGCTACTTTACATGATTTAACAAATTGCTTCATTTTAGCACACTTACAGCTATTGACAGAAAAGCTTAGATTCTGTTTCATACTGAGGGAATTGTATTTGCTTAAGAGTGAGGTCCAACTTTACTAAGGAATAGTCGCAGCGCAAAAAAATATTTGCTGTGCAGCGACACTTAAACACGATAAACACAGAAATAGTTACGTCCGATTTACTAAGACTTGGTCTAATTACGCAATCAAAGATTTAAACGCCCTCATGTCGCAATTATGCGGTCGGAGACGCCCATAAAAAGGTCAGATATGACATGCTTACACTACCAGATAAGAAAGCAATGCGAAGTGGATACGGAGCAACCAGGCGCAAGTACTGAGGGAACCTTAAAGAAAAATGAACCTTCAGTTTGCTGATCAGGTAACAGATATAACGGCCAACGAGGCAAAGTTCCATGATGCCGTATTGCAGCATAGGAATTAAACACCAACCGGCAGGAGAAAGTTTTGCAGTGACATCATATTTAAAAGCAATGTAATAGGCGTAGGGCTGACAAAACGAACAGTGTAGGAAGATATGGCAAGATATTTGGTGAAATATAAAAAGGTTTCCTACAACATTAGGACAAAAACACAGCTTGTGGTGGAGTAATATTAACCGTTTGGAATAAGGTTATTACAGCGTGGCTAACACATTCCGCTTGTTCCATCCTCTCTCTGTAGATAGAGCTGTTCCTGAAAATAAAGCTGCCGTGACGTGAACCCTTCGCATTTGTTTTGCGTCACAAAAATCGTTGTATGATGGAACAACTCATCTGTAAGCTATGCAACTGTACTCAGTGTTGGGGAGTAGTACCTACCTGTAGCCTAATTAAACTAGTAGTTTAATTAAACTTTGCAGTAGCCTGCTGGTAGTTCAACTACATTGACATTTGCATAGTGATTCAAGTAGTTAAATTACTTTTTTTGCCATTTTTGTGTAAACTACAGAAACTAAAAATAAGTTTGTGCCATAAAAGGAAAGGAATCCTTTTTTATTATTATTTTAGCATTGCTTCACTACTGTAATTGAGCCCCCTTTGACCAGCCCCGTCCCCTTTCTCTTTAATCCTGACCGCTGTGAACACATGCCCAGGCAGTGCATTCGTCAGGCAGCCATCACCCCACACTTTTGTGAAGTGCATGTTTAGGTCTCCGGGGTATTTTTCTAAGTCGCTTTAGTTAACCAAACTAGATTTCTCACGAGGTATAGCGTTGCTGTAGTTGAACTTCATCCAGTGTTGAGTAATTGTAGCTTGCAAAGCTTTGCTTTCAAAGTTTCTTCCTCAAGGCTGACTGTACTTTGAGAAGATCTGGCATCACCACAGCCGACAGAGAATTAGATTTTTGGGTGCGTGGTTCAAATTCCCCTAGTTGTGCGATTATCCTATGACTGCGTATCCTGTGTAATATCACATAAGTATTTGCTATATGATGTTAACTAACAGAGGATAATTCTTGGTCGGGTAAAAATTTCCGCCTGCACTCAGATGTCGTAAAAATCCCCATGCAAAGATGGGAGTAGCAGTTACTGCAAGGTTTAGCAAATTGGATGGAATAATAAATTGGCCTCAATTGCAAATTATCCACCCTGTGTAAGCGCCTTCGCCCCAAGTCTACATATGCATGAACAGATTTTACTATGTATCAAGAAGAAAGTCAGAAAGTGACGTAGTCACCGCAAATTCTATTTTAATAGCAATTTTCACCCATTGCGACTGTTTATTAAGTCGCACGTAAAAATACCGAGACGTTTTCAGTGGCTGCTTTAATGCCTGAAAAGCAGACCAAATCCTTTAAATCTGTCCCTGATTGGGATCTGTGACACCTGTGGGGGTGAAATTGTTTTGATCGCCTTGAAGCTTTTTCCTGTTCAGTAACTGATTGATGGTTTTGTCTCTGTCTGAACTAGCTGCATGTTTAACAGAGATCCTTAAAAAGAAGCTTGTTTGGTAGCTTTTGGACACTGTTAGGAAACTACCTAACTGTGACTGCAAAGTCTGCAAGGGCACCAGCCAATGTAACTCCACTATCCTTCTGTCAATCCATCTTTGTGGGTTTATATGATTTTAACATAATTAAAGAGTTTTGTTGCACTTTGGAATACATATCATCACTCATATTGACACAGAATCACAGATAGCCCTGATAAAGTTTTGTTTCCTCAGACATAATTTTGCCTAATTTTTCTTCAGTATGTTTAATTTGTTAATCCTTAATCATCACCGACATAATTCTGTGAGAGTGTGCAAGTTATGGAAATACAGTTCAAACAGAAATGTACATGTATGGATATGTTCTTGCACAAACTTTGTCTGTTAGTGTAAGAAATGATGAACTATAACACACTTTAAAATTTTCTTGTTATGTTACACAAGAGGACTAGTTATAGGTTACCAAGCTAAAATTTTAATATTTTGACAACCTTATTCAGACTGTTATTTCCATAGAAAATTTAAAAATCTATAAGTAATCTCTGGTAAATAGAAACTGCCCACTGTAACATGTAACTGTCACACTCTGTGCTTTTCTCCACAAATAATTGGGAAACAATTGCGTAGACTTTGATTGTTTTCTGGTTGTATCCACACTCACAAACTCAAAGCTGACCAAAGTGGAATGTTTAAGTGATCTTTCCCCCTTATCAGGTGCGTTTGAGATATGACCCTACACTGCCTGCCTCCCACCATTTGTTTTTAACCTTTCACCCCTCTGAGCATTCTGTGGTGAATGTGTTTATTGGAAACCTTAGAAACCGCAATTGAGTGAACAGAATTTGTTTCAGATAAGAGCAATATTTTACAAGAACCTTAATGCTTCAACTGGCAGAGGCAAAATAAATGTGAACTGCTGCTAAATGATAACACATAGTTGGTGACATCTCCGTCTGTGTGGTTAGATGATGTTCAACCTTGCAGCATGGGTGTGCATTGCAATTGCACACAATGGCAGTGACCTTGAGTGAACATCTTGCTTAATGTTCTTATCATTAAATTGTATTTTATATCTGTGTTTAAGCTTGGGCCACAAATTTAAGATCCTCCTATCAGTGCGTTATTGGGAACTCAAATTGTAATGTTGCAGAGAGAGGGAGCAGGCAATAACAACAGGACTACCTGCTACAAAAAATAAGTAAAAGTCAATTAAATGAAGAATTGAGAAGATGTGTAAAATATTAATAACATTGATCACTGCAGATAAAAAATTGAGAAACAAGGCAGAGTTGGATTGTATGGAAATTATACATCAAACTTTAAATTAGGCTTGATTTATAGCAGATATAATTCATTATTGTTTCATGGTCTTTGGATATTTTCCAAGATTTTACTCAGCACTTTGTTTTATCTAATTGCTTTTTAATGTTATGTTGACACCAATAAATTATGGACCAGATTCTCTTGTTTGCCTTCCCATCAATTCATGGGTTCTGCTGTATGTTTGCATTTGGTTTTGTAGCAGTTTGCCAAAATGACACACATTAAAACATTTGTTTAAGATGGAGTGAAGCAGCCAGTGTGAAGCAGTTCCTTCATGAAGCTAATTTATACCTATGGACAGAGTTCAAGTGTGCTTGCATATATACCATCTTTATTCCTGGTGCGTAAATATACTTTGGTTTTAAAAAAGTAGTCAATGCTACAAATCTGCTGTTTTTTTCTATTCATGTTGTATTAAGTTGCAGTATGATTGTAAATCAGGTCTCAATAAAAGGGTTGTTTCTCATCAAAAGATATGTCTGTTTGAGCTCAGCAAAAGCCCAATGGTGGAAAATGAATGGCCTTTTAAATGCACCCGGTAATCTGCAGGTTACACGGATCTGGGTTTAACGATTTCTTGCCGGGTTGTTCTGGTCCTTAGTATATACAGAAAAAATTAGTAAAGGAAGCCACTTTTAATCTTAATAATCATATTTGTCACACTGCTATTTATTAATTTGTTTTCCACCGACTCTATTAGAGGGGGAAAAAATCCTATTGAGTTACTCAGTTAAGGATGAATAGTATTTCACTCTGCAAGCTAGTTTAGTGCTGGAAGATTCATATCTCAATTGTAGTTAGAATCACTAAGATAACTCATGTCAGTTTTAAACAGCACCATGTTGGAGCACAGAGGCTTCCACACATTAACTATATTTACAACCCCAGATTTCAAAGGATATTGCCATTGCTGTTGCAAAGCGGATGGGCATTTAGAGTTTCCTGGCTCCACATTTCAATCAAGTTTAGTTTTCCCGAACGGCTATATCTTTGAAATACAGGCTGTTTGCCGAGTTTTCCCCGCACCCAGACAGCTGGGGTTCTTGTAAGCTTTTCAGCTTTGGAGTGAAAGAGGAAGGGTGTCCTTTACCTCTGTGGCATCCAGACATACAAAAAAAGGTGGCAGAGAAAGTACATTAAGATGCGTCCTACATGTGTACCATGAGTAACAGCGTAAAGGCCCGAATGTGCTGTCATTATGTCACTATGTGGACAGCTTTTTATCACATGTAAGAACATTATCCCTGTGAGTCCTGTCTCAGTGCTTTTGACATCTTTAGCATGAGTGTATTGATGTGCCAGTCTGATTGTTGCAAATTTTGGTATATTGGCCAGTTGTCTGTCTTCTTGCATGTGTCCATTTGTCTTGGCACCTGAGCAAAGGTCTCTGCACCTTTTGTGTGCTTTTTTGTGTGCGTTTGTTGGCAGTCCTATAGGATGTAAGATCATGTGGGTAGTCTTTCTAACCATGCGTTTGACATCAGTGTTGCTGGTTAGGGGGCTGGACTTAAAACCCTAAGATTACCATAAGGAATTGCTGTTGTACCCTTGAGCAAGGTACTTAATCTGACTTTCTTGAGTGAATACTTATTTATTTGTTTATTTGTTTATTTAACAGGGACAGTGCTAAATAAATATGTTGTGCCAGATATAGCTATGAGCTATATTTCATCTGTATTCCCTGTGCAGGACATACCTAGCTTTAGAAATGTAAAGACTGTTTAGAAATCTAAAGATAACTATAGCTTTGGATAAAAGCATCTGCTAAATGCTTGTATGCAATGCAAAGTCTAGTAAGAATTAAGTGAGAGGAAGAGTTCTCTGCAGTTCTTTATATGAGCGGACAATCCGAAACCCTGTCTCTCTGTGAGCTCTGACCTATGACATGTATATGAGCTCCAGAGATGGAGTTATGCTACAAGCAGCTGCCTGCACTCTGTCAGGAGATGCTAGTGAGAGGGCGAATATGCTGAGAGTGACGAAATTTCCCCAGTACATTGATTAAGTCATATTTCTCCCAGATGGTGCAGGGGTGGGGGGGGGGTATGAGCACTCCTTAGCTTACACAGAGAGCCCTTGAGTATGAGGAGTAGAAAAGGATGGGTTACACTGATTTGCAGGACCCAAACTTACGACTTTCTTTCTCTATTACCCTTCTCCCCCTAAGCCAACACCTCCCAAACACCCGCATCATCAAAGACCCCTATAAAAATCCCTGAAAGATATCTGACATGCAATTATAAGGAATTCAGCTTTACATCTCCTGCTTAACATCACTTTTTTTTAATTAGCCCTTCTAGAATCCTTGATGTGTCTTGTGTAGTGTGATGCTATGTTTGCAGTAAATTAAAGCTGATTGAATTTGCTTTATGATCTTCTCTGTGTGATCTTCACTCATGGAGACATCTTCAGAAAAAGAGTGTTTAAGATGGGGAAGCAATCGACTGAAAATCCTTCAGTCTTCTCAAAGAAACAAAATGGGGAAGAGACACCGTCATCGGCTTCATGATGTATGGAGATGAATGGAAAATGAAGACACTGAATAATTAGGCTGTCACAAGTAATTTCTCTCTTCATCAAATTATTCCTCACAATATGAAATGCCCTGTGAGGTGGCATGCCAATATTATATGACTATATGACTGACATTTTCTTTCTTGCTTGGGTCAGACTCCAACTGTTGATGTGTTGATGTTGTAATCGCATTCTATTTTAATTTGTTGCAATGAACAGTTGTACCTATAACCACAAGGTTCCCTGTGTTTTCCACTGTCACGCATACATACAATTTAACTCCACTAAAGTATTTAGAAGCTTGGCTGTCAAGGTATGATCCAGTATTGGGAAAACCTGGGCCATCCAATCTACCACATTAGTCGCTATAATAATCTCTCTATTCCTGTCAAGACATTCATGTGGGCATAAGATATGGGTATAACATGTTGCATATGTATGGGAGCTCTGTATTGTACTGACAGCTCCCAATACAAATACGATGGAAAATGTAAAAGTTTGTTTTTGAGGTGCCGTCTTATTCCACAGGGCTGATTATCAGTGAAACTTGCTGAGCTGTTAAGTACCTAAGCAAAGCTGTTGCAGCATACAGCAGCCAGAGAGAAATTTGCCAATCGAAACATATTTGTGTCTTTCCTTTTTTATCTTCTGTTGAGCCTTAAAGTAAGCTTAACCATTCAGTTTATTTCCCATCTCATGGAATAAAATACCAAATAATGATGTATTCATTTTAATATTGTACCTAGGACAGAATAATATCACAATTTTCATATGAGTCTGTGTTTATGTTGCAACACAGTATAGCCCTTGTCTATTGACTTTTCACAGCCTTGTCTCCTACCTTGACATGTGAATGCCTTGAGTTTTCCTAAATTCGTCTGAGCTGTTGGTCATGTCTGCTGTGATGGACCCATAACCCCTGTCTCCAGGTGGATGTTCCCTGTAGCTTAGTGTAAGGCTCCCCCTCTCATCAGGGGCCTCAATAACCCATTCCATTACCTGTGACAGCTGGCTTGAAGGAGGTGAGGAGCTATACAAATGACTCTGCATGTCCCTATTGATTTTTCATCCTGGACTGCAGGATTCCATTTTTCAGTTCCCTTTAGCTGATAAACATGGTTTCTCTTCACAAATGCCTCTCTATCTTTGGGCCATGTTGTCCTGTAAGGGTCGGTTCGGATGGTAAGACGGTCTTTTATAGATTCCCCAGTATGCATTATTGATAAAATGCCATATTTTTACAGCGAACACTGTGGGGGAAAGCCATACTACATTAAGTGTTATAATTTACTGATTCCTGTCTTGTAAAAGGGCTGCCACTAAGGTCCGCATTGCTGGTGTGGAGTTGCTTCCTTTGTGCATTCACTCCAGCCATGCAGCAAATAGATGACATGTTTTTACATGCAGTGTAAATGGCCAGTATCCCACCATCCTCATGTGGTATTCTCACCTGAATTACAATACCTGAAATCCATTTGCTGCTGAATAGCATTCTTCTTGTCCAGCTCACATATCCTCTCCAATAAAAGGTGATTCAAATAGATCATTGTATTCTGACATCACCTTTAAGATAATATAACATTCCATTTTTGAGAACAGAGAGGGAAAATGCAGAGATAATATACTCAACAGCAGCAAAAGTGTTAGGGAATTTGACTTCTCTGTCCTGGAAAAATATATTACCACAAAATGTATCAGGAATGTATTCAAACAGATGCTGGTTTGGAAAAGAAAAATAATCAAATCCAGTAAATTGAAAAAGGGCATGCAACAGTAATTGTTTTATCAAGCATTTTAAAAATTATCCTTAGAGAGAACAGACAGTGGCAGACACTGGCTGAAGATGGTCACCAGTGTGTGCCATAGTGCCAATATTTTTACACAAAAATTGAAACTTTGGTACACAGAAGTGATTTTAAAGTGCATTTTAAAAAGCATTGCATTGCTAGATTCATATGCAATCATTGACACCTTTATACTTTGTTACATCATAGAGGCTTCATTAAGCTACATCATACAAAACTGTATCTTATAGGCTGGACCTGGCAATGCTGTTTTTCTACAATGAAAACCTTACTGAGACATTTGTGTCCCGTATGTACATTGATTTTCATCGACCCAAATAACCATCACTCTCAGTACTCACCTGGGCCCCTTGGGATGGCCCCTCGTTTTTACGGTGTCCATTTTAAGGACATCATTGTTCAAGCATGGAACTTGTGTTAAATTTAGGCAAACATGAGTCATGCAATGATCCATCATTCAGATTCAACCAGTTGAATCATTCAGGCATGGTATATGCCATTAATGAGATATTTTGGTAGGGATCATTGGCTAACATTAGTATGTACACAGATACTAATACCTAGCTAGCAAGCAGGCTAACTAGGCACCACTTTACATTTATAGTACAGTGTTAGCCATCATGCATCATCTGGAGCTCTGAATAAAAATCTGGCCAGCTGACTGAGCTCCCTCCCGATCTTATCACAGTTTCAGTGTTAAAATGAGCTCCAACCATAACAGAACTCAGATGTGACTTTTCCATGACGTGGGATTTACAAAAATGTACCCTCTGCATTCAGGACTTTATAAATTGTATAGTAACCCAGTACAGACCTCACACCGCTTCCCTGTTTCCATTGCAAGGTCTCGGCGGTTCTAATGAGCCCAGGGATCGCTGAATCGCCAACGGCGGCCTTCTGAGCGATCCTCATGAGATCTGTGCTGCCGAAGACCACAGAGGAGAGGGTCAGAGATGCCTCAGTGACAACAGCACAAACTAGAATCTGCCAATTAGCATGCTCTTAGCGCTTCATCCCCTGCTGTTCTCCCTCAGGGAGACCCAGGGCCAAGAATGAAGCCACTAAAACCCCCATTTCACCCTTGTCATCATTCAGTCTCCCTTGCTCCTATTTTCACTGCCTGGGAAGTAACATTTTTTTAGATAAGTGTGGACAGGGGAATTAGATTTCCTCCAGAGCTGACTAAAGAAAAAAAAACGTAATCTTGGGAATGTTTCCAAGGTGAACTGAGAAGTCTTACATTGGCATTAAAAGTGAATGGTATGTAGTAGCCTCATGTAAGCTTATCCCTCCTTTTTTTTTTTAGTCAAAATGAGAGAGGAGGCTTCATGTCCTGCTCCTACTCATGATCCCAGTCTCCTACAGAAAGAAGACCCTAAAGGGCGTGATGTACCACACTATCATCAGTGTTAGAAAAAATGGTTCTGGGAGAATTTCAGCTGGTTGTATACAGGGGAGAGACAAAATAATGGAAAAATGAAACAATTTATGAATGTTTTGTAACTAGCAAGGCGCTATATCCCCATTCTTTGGAAAACCAGTTCTCCAAGAGATCATGGAGAAAGATCAAGTGTAAATCTGCTTGACACTCCATGTAGTATTGACCTTAGTATGAAATGTGTAGACTCCTTTCCAACTGATAAGGAGTCTAATTGAATTCAATTTGAATTTGAAAAAAGTTCACTACTTGGCCTACCCCCTGTAATGTCAGGTTAGCTATGAGAACATTTAAGAAGCTAGGTATCTTTCTAATTACCTCCTGTATTAGTCACACTTATTAGTCCAAAAGTAAATTTCTGCAGATTTATGAAAATATTTCTCTTATATTTTTGTAAAATACAAATACTTTTGGTTGGAGTTTCCAGTCCTGTGAGAAAATGACAGTGTCATTATGTAGCTGTTAACCTGCTGATATTCTCACTAAAACATAAACAAAGCAATTAAAAACTCATTTCAACTGAACAAAATCCAAAATGTGAGACAAAATTGATCACACCCAGCAAAAAAAAGACTGTATCTCTGTCCTTGCAATGGGCAATTTGATTATTTTAGTGAACTCATTCTTTGAAATCTATTTGAAACAAAATTGTTTTCAAAAAAAGTTTTGCTTTACAGTAGTCCTTTCTTTTAACCTCATGGCTCATCAGATCAGTATTTTGAAACAGCTGGTGGTCCTACATAGTAGCCTCAACATACAGTACAGGCTGTTTTTTGCCACCTGTACATTCAATGAGTCCACTAGGGGGTGTACATGCCAATATTGTTCAAGTTCAATTTCATCATGCAATTTTTATAAAAAAGTTAACGAAATCAGTTTTTGACAGATGCCTGTTAACTATCCAAGAAAGGCTTTATTGATTGTAATATGTACATTTTTTAATCAATATTAAAATCTATAATGATTTGTAAAATGGGCACCTGAATGAAATATCTAACAAAGCAAAGCAGACAAATTGTTTTACCTTTTTGTTATTAAATCAAATTAGGAAGAGAAATAATGATTTATGTGTTTGTATTTAATGCTACCTCTGATTATGTCAGAACTTTGAAAATGATATATGCCTCAAGTACTCCCTCACCAAAAATAACAGTGATAATGCAATAAGCAGAAAATCTGGTAAATACTCTTAAATGGGTTTAAATTTACCCTGTTCTGTTCAATTGTGTTGTTTTGGTTATTCCTACTCAATGAGAGGACCCACTGGGATTGTGTGGGCAAGCACAATGCCTCCTTCCTAAATGATGCTTAAATCCAAATTCGTTCCAACGTACAGGCAGTCAATTCAGTCTGGAGCTGCTGGCTTGATGGACAAAAGAGCACCAAAGACTGTTTCCCTCTAGACACCAAATAAAGAAATGTCTTTGTTACAGACTGGAAGGACAGGTAGAGGAAACATTTGTACAACTCTGCTCCAGTAATCCTTTAAACAAATAATATGATGTGAAGATTTTGGAACATCATTTTGTGAACATCTTTATTTATTAAGGCCTTTTAGCAATTAAAAAAGAATTTTTATTGAACAGTGTCTCTTCCAGGCCTGTCTGTGTTTTGCATATTATGAAATATATAATTGCCACTTACTGCCATACTAGTCATTTTAATTTTCTACAAAAAAATATTTTTATTCATTGTATAAAACTTATCTGAGTTTTTTTTTAATTATTGAAAATGGTGTTAAGGTACATTTTGTTTTGGAAGGGAAATGTTTGCAAATAGACTTCACCTTAGTATGAATATCACTCTGTTCAGTACAGGAGGCAAGCAGACTGACTCTCAATAACTTTTAGAATAAGATTGAAAAGAGAGGGGATACTTCAAGTATCAGTTTTTACCCAGTGTCACTTTGATTCAAACAGCAAGACATTGATATTCAGTGCACTCTATAATTCAAATTGTTTTCAATACTCTCCCCGGAGGTTTATTTGTAGCTCTGCCCGATTACTTAAAAAGATTTCTCAATTGCAACTTCTAAATATTAATTCTGTGAAAGGGCCCAAGGGTGTAATTCTGCCCCTTAAAAACATTCCAAAGCCTGTGATTTGAATAATCCTTGAAATGCCTCTCTAACCATTCCTATCATATAACAATGTTTCTTATAATAGTGATTTTCCTATAGAGATAAAATGAGACTGTGCTATTACATAAGTTGATACAGGTTCCCATCTAAACTGGTTGTAGGATGCTAATGCTATCTATCTTTCACTTCCTATGGCTCCTATGTTTTCCTAATTTTCCCCCCAAATTTGGGATTTACAATGAACTGTAGACTGCAACACATCATCTTTAATGTATTCAGTCAGGCAGCTTATTTTTTCTTTCCTGCAAACCTGTCTGTTGCAGCTAACGTGTGGGGGACTGCGCAGCCGACAGCAGCAGATAGACTGCAGGCACACCATCAGTTACCAGTGGGGGATGAGTCAGAAGGTACCCCACAGACTGAAACTCCCATTTCCTGGGTGACACTTTTGCCAATTATCACTGCATGAGGCTCCTATCCACTCATCTGAGTATAAAAGTAAGTTAAATATGATTCGCTGGAGTGTGAACATAGTGCATTGACTGAAGTGAATAGACATTATATTCCTATAAGTTATAGACAGATGTCAGTGAGATATACTTTGTTGCAGAGCATTCATTCTTTGTGAATGTTAGTCATGGCTGAGGTTTACCCATTTTGAAAGTTGCTTTATGAATTTGAAAGTGTCATTTGAAAAGGGCCAGGAGAAATCCTTAAGGGCTGGTTACTGGAGAATACACTGTTTTCTTATTGGTCTTTTGAGTGTGGAGTGTTTGATAGGGTTATTGGCTGAATAAACATGCGCTGTGAGTAACTGGTGCTGTGATGCATTGAATGACATGGAAATGTACCATATACCTGTACACTAAAAGAACCACAGACGATTTTCAGTTGAAAATATGGAATATTCAATCCCTCTCTGGCGTTTGTAAGAGTTCATCATTGTAAACCCTCTCCTTAGTTTGACTTTAGATGGTCCCATGTTCAGAGATAATGGCTGTTGGCTAATGCATGTGCCGGATTTTACTCAATTTATTGCAGCCTCACGATTCAAAACAGCTGGACCCTCACTGCTTTTTGCTAGATACACTGTGAAGCGTTTGTGGTATACAGGCTTAAAAAAGGGGCTTTGTATCCGGACTCTTTGATTAATGGCTCGGCTGTGAAATAAAAAGGGCACTACACTACTTGATTTGGACCCAAATCAGGTTTCAACGACCTGTGGATAAGCGTTAGTGTTGGAGAAGAAGCACCGACTGGTTTGAGACGTCTTAAAGGTAATAAGTGCTAATAACCATTATGTGTCACAAAAACCCGTGCATCTCTATGGAGGATTAACAGAGTCTTAATCTGCTGTATCTTGGGAGGCAGGAAGGGAATGGCTTGTTCTGAGCGTTGATACGTGAGGCCTTTCAAAACGCGCTCTTCCGCCTCTCAGCTGTAATGGATCGCTGTGCCAACTCTGTAATTACTCAGTGTCTCCTCTCCTCACTGTTTTCATTACTCCCAACCGGACCTGTCAGGGCCCAGGGATAGTGCTTTTGCACCCTGTTTTTCCATAAGATCACAAAATTATTTTGGCAAGTTTTTTTTCATACTTTTCAATGGGGTGCCTTTGGAATCCTCCTGCCAACTCACTTTAGCTCTCAGACCACTCTGACACTTTTAATGACAGTGAAGTAAAGCCCTCTGGTAGATTATAATAATTCAGATTCACGTGTAGGTGGTTGAAATCAGACAGGACAATTGAAACTTGTTCCTGTATGCAGCTGAGTTTCTCTCTTGAATCTCATTTACCTGCATTGATCATCACACTGATTTGAAGTGTTGACATTTATTTATTTTCATATCCTTGTCCTCAAGAAATAATGAAGAAAATGAGGGTAATTGAACATGTAATTCATTGCCTAAAACTGTAAAAGTAGTTATATTGAAGAAAAATGTACAATACTTTCTTTCCTTCTGCACCAGGGCACAGTGATAATCATTTCCATAGGCAGTGACATCCTACAAGCTTTTAGCTGCTTGTTGCTGTACTGATCTTACATATAGTACTGTTATATTGGGCAAATCCCATTTCCTGCTGCTTTTGATTACTAAGCATGTTCATTTTTTCATCTTTGTTTTTATATCTTGCCTGCCGTATTGCTTTTTTCCCAGACCTTTTTGCCACCTGCCTACCTACCACAGACATATTGCAGGGCTTGGTATCAATATAGTGCTTACTATATCTTGCATTATGCTACCGAAGTAGCCAATTCACTAAGTTACCAAGTTATCTTGTAAGGAACAGTGCCTCAGGTGATTGAATCATATAGGGCACATTTGTTTGTTGCCTAGCAATTTTAAATACTAAGGTAAATTCACGAAAGGCTGTCTGAAGCCATTGACCATTATTGTTCGATTTTAACAAGTGCAAATTCCTTTGGTTGCTAGCCATGTTATTACAGTTGCCAAAGAAATGCATTATGCGACGGTTTTAAGTGCCGGTTGTCAGTGCTGCTGTAACACTACAGAGCTCAAGAGCCACCACTGGAACACAGCTTTGCACTGATGGCAACCATGGCACTAAACATGGTCACCCGAGGACCACAACTCTGGAACTCATAAAATGAAGTCTCTGACTTTCCCAATGGTAATTCCACCTCAAAGTGCAGCATTTCAAGTTTGAAACTAATATTTCTAATAATTCCCACAACACATGAACATGCAAAGTACATGGAACAGCAAGGGACCAGCCACTAGAACGACATCAGCACCTGACGCCAAAAGATCATGTTTTAACCTTTTTCTCTTTACAATTCCCATCACCTTCTGATATATTTCATTTTCCGTTTCAGTCTATCAACATAAATGAATGAAATTTATGATACTCAAAATGGCAGGCTGAACTAGAATTCACCCATTTAGAATGACACTCACCAGCGCTTGTGTTTGTGTTGTGCAAAATGATGAATTATGATTACCTGCATGTGGTAATGATTTGTGTCTGTTGAGGAAAATGGCAGCTATTCCTACCATAAAACGGGTGAAATGTTTTGATTTGAAATGATGACTGTCAAACAATTCAATTGACAAAAATAATACAATGCAAATGTTACATGCAAGTCAAACCAATGGATTTTTGGTAGTTGATTTTACTGGACGATTTGCTCTCTAATGGTAAAAATAGCCCTATACATCTGACATGAGTGACATGACTCTTAGCCACATTCCTCCGATCTCACAAATTCAGAGTGACACTGAATTAGGACCATATTTTGACCCATGGAACAATTTTACTGAATACTGAATTTCGCAGAGCTATCATACAGTGATATGAAAATTGTTCATTCAAATTACAAGCACATACAGTTCTTCTTAAAGTAAGGGCTATATTTTAGTGTTCCATCCAAACTGTCA
Source organism: Albula goreensis (assembly GCA_022829145.1). NCBI lineage: Eukaryota > Metazoa > Chordata > Actinopteri > Albuliformes > Albulidae > Albula > Albula goreensis. The sequence continues at coordinate 14,542,601 of CM040746.1, read as the reverse complement.
AAACCTCTGAGAGAAATGTTAAAAACTTCAAATGATTTCTGAATGGCACAATAACATAGCCACTGACAACTGACAATAGACTGCTTTGAAGTTGCCCTGAAGGTAAGTATCATGTCACCTGCCTAAGTAAAAGGCATGACATGTCACATGAGAGGTAATTATCATACATTGTGGTTATGATCACCTGTGAAAGGTTATAGAGAGGTCAGAGTTGGCCTAAATGAGGAAGCTATGCTGACCTGGAACAACTGCTATGACATTTTACGTCTTTATCTATCAGAATGCTGACAGATTGTGGCATCCTGAGCGCAAATATAATTTTATATGGTTGTAATGCTCTGAAATACTAATCTGTGCTTGCATCAGGTACATTAGAACCATGGACAGATCCAGCATATTTGTATTTTGAGAATAAGGTCCATAGGTAAACACCACAGAGATACATAAAAGACACATTTAATTCCATGACAAAAAATAAGATTTCACATCTGGATATGATGTCACATTACAGTAAAGATTAAAAATATGACTTGTCTGCCCCATAGAGACACACAACACCTTTAAAACAGAGCACAGCAGACTGCAGTGTGCTTTACAAAACTTAGTTTTGTGTGGTGAATAGAAAATTCAGTGTACCCTGTTTCTCTTTGCACTTATTTAAGAGACTTAAAGAAGTGTTTCCGAGCAGAAAACAATACAACAGAGTTGGCACTAATGCTGTCAACAGCGGTAATGAAAATAAGCCTGTTTTAAATTCAGTTTGCAGACATTCTGCTGCCCTTTGTATTGTTTAAAAACAATCCGTCCTCATAAAGGCTCTCTGTTGCCACGGATATGCGAATATGTGTTTCAAAAGCTGACAAGCTCATGACATCTATTAACGACGCCATGTCTTTTCTTCAGCTTTTCTGTCATTGGAAGCTAGCACTGAAGAATTGCCATCTGGAGCCAGCTGTGTTCTCTCTATCTGTACACTCATTTAAATAAAACTGGAAAAGTAGAGACTTCCTCTGTCTTTTTGTGAAAATGTGTCTTTTGTAGGATTTACTCATAAGCTCTATCCCGCCAAGCCATAAACAATGAACAATAGTATTTTATACAGCAGCGGGTAACGGTTTTATCCATGTATACAAGCCTGAATGCCCTTTATTTTAATGTAAATCACAGGATAAACCTGTTTGTACAAATCCTGTCTCTCTCACTCTCTCTCACATAGAATTAGAGAGTGTAGCTTTATATACTGCTGCTAAAATGACAGTCACACTTGTTTTCCTTCCACCATGTCTGGTAGTACTAATAATGAGTGTCCTATAAAGTTCAAGGTCATGTCTTATGATTAAATGAAGTGTTAGCCAAGTATTTAGTCATATATTCTTCAGGAATACAAACAGAGTTGCATTATATGCTTCGTTTTATCGAAATATGTAGTTGAATGGAAATGTCAGGCAACATCCAACTCTAGTCAGTGCTGCTTCTGCTTTATGTTCAGACAGAAGGCAAGTGATTTTTGTGGGCTATCATCTTATCCACACAGACCATCTCCTGTCTGGTCTGAAATTTAGTCCATATTATCAGTGTTGCTTAGCATCACTGCCATGTTTTCCTTTGGGGTAAAGGAGGGCCTCTTCTCTGATATTTCAGAGAAGTTGTGCATCACACTATATCCCGCATTAACACAAAATGATTTGCTTTCTAAATGTTCTGCACATGTGGAGATTAAATGTATATTCTTACATACTTGCATTCACATAGTAATATGCTAAATTTTCTAATAACCGGAAGTAAATGTGTTGTTAAAAAAAAAAAGGTGGACTGGTTCCTATGACAAGTATTTTGAGAACAGAGATTGAGAGAGAGAGAGAGAGAGAGAGAGAGAGAGAGAGAGGTTAAGCTGTGCATTGCTGCTTAAAGGCAAGGCATACTGACATAATTTTTCTCACTATGAAATAAGCTGTTAAAAAACCAGCAAGGTTGGCAAGCACTGGTAAAACAGTAAGCATGCTGCTTCTTTCCGAAAGGGAATGGGACATTCAGGTCAGTGGGCCTGCCTCAAAGAGAGGGGACAGTATAGAGTGAGAAGAGAGTGGAGAGGAGATTAAATAGAGAGAGATAAATAGAGAGAGGAAGAGAGGACAGTTAGCCAGCCTGGGGCATGAAGCCTGCCTGCAGGACTCCCTTTCTACGGGCTTGACGGCTCCCATTGCATGAGGTCGTCCGATTACACCACAGTCTTCAATGACAGAGCAATCTCCAGCAGCAACTATCCTGCTGTACCACAGACTCTGTGTTCCCCCTGGCTTCATGGCTGCCCCCTTTATGTGTTTGCCCAGCCTGCTCTCTGGTGTACCACAGGACGTACTTCATTATGTTCATTATCTTGTCATATCCTTAGATCTGTAACCTTGATGAAAGCTATGTCACCATGCTTTTTTGAGCTGAAAGGTGAATCATCTGTACTCTGTGGATCTATGACACAAAAGCCTGATTTCTGAAGCTGAACCAGGGTAGAATGCAGTGTGTGTCGTCTCCCTGGAGACCAGGTAACAGACCAACCTGAACTATGTTTTAGTCAAACTATATTAAGGTAATGGTTGAACCATGGGCAAGATCATAGCTCGGCCAAAGCAGCAATAATCAAGCCATATTCAGTAACCATTTAAAGTAACCTCAAGGGAGACCTGATAGCCCAGTCTGCAGAGCAGCTGTCCCGCCCACATGTTGATCCCTAGGAGACTGGGGTTCATGTCTTGGCTCTGGCCCTTCTGTCTATGCTCGTTCTTCTCTGTAACCCTCTCAGCCTTCCTACTGTCTGAATAAACAAAATTACATAATGGGGGTGGCTTGGCCACTCTCCTTTTTAAAAAAAAATGAACCATAAAGCTACAATTTCAGACCCGAACTCTGGAAAAACTGTAGCCACAAAATCAATAATGAAAATTAACCCTGTCCCTGCCAGCTGATGGTGCCATATTCTCCATGCCTGGTTTAAGCGTTGCACCCTGGTCCAGTGTGAGGGAACTCTGTTAACGAGAATTTGTGGAGTATACTTTCCTCTTTCCTGCCGCTAAAGGTCAGTTGCATTGATTTATTATTGAACTTGACTGGAGCAGCTTTTAGCATACAAATGTATTGAGGGATGCTGTTACTTCATATATTTAAACGGCCTATGCTTATTCACTGTACGAGGACGCTTGTGGATAGCACTGCTCACACTATAACACGATTCATGGAGCGTAGCACGGGCCCCATATAGACCTTAGGAAAAGGCCAGTCCTGTCTCCTAAATTACGATTGGCCATTGACATTTTGCACAGCCCAAGACCATAGAGTCCAAGTTGTTGCTCTTCCTATATTGCACATCTGCTCTTGCATAAATGTGAATTATTCCTTCAACCAAGTTTTAATTTGCTTTATTTTTTTGCCAAACAATGTTTGTATTGCTGTTGCTGAAATTTAATGAAAATATGTGATGAACAAACATATTCTTAAAATTGTTTTTCACAGTTAAGTACACAGCACACTGTGGTTAGATTGATATAAGGCCACATTATTCCACAACATCGAGAAATAATTTGGTCAGTAAAATGTTATGCATTGCCCACCTAGACCATCTTTTCAAATGAAGTAAAATGCGTATTTCATAAAAGGTTTTTGAGTCACAATTACTCCTGGTCCAGAAGACAATAATACTGGACCTTGATTTATTTCATATGCAAGTTGATATAAATCCTCCTGGTTTTTCTTCTTCTCTGGAAATTCAAAACAGGTCTTTATTTTGGTTCAGTTTTATTCTGGTGTATGTTTTTTTATGTCTGTTCTGCAGTCATTTTCTCTCTCTATCTCCTGAGACTGATTATGGAAAAAGTGGATTTTAATGGACACGGATTGTGCCTGTGGCAACTGTTTAGAGGAAGGTATTGAAATTAAGTGGTTTTAAAGCATATGGTATTAATAACTTACTGAAGTACAGAAGATGATGCGAAACTCAAAAGGATGCAAACTGAGACATCCTGCCACACCTTGTACACTTTGCACAATACTGAGAATAGGTTTGTATGATTGACATGGTTTATTTTTTGTATGAATTACTGTAACTGGCACAACAGAAGTCCACTGGTTGAGGTGAGGCTTTTGAGGTGAGAACTTAAATCCCAATATATTTGAAAAATACAGAATATCAGTATTTAGTAACACACTGGGAATGAAAATATTTTCAAAGTGATAGCCATATCCATATATTTTAGATTTGGGAACCCTGACCCCATGATGCTCATTCCTGCAGGTTAACAGGGTATACCAGTTATGCTGTTCCATATGGCTACTGCATGCCAACATTTGGTGAAAGACAAGCAGAAAAGATGCTGTTTAATGAGTTCCACACTGTAATTACACTGCTCAGTCATTAAGAGGAGAAAAACTGATTTTTGCTTCAGTATCAGCCCATTTTGTATTACCCCATGGTACCCCAATATTACACAATTTATAATAGATAATACTAATATAGTATTACCTATTATAAATGACCTAAATTACATCTATCACAAATTACAATACATGTATACAGTACAATAAATGTAAGGGTCATAAGTAACATTAGAGATGGTTAATATGAATTTAAAGAATAGCAGAATTTATGAGTGGAAAAAACATTTGAACTGATTTGGCAGGACAATAAAGAAACTTCAAAATTTTCTCTCTCTAAATAGTTACTGTACTTTTCCTAAGTAGGGCAGTGCTCTGCTAACTGATTAATTCTGTGCTGCGTAACAACCAAAATCAGTGTCCTCTGTTAGTCTCAGTGTTTGCCCCCTGTATCTGTCCAACCTTATTGTTTAAATGGACATCTTTGCTTTTACAGCTTAATTGAAATCAATTTAAGCCTCTAGTAAATGGGGTCACATGAAAACACTGTGAAAGTTTCTAAACCAGCTTTCCAAGCAATATATCTCCTTTTAGTGACCCACTGTTCCTGACCTCTGTTGCCAAAGGATAGACTTTGTTCTGGACTTTATCTATGTCAAACACTGTTGACTCTCCCACAACTGGTTTCTTTCTTAATAGTGCTAAAATGTGTCCCTTTTTCAGTACTGGTAGAATTTGCAGTCTATTATCAAAGGAATGTTCTATTAGTTTACATTAAAAGCCTCACTGCTGTATAAATTGTGGCATTTTCTTTCACAAAAATTTTAATGTAGGTAGCATGAATCCTCTAAGGCACAAACCTAGGTTACTATCTTTTTAAAATGATTGTTTGCACATGATTTTCATTGTTTGCACATGATGAAGGCTGCATGAAATGGCATGACAGTGTCCTGTGAGGTGGGAAGGGTTCAACATAGATGCCTTCAGAGCAGTGTGTAAGAAGAAGGGTACCCCAAGGTGGCAAGTTAAGATGGAACTTGTTGTGTCCATTTCCACAATCATGTGGAACAACAAAGTGATGAGTTGAACTGCAGGTCTGTGAGAATGTACAGACAAGGTTTTTTATTTTGGAGGAGGAGGCAGAAGAGAAGGTCAAAAAGGTATTTTTATTGTATGGAATACACTTTCTTTGATGTCCCATTATATGAAAGGGTAGTGTGTTCCATTTCCTGTCTTCTGTATGTCCTTTGTTAGCTGTGAGTACCTCTTGTTTGGATATCAGAAAAACATGGCAGGGGGGTCATTGAATTGAGTCGTGATCAAAGATCAAGTAATAAGCTTCAACCAATTAGACTCTCCCAGTCCATTATTCATCTCTGAGTTTACTGTTATCACAGTTTATCAGAAATATTTAAATTTGCCATTCAGTCATTTTAAATAGTGTGAAATTACACACTACATCCCATACTTGGCCAGTAAGTGAGTAATTGTAATACTCCCTGCCTATTCCAAAGATATGAGCTGCACATTCATTTTCCTCTCTTTCCCCTGTGTCCTGTGGGCTACATGGTGGCTGACATGCAGCCCTAGTCATGTGTTGGCCAAAGAAGGAGCCAATAACCTCATGTCACTGTATGGTCCTTTAGCCCAGACAATCCTGCCATGATGAGGATAAAACACATTTCTGCATTAATCAAATTCTCAGACTCTCCATGTGGCCTGAAATGAAAAGAGGATAAATGCTCACATCCCTTCTGCGTAAGCCCCGTTCCATATCAGCTTCAGCACTGTTGACTCTGCAATTAGGTAGTTGATGTACATGATATACATTGAATTGACTGTTGCATTTTTCCAACCCCCTGTAGTTCAACTAAAAGTTTTTATATTTTTTTTATAAGTTTTTATAAGTTTTTTTTTTTTTTTGCTAATTTGTCATTAGGTTGTAAAAGAGGGCAGAGTTTCATTGGAAAGCATTTTCAATCTAATTTTGCTGTTTTCTAAAGGCAGTGTCTCTTGTCATTTCAACAGTGTCCTTGAACATGGATAAGACACAAAAATAGAAACTGTGATTTTCAATGAAAATGCTGAAAATGCAGGACCACTACATTTGTGCAGCGCAACAGATCATCCATTGTAACATCTGGGTTGAGACTAAACAAACAGGTCACACGCTGAAATAGGCACGTGTCACTCAGTACCTCCAAGTGTGAATTTAGCTCGTAAAATTATAAACACAATTTATGTTTAGTACATATTTGGTATTTCACATAAGCCTGGTTTTTGTTCAGACTTGACCTCTCTTACTGATTGGATCACTCAAGATGTACAGCTCTTTACTTTTCCTGATGTTGTAGATAAATGTGATGATCCAAGCTGAACCACCATCCATTTTCGCTCTTATTTCTGAGAGGCACAGAGAGAATAGCTTGCAACAGTACAAAGGTGTCTTTGATACTGGCACAGATAGTTGTCTCGTGCTGAACAGAACTGGTCTTTTACTCTGTAATGTTAGTGTAATAGTCGAGGGGTGATTTTTAGCTAACACCATTGTGGAGTGACACAAGGCTGGGCTCAGAGCCTCTAAATGACCATAACTGCCCTGGCCGAGGCAAACAGACAGGTTGAAGGGCATCTTAGCATATGGTTGTTTCAGGAAAGGTGGATCTGTCAGTCAACATGTCAGTACAGACTGTCGGTTTCCTTTGATTAGCCACTGTTGAGTGAAGCGGAGACGCACAGCTATTGTTATAAGAGATGTTATCTGCTGTGAAATAAGCAAGACTGATCTGGACTGTGAAAGTGATTTATTTCTCTGCATAACTGTAGTCTTGATGAGCCGATGGCCTTTTTCCCGGTCATTACAATGATTCAGGAGCCGTCCTTACTTCAGTGAGAGACCTCAATGTATAACAAGATATGATGTAAAAGTTATGTGTTGTAATTTAAGATAAATGATTAGAATTGATATATTTCGCCTTTTATGATGGCTTTATTTAAATAAAAATGACTACAGCTCGAAACAACTGACATTTATCATTGAAGCTGATATTGATTTATGTGTTTGTCTCCTATTTGACATAAATTTGACGGTACTAAACTTCTGAGATTAGCACTATCCAAAGAGAGATTTCACTCCCTAAGAGGCACACACTCCAGCCTAAAGATGAGTGTTTTGATGGCTATCATCTTTGAAAAGATATATTTTAAGATGAAGTCCGTGGTGTATCACCTTTTCTGAATGGTTTGCAATGAAGATGTTCCTGGTGCTACCTGAGGAGCCAGTGAACTCTCAGCTGTTGAGCTCAGAATTATCAAGCAGAACATCCTTCAAAAATGACACCTTCAACTCAAAATCTCTCAATACTGATACATTCTTATTCACTTGACTACAGGCAAACATGGCAATTTCACTGAAATTTCTCATAATGGGATATTACATTGTGAATGTTATATTTATACATTGCTTAATTTGAATAATAATAATGTCAATTAACATGAGCGCCTAAGAACAGGGATGTGATCAAATAATACATCAGTTTCATCTAATTACAGCAGTCATTGTTAATGACTGACTTTACTATACACCTTTTAAATAACATGGCATATAATTAAATAAAGGACAATATAATCAAACATTACCATTTGTTGAAACTACATGGTTCAACAAAAATTAAACATTTTGTAATCTATTGTAAAGACAAATGTTGCAATCCTGTTATTTCTTTCCATATTGTGGAATGCCACATTATGGCACACAACTACTGGTTTCCTAATCCAAAGATATGAGTGGTGTCATAAATTAATTTAAAAAAAAATATGAGATACTAGTATATCAAATCTTTGTATTTTTACAAAAACGGGTGTTGATGTGTACCATGATGATGACAATCATGATGGAGATTATTATTATTAACAGTTATAGGGGCATTGTTAACTTCCATATTTAATAATTACTCAAAGCCGTCCATTAAGACAATTTACCTGGCAGTCGTAAGCATAATACATCCATCATACTGTAAGCTGTAGTGTGTCGGACTCAATCAAAAGCACACTCATGCAATTCGGCCAAAAAAGACTGCAACATCAATGTCGTTAAGCATGTTGACACGTCTTTTGTATTTGATGAGGGACTACAGTTTGTTTGATTGGATCCCGGTCAGTGCTAATGGTTGTGTACATGTGTCCCGCTATTCGTTCTTGTCACCTTTAATTGGGATATGAATGCTAGTCCAAAATAAAAATGAGGTTACTGTCCCAATAGTTAGAACAGGCATTCCAGAATTGTCACACGATTTTAAACGATTTGTTCGTAAGTTGCTGGTCGAAGAAGCATTCATCATATTGTCGAGCTCTTGGAAGGGAATGGATCTAAACGATGATACGGTTGGGTCTTTAGATGGTAAATGCAATAAAATGGTCAATTGAGATTAGAGCATGCGTGAAAAGTGCAGTGAAATGTATATGCGCAACAATATTGCCCGGGATGATTCTATCTGTAAGAGCTCAAAATTGTGATGTGCAAGTGTCAACGGGAAAACAGTTGCAAATCCAACTTCTCTCGTGGAACGGTAATTATGGCGACAGTTTAATATCCTCTCTGTTTCTGCCATTTCCTGAAAGCAGTTTGAAAAGGTTCAAATGAGAAACTTTCAGAATGAATAAGACATAGGGGACGAGCCCAGCGTCAAATAAGAGTTGGGGCAAGAGAGAGAGGTTGCATGAAAGAAATTTTACATGTTGTTAAGAATACAGAATACTAGGGAGATGATGCTACGGGATGCGTATTGAGAGAGAGAGAGAGAGAGAGAGAGAGAGAGAGAGAGAGAGAGAGAGATCTATATAAGATAAAGGGAGCGCATGGTTCGCTGTGCTCGGCATAGAGGGACCAGGCTGCTCTGGACATTTGAGAAAAAAAGAGGGAGCTGGAAGAAGATATACGAAGGAGGGAGGGAGACAGAAAGGCCGGGTAAATGGGAATCATTCCCGTTAGCCAATGAGTTTAAAGACAGAAGCAGATGTCATTAGACGGAGAAGTACCACCTCCAGGAGCCGGAGCATCTCCTCTGTGAAAAGCGTGTAATGAGAACCGCGCTGTCTCACTGGCAGCATCTGTATCATCGTTGCAGGACACATCCTCTCTTTCAGCAGCGTGAAGTGGCGACGGCTCAGGTAGGTCCCCAAGCTTTCTTTCTTCTCTGAGGATATTGTGCTAAAGTGTTCAAATGAAGAGATGGCTCTGTCTGATTTCTCTCATTTTGCATCGAGTCTACCCTCTGAGTTTTGCTCTCTGCTAACGGGAACAGGAGTGAAGCACGCCATCCGTCAGTCGGGGATCTTACAAGAGCTTAAGTTGACCAAATCAAATAGTCCGCTATCGCTGATCCAAGAGATACAGAAGTAGTTACGTAATCGTTTTGTATCAACGGTAATCCGAAACTGATGTTACTGTAAGTAACTGGGCGCGCTTCGGAGGTGTAGAAAAGAGCCGGGATGAAACTGTTTTTGTAGAGCCGCTTTTTCTCGGAGGAATTAATATTGTACATAAGTGGGTACTTAATGGGTGAATGCGCTTTCATGAACATTACGGTTGATCGGGGGCTAAATAACTGACAGAACCCAGGTGTCCGCTCACAGCCAGGTGGTGAGTCACTCCTGGCTCCGGTGCGGGACTCCCACACTACCTGAGATTCTGAACGGAAGTTAAATGTCTTGGATTGCCTGGTTGCCCCTATTCCGACTCTTAGGGAAAGGGGGATCACAGAGAGTCCGTTCATTGGACGATTAATTGTCTTTTAGCCTATCATTATTTTTGCAACGCTGTTAAGGTGGTAGTCTCTGATTCTGCGCAAAATCAGTTTTCCCTTACTCGTGCCAGGTAGACTGACTATAGCAATAGCATGCAATTCATTTATGTGCATCTCAACCAACAATAAAGCTTATAAGTGATTCTAGACAGCGTTTGTCACCGCAGGCAGTGGTTGTCATTAGTTATAACTCTCTGTGCATGGAACATTAACTCTCAATATGCAGGAGTCGAGGAGGAAAAAGACAATTAGGTTTTGCTTTTAACTGTCACCGAGGAATTGTTGTGGGTAAATACAAACTGTGAATTGATGTGTATTCGCTTTTATAAATAAAAAGCTTCACAGTAAGTTTGAATTACCCTCATCGGAAATCAAATTAATTTTTCAGAGTGCTTCCCTGGTTTATTGATGTACAGTTTTCTGTTTTTTGATTATACGTAATTATAATAAAATATTTCCGAACCAGACGGTGTCGTTTTGTATCGTTCAAATGATGCTATATTCAGCATATGGACAAATCTTCAATACATTCTCATGCACTGATAATTACTGTAGTACTTATCAGTCAAAATTAGTAAGCACGGTGTTTGAAGTGTTAAGACAACCAAATAAGCCAAGAAACATGTGGTGCTCATTTTTTTTTTGTTTCACTGAAACTTTTTAATTACATCTTCCAGCAAGGTTGACTGAGGCGCGCGCGTACCTGAAATGAGCATTCCCTTTGCTAACTGCACCAGATGTGCCCTTTATGTATTCAATTCACATATTTTCTTTGTTTAACGCAAGCCAGGTGTCAGTATGATTAATATGAGCATTAGAGCGGTTTCAGGACGATACCGCTACTGCAGGTAACAAGAGGACTCCAGTCAATCTTCTGGGAAATGTAGGTAGACTCACACTCAGTTAACTCTTAATGATAAATGGGGAAGTGCGTCACAGACACTGTAAACTGAAATACAGGCTGAAAATAGCTCTAAGTGTTTCCATACTTGTGTTATGCTTCATAAGTAATGGAACACAGCACGTATATTTTATTTATATCAGAGTTAATAGGTTATAATGCAGTCGAAGTCTAATGGCGGTTGATGCGGTTCTACCCAGGAGGAAAAGAACCTCTTTTCTTGGTTCATTTTAGCATACAAATGCTTAACGCTGGACCCAAATTTGTGCTGAGATGCAATGCAGTGTCCATATCCTGTTCCCAGTACTCCCTGCTGATTTGGCGCGAGATTAACTGAATGTGTGAAGTCTGCGCTTTCCGTAGACTCTGTTTATTCAGGTCTGAGACAAGAGACGACTTGCCCACGTCTTGCGTTAGCAGCTGCAGCAGGTTCGCCTCTTTTCTCATTAGTGCTGGAGGACTGCGTGCTGTAATACCGCTAATTGTCATGTGAATACCTTACCGCAGCACTGTCATTGAATTGTGTTGTGGCCCAGCTTTTCTGTCTCATGGTACTAACAGGGACTGCAGCGAAATAAAACACTGGTCTCTGATGTGTACCAAGCTCCAATTTTACCACTGTAGGCAACCTATAGACACATTTGCTCAGAGTAAGGTGATTAATCCAATCAAATTCAAATAAAAATGGAAGACTGCAAGGTATCTCTGTGAGGTTCATTTTCCAAGACTACTACTGTGTTTTATTTTTTGTGAGATGGCTGTGAGGTGGTTATGGGTAGGATTGCTCTGCTTTGCTGGGCGTGTACATACATCCTCAATACTGCACATAAAGAAGACAGACTGCAGTGATTCAGTCTTAGCCGTAGTAAAGAGTGGCATTGTGAATCACCCACAGAGAACCAGCTGGAGCATTTTCCCCAGTGAATTGCCCTGTCACCTGACCCAAGATGCTATCTTTTTTTCCTTTATTTTTCTGCTACCAGCGACCTCCCATGCTAACTATTGATCTATATCTGAGGGTAATATTTTGGGCAGGGATGAGTGTGGAGTACATTGGTTTGAATTTGGCTTCCTTGTCTGTCTCAGGACCTCTCTCACAAAACAGACGAAGGAGCAGGACAGTAAAGTGAGTAAAGCTTTTAATTCGCCACTCCAGTAGAACCTGCTGTCCTCATTAAGGCAAAGGTGGTAATGTGCCTTGTAAAGCCTTTTCATAGACTTTCTAATTTAAGTGTGTGTTAAGGCTGCGTCAGTACAGATTCAGCAGTACAAATTCTCAGACAACGTTACTGCATTTAAAAATGAGTTTATTGGTGAGGAATGTAGTAGAGAATGAAGTCTAAAGGGGGAGTTGTCGATCCAGCCTCGAGGTGAGGGAATCCTCCCTTTTTTAACTGAAATGAATTGGGTGAACAGTTAATATTAGGTACCAGTCTGGAAAAGAGAAGGAAATGATGATGGTGGAGATGGGGAGATTTTGTTTCTCTTAACATTACTGAAAGCTATGGTAGAGCAAAGAGTGGATGACATTCTTACAGTTTCCTATTGGTAAATATAATTTGCTACTCTTTAATTTGCTACAAATTACAATACTACACTCACCATGTAATCATGCAGATTTGAAAAATGCATTTTCAGTTCATATTTATAGACAAACAAATGAGTTTCAGTGCTAAGGCTATGACAAGTGTTTTTGTCAATTTACATTAACTAAAAATAATTTTTAGCCTGTGTGGTTCTGTTGCATGAAATGAGTGTTGTATCTTCACTTGTGACATGGCAGAAGATGCCAGCACCCTGTTTTTCCTACAAAGATGCCCTTGTCCCTGACTCTTCCCTCCTTTGATCATGGCAAGTATTTACAGTGTTCCCGAATTCACTTGCTTTTTGCACATTTACCATTCCTTGTCTAAATGATTGCAGAGACACCACCACCACTTCCTCTTTTAATGCATGTAGTCAGCAGCAGAAAACTTCCTCTGAGGAGTTTCTTCTAAAACTCTCCTGAATGGCTTGTTAATTTTGTCAGTGGTAACCTTTCAGAACAATCCATTACATACATTCAAACCAAAATTAGCACAAAACTGTCATTGGTTGATAGTAGCCCTACCACTGCAAACTGAATGACGTCACTGATGATGGTTTACATTAGTGGTAAATTATTGAATGAATTAGGATACGTCATCAACAGATTCAATGACCCAATGGCCTATCTTCAGCAATTTGCAGGAAAAACCTCCTGAATGTCTATAATAATAAGAATCATTAACAATGGAAAACTTAGTTATTGTTGAATGGTAAGAATTTGCCCATTAGTATTGAGTGGTGTAAATGCATAATACAATTTTTTGCTGCCCTTTTAAAAGAGCTGCATTTTTCACATTCCATAGGCAATTTTTTTCTCATTTGACTAATTGGTTGAGTATGAGTAGCTCAGACACACACACACACACACACATATATATATTAATTGATCACTTTATTGTAGAGTTGACCTTTAATAGGTAGGTATGAAAGTTGGATGTTCTGCATTAAATGCTGTGTGAATAGCTTTAGCTCGTAGAATATTTCAGTGGGTTATGCTAATGTGTAATGCCCAGCAAGTGTATAAGCCCAGTGTATATCATGCACTCTCACTGCATGTGTACTCATTGCTGATGGGGTTGTGGCCAGATATCCCTGTGAAAATGCAATGCTTCCATGTTTTGTCTGATGTGATGATCTGATATTAGTCTTGACCAGAAGAGGGCATTTAAATATCACTTTGAACTGTATGCGAAATCGCTTCATGCTCAGAGGAAGAAATCCCGACAGAAGACTTTTAAAAATCTTTTGTCAGAGCTCTGCTTGTTACTTCAAGATGAAAGGAAAAGTAGAGGACACCACGTGCATATTTAATTTTCATGCCGCTTTACTATTGGTGCAGTGATACCTTAAATGACATCCAGTAAGAAAGAGCTGAAGTGTCTGTGTGTCTCTCTCTTAATGGATTATCAGCTCAGCTTCTTTTTATGTGTCTCATACGGTTGCTCAGTAGCTGTAGTGTTGCTCTCACCTGAGGGCTTTCATTCTGCTGATCCATACCACTGATACTGATGTCTGATCCAGGCGTCACTCAAGTCTTCCCGTTTCGTGCGGCCATCTTGCCAGGAATAACCATAAAGGGCTGGAAGGGTGTCCATTTGCATTTCCTCTGCCAGGTGTGAGCATGAGGGTGTTAGTCCCTGAGTGCTGGAGGACCCAGGAAGACGCAGCATTAGCATTTCAGGCGGGGCGGCAATTCCCCTCTCTCATTATGAAGGCAGACTCTGGGGTAGCACAGCTTAGCTTCGGTTGCCCATCATCTGAAGGTCAGGTCCCTTACAGCACAATGCCTCTGTGCTAGAGCCCTTGTGTCTGTCATGTCGGGCACTCGTCCGGCAAATCCAAACACCACCAAATCTATGGGATCCGTCCTCTCCCCCTACACTGTTTAATTACCCCAGCTCTCATTCAGAATGCTAATAACTTGGCGCTCGTGTCTGGCCGGGTGTCCCTGGGGTGTCTGAAGTAGCTGTTAGATCAGCGGAACGGTCACTCCTCCTGACCCCGCCCGGCTCCTCCGCTCTGCCAGCCGGAGCGGAAAGTGAGCAGGCTTTGCCCAGATGCACATGGTGGAGTGGACAGCTGAATAGGGGGCCCCTGAGCACTTGTTTCCAGCCTTCGCGCCATTACTACTGGATCACTGAAGTCTTTCAAACGAGCCCTGCATCGCTTAATCGGAATTAGTGCAGGGATGTGGCCTTCTCTTCCAGACAACTGCATCTTTTAAAGGTGCAAGACAGTGACCCTTCTTTTCCCCATGTGGAAAACTTGCATGTGGCATGTGCATTATTGAAAATTAGTAAAGCTGATGAGTGCCCCAAACAGCAGAAACCATATATGCATAAACTCGTTTAGAACATGCAGCTAGTCAGTTTAAACCTGCCTTTCTATTTTTACAGTTTAGGCACTGTCAGCATAAATTTCTATGAATACATCAAACACTATACAGTGGCTTCAGAAAGTATTCAGACCCCTTTACTTTTTGCACGCTGTATTGTGTTGTAGATGTAATTTTAAATGGATAAAATTGCCATTTTTGCCCATCAATCTACACTCAATTACTTGTAATGACAAAGTGGAAACATGTTTTTAGAAATTTTTTGTATGAAATGTATTAAAAATCAAAAACGGAAATGTCTCATTTACATAAGTATTTAGACTCTTAATTCAGTATTTTGTGGAAGCCCCTTTGTCAGCAATTACAGCTTCAAGTCTTCTTGGGTATGTCTCTACATGCTTTGCACACCTGGATTTGGGAAGTTTATCCTATTCTTCCTTGCAGATCCTCTCAAGCTCCATCAGATTGGATGGGAAGCATCTGTGAACTGCCATCATCAGGTCTCTCCACAGATGTTCAATTGGGTTTAAGTCTGGGCTTTGGCTGGGCCACTCAAAGACAGTCAGAGACTTGTAAGCCATTCCAGCCTTGCTTTGGCTGTATGCTTCGCACCGTTGTCGTGCTGAAACATGAACTGTCGCCCCATACTGAGGTTGCGTGCACTCTGAAGCAGGTTTTCTTCAAGGACCTCTCTGTGTTTGGCTGCATTCATCCTTCCCTCAATTCTGACCAGTCTCCCTGTCCCTGCCGCTGAGAAGAACCCCCATAGCATGATGTTGCCACCACCATTTTCTCCATAGGGATGGTTTTAGCCAGGTGAGGAGCAGTGCCTGGTGTTCGCCAGACTTCATGCTTGGAGTTCTGCCCAAAGAGTTTAATTTTTTTCTCATTAGACCAGAGAATCTTTTTCCTCTTGCACTCAGAGTCCTTTTAAACTCAGATCGGGCTGTCATATGCCTTTTACTCAAGAGTGGCTTCTGTCTTCCCACTCCACCATAAAGGTCAGTTCGATGGAGTGCTGCTGAGATGGTGGTCCTTCTGGCAGGTTCTCCCATCTCTGCAGAGCACTCACAAAGCTCTCTAGAGTGACCATTGGGTTCTTGGTCACCTCCCCAACCAAGGCTCTTCTTTTTTGAGGCCACTGTGCACCTGGGAACACTCAAAGCTTTAGAAATGGTTTTATACCCTTGCCCTGATCTATGCCTTGCCACAATTTTATCATGGAGGTCTACAGAGAGATCCTTGGACTTAATGGCTTGGCTTTTGTCCTGACATGCAGTGTGAATTGTGGGACCTTATATAAACAGGTGTGTGCCTTTCTAAACTATGTCCAATCAATTAGATTTACCACAGATGGACTCCAATCAAGTTCTAGACACATCGCAAGGATAATTAAAGAAAACAGGATGCACCTGACCACAATTTAGAGTGCCACAGAAAAGGGTCTGAATACTTATGTAAATGAGAGATTTCAGTTTTTGATTTTAAAAAATTTGCAAAACTTTCTAAAAACATGTTTCCACTTTGCAAAATGGCAATTTCATCCATTTAAAATGACATCTACAACACAATACAGCATGTAAAAGTGAGGGGTCTGAATACTCTCTGAAGCCACTCAATGTGGAATGTGGGAATTTGATAAATATAATAGATTGAGCTGAATGATGCAGAGGTACATCTGTATTTGCTTTTAAATTTTCTGGTTGAAATGCAGTCTGTTCTGGGACTATGTGGGATCATACTGCCTCACACAAAGCAGAGACTGAGCTATGAAAACCAGGAAGAGGTCTCTAGAAGTGGTCCTGAATGCTTTAAGTTGGTGTACCTAGGAGCTCATAAAGTACTGTTGAACTTAGACAGTACTACAGTGCATCAAGAATGTAAAGGTATGGACTGAAAAAATCCATTTTGAAATTGTGCCACACTGTAAATGAGTCCTAGAATTTAATATTCCATCTCCGCACGCTGAGCCAATTAAATTCCTTCCCTGTAGAATGTACCATAGCTGCAATTTTTTCTTTTGAATTAAGACTGATTTTCACAGGAGCAGAGCTCCCAAAGAACAGGGTTAAATTTAAATGATTAATTGTTCATAAATCTGTTTGTTTGATCATTTTTCTTTTCATATTTTGTATGGTGTATGTGCCCCGTCCACAACACAGTTGGTTGTAATCATTGGTTGGTATTCCATATCATGAGCTTGTCCTGTACTGTTATCATAAATAAATCTATAATACTTTTACATGTACAACAAATTTTTATTCATCATAATTGATAGCATGATGGCTTATTTTCATGTGTGGCTGGCACTATGCTATGATGTGTGTAGACAAGCAGTCTGCACAGACCAAATTTGAAACTGAGAGAAGTTAACTAAACTACAAGGCATTTTCATGCCTTCAGTCTTTGTTCCAAAGACAAAAAGATATCCATATTTATGAAGCAGAAAAAAGCAATGTGCAGAAAAAATACATTAAAATAAAATTATTTGACTGTACCAGCATTCAAATTAATTTATGCACTTTTGGAACTTTTTTATGGTCCTTGCAGAATCTAAACTAACTATCACAACATTTTTAATGCTTGTTGTTACTTCAGCTCTTAAAAGACCAAGACTTAAAAAGGTTAACAATGTAAATTGCTCACAAACATATTTTTATGTTGTCAGACTAGACATTTAGGGGATATATTTAGCAACCTACATCATTAGTTTTTAACCTTTAACAATGGATTGAAGGTTGACTTTCTATAGTTTATTGTAAAGTGGCATTGACATATGAAATATGAAAAGTACAAAATAATAAAGTATATTTCACATTTATATTCATAAAATCCATATATGGAGCATTACCATATTAAACAGTTACAAACATACTTGGCCTGGGATCAAATACTTTCAGTCCAGTGTCGTTTTACTACTTCCCCCAAATTCATCATTAGTGCTAGCTGATAAATACAATTTTAAAATTACATCCATACAAAACCCAACAAAAATTCTTAAAATACAAACTGAACCTTAAGTGTTTGTATGGCATTTTTGGTTTTGATGCATCTAGTTATTATTCCAATATATGTCTGTCTATACTGCATATATTTTATATCCATCAATTTCCAAGATAATTAAGTGTGGTTCCTGACACTGAATAATTAGAAGTAAACAAAAATACACCCACACACAGATGCACTCAGCAGGTATTATTATGCACGGAATCTTGATATCTTCAATCTTCTACTCTCTCAAAGCTTTTCGAGAATCTCTCGATGACGTGATGTGATTCCTGATCGCTCTGCACCCATTTAAATACAATGCAGGGGCTGGTTTGTCTCAGCCTCTGTTTCAACAGCCCTTTGATTTTTACACCGCTCTTCTGAAGTTCATAATCCCCGTCAGGTTTGGGATATTTGTGTTCTTCTCCTCTCCGCTGCTCTCTGGCAAGTGACTGACAAGCATTCAGTTTAAGAACTTAAGAAGATAAGACTTATGGGAATGAGAGAGGGGGTTTATAGTCCATTGAGAGCCATCGGTGAGTTCTCCGCAGCCTCGGGGCTACATCACATTAGTTTGGAGAGCTCAGTGCACTCTGCTGTCTCCCCTTAAAGACACCTGATAACACCTCGCATTGTGCTCTAATCATGAGATCCCTTCTGAAACTATGTTTTTGTATCATTGTACATACTCGGGTGAGCAGGGTAGAGCTGGACAGCCAAAAGCAAGGAAGGAGGATGTTTTAGCCGAAATTGGGCCTGGAACTGAAACATGCAACACCCAGGCACATCATTAAAATGACCCTTTAAAGTAACATCTTTCGGTACAGCTGAAATATGTAATGGCAGTGGTACTGAATGATTTTGTTTTTTAACTTAGTGCATCAGGTTAAATGTAGAACATGTTTGAAGGCACTTTATTGAAATGCTAGTTTTTAGCAGTTGAGTGCTTTGAAGGCTCTATGAAGTGAGTGGAGCTGGGGGTTGAGTGTGGCTGGATGGGAAGGATTGGCTTTGGTGTAGCAGTGTTGGGTTCAGAGAGCTGTGATAGCCCTGCGAAGCATAGATATTGTAATATTTTCTCAGCTTATGCAGCACCTCTCTCACTTTGGACCTCAGAGAGCATAGATCTTTAACATAAGTCAAAACCTATTTGAATCAGTACTCTATGAATATCTGATTTAGAGGGATGTATTTTACTGAACATGTAATGGGGACATTTTGAAGTGATTACTCAAGAAAAAAATACAATAAGTAACACATTTTTGCCAAAGTGCCATAAAGTTTGCCAAACAAATCCTGTTACTTTGTCCGACAAATGTCTTGCAGTGGAATGGGCTGTCATGAACAACACCTTTCAGTTTAACATGCTACGGGGGAAGTTGAGAAGGATGTGGAATAGTTGTTAATGAGCTAAAATCCTCACATGCTTTTTCCCAAAATAGGAAAGGGTCCAAAGCTCATGAAAAAGAAGGTGATGAAAACCATTTGTTATGTAGTTCTGAGGCAGAGCAGATTACTCTGGGATCAAGTGCAGCAGAATGAATTTGTTTTCAGCAATTGTATCAGGGCCGTATGTCTTGGAAACCGGTCTATTATACATGTGATGGGTCAGGAGTCTTTAAAATACAGCACAACGCTCCAAACCATGGTCCCTCCCCTGGTGCTTCATTATTTCTCAGAACCAGCCCAGCCACCACCTATATGGCTCTCACTTGTCTCCCGGATGAGCACCACATGCCCGCCATATGCATCTGTTTAAAGGATGCACTCGCTCCACCATTTACCAATGAGAATAGTGCTAGCAGTTGGCTGCTGCCTTTTTTTTCCAGAGATGTACTATATGCTCTCACAAGCAGTAGAAGTGAGAATCTTATTTTCTCCTGCCAGCAGCCTATACAAGGGAGAAGTGTCTGAATGTGACTCGGAAAATGTGATGTGCGGCTCAAACATCCTCTCACAATTAAGGCTCTTTTCTCACAAGCTGCTGTGCTACAGTCTGCCAGGTAGTGGAATATGTTAGAGCCTTCAGCAGTTAGCTGACTCTAGGATGGATGACTGTAGGTTCCAAGATCAGGTGGAATATGTCTCTTTTAGTCTACAGTGGGGAATATGAGTTATGCCAATTAATATTTAGTTGAATTAGCTGATGTTGATTGAATTCATGGAGTCTATCATGTCTTGGGTATAGAATGTCAATATATAACTAAATGATTCAGGATATTGACCTATTCCTTTTGAAATAACTCTCTAATAAGTCATAGCTGCCCTCTTTATTTGAAGCAGAGGTAGCAGAAGCATCATTTGTGATGCAATGTATTGAATGGGAACGGCTAGGCAGTGTTTTCTATGGATAGCGTACCCCTGTTGTGTGCACTGTACAGTGGAGTAGACGCTTCCTGTGTGTTAACAGCTTGGTTAGCTGCTCTGAATCCATTGCTCATTATAAAAAGACTGGCGTTGCGCCGGCATCTGTGAACATGGAGTGTTTTTTGGAGTCCCTATAAACGCAACAATGCTCCAGAGGCAGCTCTGTTATATTGAACGCTTTTTTCATTAAAATGGCGGGCACTGATTCAGACTGTACCCAGGGGAGAGCGCACATTTCTCGACTTTATTTCCATCTGCAAAGACCCTTCAGTAATTCCCATAAAACATTATAAAAAAAATCCACCATAGTAACAGCTGAGCCGAACACTTGACTCAACATTGCCGGCCCATTATTGTCTAATTGTGGGGATCTCCAAGCTGTTGTGTGATGTGGTCCAAGCACAGCGGGTTGGGGATTAATTAGGCTGGCTGGCATGTGAAAGAATAAAGTGGGTCCGGATTTCTCCCACACAGGGGCACATATTCATGCAGGGCATTATACCTCCGTCCATACAGGCGCTGTCTAATAGACAAAGGCTTTAGCAAGGACCCAATTAAATGCTCTTAGTCACTTTACAGGCAAATGTGATTCAATTCAGAACTTCAGCATCCAATCTAGCAGGCTATTATGACAGTGCACTTAAAACAGTCTTAAGTGCAAAACAGTGGTGGAAGTAAGACATGACAGCCAATGGAAATGTGTACACAGTAAGGGATTGACAGTGAGGATTAAATCTGATACATAGGGCTATGAGACAAACCCTGCCTTTCCATGGCTTTTTGCACTGGTTTATTTAGGTTGCAGGTTTTGCTGCATTCTTTATTCTAGCTTTGGGAACAATGTCAGGCCTGGTAAGATTCACAGTTATGCTCTTATACATTGTACCCTTTTGCACTTGATTAATTACAGCAATGGTATATTTTCAGTGGTTTTATGTTTTTATCATTATAGCTACATTAACTAATTTCCAAGAGTACATTTTACAATTGGATCTGACCCCATGACTACGATAGTCCACTTCAGTATGCCTGCCAAACTCACTGCTGAGATATGCAGTTGAGTTCCAGGCAAAATGCTTGTTTTGAATAGTATCCAAACAGTATCACTGAAGCGAAACACAATCTCACTTTGGCAGCAGGATAGGGTTATGAGAATTAAATGACAGCCAAATGATCTTATCTCTAAAAGCCTTTCACCCTTATTTTCAGGATGATGTTACGAAAACAGTACCACTCTGAAATGTAAGACTGTTTTGAGGGTTTGTATTTGATATTCCAAATGCAAATGTTGTAACACGAGTAATTGTACACCAATGCTTCCTTGCAGTCTGTGGCTGAATTATGAATGAGACACAAATATGACTGGAGGAAAGAATGTTTAAGTTGGCTGAAGTTTTGAGGGTGAGTTACAGTTACATCGTTCTTTTGTTCCCAGATCCTTATTTGAATTTTAATGAGTCTTTCCCTGTGAATGCCCCTCACCAATAGGATAGTAAGAGTAATGCAGTCAAAGTAGAGTCACTATTGGAATGGTAGCAGTTGTGTAGTCTCGGTAACTGTCTCACCCATGGAATCTGATAAGTAATATGAATCAATACACATTTATTTTTCTATTGCATTATTTGAAAAAAATAACAGGCTGTCAAAGTGCATCAAACAGGCTGTCAGATAAGGCCAAAAACCAGAAAAGAACTCAAATTACATAATGTGGGATAACTTAGGAAATATGCCTCAACCCCCTAAAAGGTGATTGAGTTGAACACCTGGAAAATCATGGGGTGAAGCTCAAGGAACACTAACATATTGATGAAAATATAAGAGACTTTTTCAGGGTGACAGGGCACTTGAAGCCCTGTGACAGAGAGCTCTACATATTGTTGCTAGGATAATGCTGTGCAGTGCTTAACAACAGTCTATTCAGAGATTTGATGGCATATCTGAATACAGTGCTGTCATGTAGCTACAGTATCCCCTTCACCTTGCAAGCAATAATAACCTGATTTTACCAATGTGGTTTTAAAAATCTTTCAGCTGAAGTATGAAGCATTCAGGGATACCCATTGAAAGCCAGTCAACAAGGATCCAAAATAAAGACAAGGATAAAACTCATATCCCTTTTACTGCTAATAAGGGTTCTCACCAAAGAATGCTTCAGTACCTCCAAACCTTGATCTTTCTTCTCTAACGCTACAGTGTGAAATTAGCCACATCTATTGATTTGGCTGTGAACATAAAAATTGAATTGCACATTTATTGAAATTGTCATATTTGTGGATTTTAAATTAGAATTTACTTTATGCAGCAGGCCTTGCTAATGCAGTCATTCTATTTCTTGTAATTCTACATCAGGGTATGATACACTCCTTTTTCTTCATATTCCTCTTCATATGGCATATTGTACAGGAGCCAGTATTGTTGAATGCAATGAATAAGTAATTCACCATCCATTTTCTCTGTTGAAAGGCAGTAAAGAGGTTACCCTCCATCCAGGTTTGTGCACAGCATGTTATCATGATGATTCTTACTGGACACTGCCAGGTGCATGTCATGTAAATGGTTACATTTGATTGGATAAAAAGATTTTCATCACGACTGGCACTGAGAAAAACAGAGCTATGTTAGATTCTTCAGGCTATTTTGGGTTATAAGGGATAATATTAGGGCAGAATTATTCTTTATTTTGTTGCTCATTATTTGTGCATTTCTGGCTTTGGACACACCCCTAGTGTATACTCTCTGTGAATTATTATTGTAATGTACTCAATTCTTTTTAAAATTAATCATTTTACACAGAGAACCTCTCATGTATCGTTCACAACTAAACCTTAATAAAAATATATAAACATTTTCTGATCACAGAGAAAGGACTTCCATAATTAAGGTGATTCCATTGTTGGTATTCCTTGGGACTAGCTCATGGGTTTACCTTGACGTGTTGGAGTAATAAAGGGAGGTCCAAGTAATACAGACATTTTTTTTCCTTCTCAATTGTGAGAAATCATTGTCATTCCCTTCAAGCTGAAACATCTTGTCATCTTTTCTTGTATGATTCAAACTATAAAATGGTTACTAGAATGAATCCTAGGTATTTTTCTGTGTCACATGTTTGTTCCATAGCAAAGATCAAAACACAGCTGTCATACATGACAACATCACATTGAGGCATTATATTGAACCCAGTGCAGGGTGAAATTATTCATGTTTAGCAGATGGCCTGAACCCTGCTAACCTGAATGACCTTTGTCTTAGCAAACATACTCTGGATTTGCAGAGTTCTTGCATCATCAAATATTTAAACTAAAGCCATCAATAATGAATGAAACTCAAGCTTCTCCATCTGTGCTCTGAAGAAATGTGTATATTCTCCTCCGGCCTTTGACTTTATAAGCAAAGGCGAAAAGAAATGTGTGGTTTAAAATGGTATTACAAATAAGTCTTGACACGTACACAATAAATTGTCAGTGGCTAATAATGAGAATGAACAGTGTGCGTTTATGCTGCCAAGAGAGACTAAATGATATCTGAACTTGTAACAATCTGTTCTTAATGCTATTTCTCTAAGGACCATTATTGTGACCAGCTGTCTGATCACTAATAGTGTGGAGCAATGAGATGGTTCTGGCTCACTGTGGTTAGTATGGGTAGACCCCTGAGAGTACAGTTGGTACAGTATGGTCTGCCAGTACTAAAAAAATTAAACAGTGAATGGCACCAGAAAGTCCAGGATCACATTCTTTTTACCTGCAGATTATTTGACCACACCTCCACCAAGGTAGCCAGCAGTCATACCACCTGAGTGCTTAGGTATGAACCGCATGAACTAAGCTTACTTAGGCTTAGGTAGCAGTTGGGTTGGAGCTCTGGAAAGCAAGGTTGATAGTGGAAGAGGTGCTTGAGGGTCAGTTTGGGGTACTGTTCCCTTTGGACAAAGTAGAATTCCCATGCTCCAGCCAACTGATCAAGAGAATAGACATTTAACTGAGGTGTTGAGCCACCGTAGTAATTAAAGACACCGTGTCACTTTTCAAAAGAGCAGGGATATTAACCAGTGTCCTGGACAGATTCCATAACAAAGATGTGCCTCTCTACATCTAGGCAACCCAACAGTAATCAGCCCCTTTAAAATCAGTTTGGCCACAAAACTATCTTTTGTATTTCAACAGATCAATATCTGTTTGTGTTTCTTCCCCAGTTTGATTCCCTAGGTTGTCACAGCAAAGGAGAGCAGAGAACTCAGGTGATCTGTCTGGCTAAAAAAGGTAGTTATACAATTAGCACCACAGTACTTGTGCTTTCTTATGTACCTACTTTTGGTCATCCCTTTGTTTTTATTTCCAGCCGAGATTGTTAAGCTGGTAAACTTGTGGACTTGTGTGTCCTAACTCTACTGTTGGCAGTAGAGCAGATTCTCAGGGAGCAGACTTTCAGTCTTATTGGCTTGCCATTGTGTTGGGATGGAGTTCTAGTATAAAATAATCTCTAAAAATAAATTGCACAAGGTGCACACTTAGATGAAAAATGTAGCCAGACAAGTAGATGGGGAGCAGTTCTGTGACACAAATTTACACATGAATCTAGGGCATTACACAGTCCTCTCTTGACTCTTATACAAGGAAGGAAGTGCCTTTATTCTAGGACTATTTTCTCATGTACTGTAACCCTGTCACTACCAGAGCAGTGCTAATGCCAGTTTCACACTCTATAGCAGCGTCCATCACAATGACCTCTGCCCTGATTCGTTGGTTAGGGCAGAGAAGAGAGTAAGTGTCATGCCAAGTTTTGTAAATATTCATACTATGAAAAGCATTTGAGAATTTGCAAGATTTAAAACATTCAATTTTAAATGATTGTAACAGGTATGAGTTTGGAGCATAATATTCTGCCTGATTAGGGTTGCTGACATGTGAATCAGAGCTTCTGCACCGTGATTTTGGCTGTTACCTCTAGAGCACCCTGTCCATAAAAGTCTCAGGAAATAAAATGAGCGGTTGATCTTTGTCAGATATAATTATGTGCCAAGATACATGTGCATTCTTTGCTCATATGATGCTTTTTTGCATAAATTCCGTTCTTATGGCATAACCATGAATATGTCAGAATATGAAATCACACATGACCATTGTGAAGGTTGGCACACCTGTATTTAAAATAATCTGGACCTCTCAGGACCTGGGATAGATCATATTAATCATGGTTACTGATGTGATGTCACAATACAATATGAGATTTAAACTGTGACTTACATAATTGTTGACTTAAATGATATTCTTATGTTTTACCTGCCAAAAATGAAACCAGCAGCAGAAGATCAAAGCTGTTTTCACCTCTGGTTAAATGAGGTGCTAATAATCAGTTTTAAAATAAATTATTGATTACAGTGTTTTGGTAACTACAATGATTATACTAAGGAAAGGTGCAACAATATTATAATGAAGTACTGACATTCTATATAGTTGTGCCTTATCATAAATTTCTGCACTGCTTGGAAGGTTTCAGTAAAAGAATCAGAATCCATCATTGGAGCTTTCCATTTTTTAATAAAATATCTTTGATCTTGCATGTGTTTTTCTAGAATGAAAAGTAAAATATTAATTGTGTTAGCAAACATGCTTAGGTTCCATTAGTTTTCCATCAATAAAACAAAAAAATTGTGCCAAGAACAAACACATTCTTGAATGTTTAATACAGGAATACAGAAAGCAAAGGGAGACACATGTATGACTGGCTGAGGCAGTTTTTGAACTTTGATTAGTTTTCAAGGTAGATTAAATCTGACTGATCAAAGCAAAGGTTGATAACATAAATCTGAAAGATGAAAAAGAATGAAGTACAGCGTTAAGAAAAATGTTGTTGAATGTTATATATAGACTTTCTGAAAAATAAAACAAAGGCAGAAGAAGAAAAATAATTGGTCAGAGGTTTAGAGCTGACCTGGTGGGGTGTCCAGGGCGTAGCCCTCAGTTGGTCTCTAAAGACTTAAAGTGCTGGAAAGAAATCATTTTACCGCCCAGGTTACCTCTGCACCCCAATCTAGACAAGGTTCCCACAATCAGGCGCCGACTGATTGAACCTGTCGCCCAATAAACATTTTACTGGATTTGTCACTTTACTTGGCGTTGCTTGTGACTGCCCTGAAAGAGTGGTCATAGCTGGGTTCACTAATGCCCACTTTCCCCCGTTCTCATTGGAACGTCTGACTTTCACTCAGACAAGGGGCTGAATTACTAGATGGGAAAACTGTGCTAATGCCCGTGTTTCTCTCCTAAACATTGGCAGAATGTACAACCCTGGTCCATGTGCAACTTGTCTAGGTTTGGAGTTCTCATCATATGTCAGCGACAAACTAAACACTGCAATGTGTGTATCCAGTTTTTGTTTTCTTATGCTGTTGAAGGTTAAATCACCCATGGCTGTTACATGAGCATAGATCACAGGTCTATCCGCTATACAGTTCACTACACCTTGAAGGTTGAGACACAAACCTAACATTTCAAACAGAATAAAGGGGGTATAATAGGTGAAGTAAGGTAGGTTGGAAATATACAGATTTCCTGCCAAGTCAATGAGTCTTAAACATGGCTTCAGAAAGGTTTGTGCTATAACTTTGTGTACAGCCAAGCTCCTTTTCTGTTTCCTTTTCATAGGGTAGCACCCTAACTGGCTCTCAAACAGAATGTTCCACAGTCTCTGAAATGCTTGTCGTCTGTTCAGTCTCAGTCTCTTTTTTTAATGAAGATACGGTTTCATTTCTGGAAGGATTTATATTGTGTTGTGTTGTTTGGTACTGAACTTCAATCAGTGTAAAATGTATTTCACAAAATTGTAAGATTAAAAGCTAAATATATTCGATAAACGTTCGTTCACACATTTATTATGTTGTCATGATCGATCATTGCTGTCACTTGTGAGTATTTGATACTTGAGTGCTCCATATTTTTGTTTTTCGAAAGCAAACATTGATTTAATGGCTGGTGTAGAGAACAGACCTATCTTCATTTACTGGATGGCTTCTTTACTAGATCTTTAGTGTAAGACCAAATGAACAGAGACTGAGGAATCAATGACTGCATAATGGCAGGCTCTTCTGACTGCCTCTCACAAACAAATGGCAAAGTGACACTGACATTATGCAAACTGTAATCTTTGTTTAAGTTACAGACATATACCTGCCAACTCCCACACATTCAGCCTCAATGTCATGCTCTCACACTTAATTAATAAATGTCATGCAATTTAAAAATATATATAAATGTAACATGATATTATTTGGGTTTTCTCTTTTTATCCACACAGTCCGGAGCTATGGGGGGGGTGGTAGGGTGAGGGGCGGGTTTTTGTGTGTTGATTGTTGTGACTTGCACAGTGTCTTATGTCTAAGAAGCACAAACAACAAGAAATCTAATTTTATAATTTATTTTGAACTTTCAATTGTAGCAAGGGTATGAAGCTGAATTTTACATTGAAGCTTTCTCACACCTTGCAAGCTAGTTATCTAGTTGTCTAGTCATCTGGTTATCTGTATGGTTTTGAATTATGATAGACTTCTGAAAGAGAGAGAGTGCATATTGCAGACAATCCTTATTTTGATTGCCTATTGGTGGAAACAACGTTTCATAGATACAAATATTTTTAGAAGCAATGCAATTTTTAATTAAAATTATTTTACTGAATATATGATTTAGTATATTGACACCATTTTCAAAGTTCCAATTGTAACTTTGCTAAGCTGCAAAAGAACTCCATTCCTGATGTGTTTACTCCAAACCTGAGGCTTGAGAAGGCAGACCTAGATCACTAACATGGTTTTCCATTACTGCAGAGCAATTCTCTCACCTCTGGTGCAATTCTCAGAAAGAACTTAAATAAAGGGTGTAAGGTTTTTTCCAATACTGGCGCACCAAGGAGGGTGACTTGAAAGTTTTACTCAATAAAAGCAAGCTTGCTTAAGAAGGTTGGTGAACTGCCTGAGCACTACCTCAGTTATTTATTTGGTCCCACTTTATATTAAGGGGGCATTAACTACTATGTACTTACATGGTAGTAGGTACAGTGCAAGTACAGTGTAACACATTTGTAGGTACAAGGTACTAACAGCTGTAACAAAGGGTTTTGTGGTTACACAACCATAAAACCCTTTGTTACAGCAGTTAGTAATGCAAAATGGGACCATTTATTTTCAATGAACCAAAGACCTTTGTTCATACTACCAAAATGATCAAAATGAATCAAGATCTCATCTGAAAATTCATACTATTTTTATTTATCAGCATTCTGAATGATCTCTGTTTCGGTGATCCAATATCTCTGCCATGCTTTGTAAATTGTTTGACTTTTGTTACTTAATAATTTTTTACTTTATCAGTATATTTCTCCATACTCTTTTCTTGATCAGTAATCCCAAAAAGGTGCCTTTGTGTCTCATTTTTGCTGTACTTTGAATTTTTTCCATTAATTTAGTATATTTATTAAATTTTAAAAATGTAACTTTTGTGCTAAAATTTCACATTTTTCATTCCTTTACAAGGTTCAGTAATTGTGCAATAACTTAAATTCTCACTTTTCTCTTAGGTTGTTATTTGTACCCACTCTCTGTTTCGCACAGTCTCCTTGATATTTCTCAGACTCTGCGATATTTATGGCTGCTGCTTTCATGGTGCACCTGGGGCTATGTGAATATTATTTTGAGCATCTGAACCGCGACAAAAGATGCCATTTGTCACCTGATTTTAGTTCACCTTCCATGCATAGCATCTCTGTGCTAGTTCACCATCTCTGAAGGCTACTCTGGGTATCCCGCTTCCTTTCATGATTTACTACATATACTCAAACAATACAGACCGAGACGCATTGCATTCACATTGAAAAAAGCAGTTGGGAGGAGTCACTTCCGTTTGTATTAAGTAATAGTTTTTTCTTGTTTTGGTTTTAGTGAATTACAAATGTTTTTCTATGCAAGCATGCATTTGATGAATGAGTAAATACATAACTCACATAACACTAGTTTTGAAGACAATATTTATACTGTTGATTGTCCAAAGAGGACATTTATATTCACCCAGAGTGAACAGCACATCTGGAACTAAAGACCACAAAAATGTGATGTGTCTGCCAGGTAACAGAAAGTATTTAGATCTTAAAATAACAAAACATTTAAGCAATAGTTAACCTCTGAATTTAAGTAGAAAGTATGCTTATTACATTTGTGGAACAAAGCATTTTTCTCCTGAAATTGCCAGGTTACGAATGGTCATTAATAATTTACATCATAATTATGCAAATACCAAAGGGGGTATGGAGGTGGAGTTTAAGTACAAGTTTGACAAT
Organism: Albula goreensis; assembly: GCA_022829145.1. Classification (NCBI taxonomy): domain Eukaryota; kingdom Metazoa; phylum Chordata; class Actinopteri; order Albuliformes; family Albulidae; genus Albula; species Albula goreensis. Next base: position 14,512,933 of record CM040746.1, on the reverse strand, counting down.
GAATCAGAGGATTTGTAAGCTCACATTGCATAATTGATTTTTTTTCCAATTCATCTCTTGGTTAAGAGGGTGAGGTTAGTGCAGGACACATTGTTTTAAATAGAAGTGGTTCGCCCAGAGTATTACATCATGGACAGCTGTTTGATCTTTTACAGCCTGGTCTAATGCAACATTGAATGTGCTGGATGGAATAAGTTTACCATTCATGTGACGAAAACTATACATTTATTTAATGGCAGCAAGTCAGGCAGCAGGGTAGTTAGGAAGAGTTAGGGTTAAGGAGCTGGGCTCGTAACTCAGAGGTTCAGTCACCAGGTAGGGCCATTATTGTTGTGTCCACAAACAAGGTACCTCACCTGAATTGCTTCCGCAAATATCCACTTCTATAAATGGATAGTGTGTCAAAATTTAAGTGTGGTGTGTTTCTCTGGATAAGAGCATCTGTTCACCTGCAGTGAAATGAAAATGAAACACAAGAATTCAATGAAGGTAGGGGAAAAACAATTACAAACATTGAAAAAAGGGTATGAAATTAAATTAACTCAAGGGAAGTTTTAAAATGTTGTACACAACCATGCATTTCCAAAGCTAGCACTGATTCATAAACTAGATGGAACAGCACACATTTCCTGTTATCATTCCTGTCACACAGATATACTCAGTCACCTCTGTCCCTTCAGGCCTAATTGCATTATTTATTTACTACAGCCATCAGTTAATCTAAGTCAGCTGGAATCACTTTTTCATTTTTTATTAATGTGAATTAATATATTACAAATTAATAGAGCCACCTAATAAGTCTAACTTCTCTTATCGGGTGATGATTCTGGCAATTTAACCTTTTTTAGTAGGCTGAATTTGGTAATGTTTGTGTGGATGTTTGCCTGCATGCATGGGTGAATTTTTATTAGTGGTAGCCTGGAGTTGGACTTTGACAGAATGACAGAAACATAGAAGCGATGACAACAAACCCCATTATAAATTAATCTGGCTTTTTCATTCTCAGCCAGGATTTCAATGATCACTAAACGTGAACTAACAGCCTGCACAGTACCATTGTAGGTACAGAGCTGGTGGCTGTAATATCCAGTGCACATTATTCTGAAGCATTGCCATGTGTTACCTCCCAATTGCTCTGTCTCCAGTGAAGAGAATTATATTGATCAGCACCAAAAAACCTTAGACAAGAGAAATATGACTGATAAACCAAGAACTGTCTCAGCAGTGTGAAAATAAATGAACTAATTACAAGTCCCGTTATATCTGTCAGTCAAACGCCTTTATTCTCTGCTTTCTGCTGCATTTACATCATTATTCTGTTTTCCCTAACATCACTTGTAGATGTTTAAAGGTTTCACAATGTCAATTCCAAACTGTCATGACAGAAGCAACACTGTTAACTGACTACCAATTAAAAGTATACGTTCTAGTGTAGCAATGAGTGGTTCATTCTATCCATGCATGTTTTTCCAGAAGAAAACCTGCTCCTGTCTCAAAATAAGATTTGAATGAGTTTTAATGGACGCCACTGTTAAAAAATGAACATTCATACTACTTTTGCAATGGAGACTTATTAGGGTTGAAGGAGGTTGTCATTACTAATACTTTGTATCTTGAAGTGGGGTCCATCAATAAGGTCAGCTATCAATAAGTATGTGTCATCTCCAGTCTTAAACTGGGCGATTGGCAGTGTTCAGCCTTGATTTCTTTAAATTGAAAGCAGCAGTGGAGAAGATAGCAGCTTTGGGTGCATTAAGCAACAAAGCAACAAAATATGTTTTACAGCATCCTGCAGGATATTCAGTATCAGTGTATTTACGAAGCTAGAAGACAGTGGTTTATTCTTATAGCGAGCTAGTGAGCTCAATTAATTATATTTTTAACTGTCAAGCTGTTGTCCTGGACATTAATCTCATTAAACAGATTTGTACAACCAGTCTTTTGGTGAACTAGCCTTTGCTATTCAGCTTGTCAACTTTTTTGAATAGTCTTCTTTAGCAATAGTGCATGTTTGCATGTCTGTTTGCATAATTATGATTGTATTTTGCATTATGTCGAGTGTGATCGTGTTCCGGTTTAATTAATTACTTAGGCATAATTACGGTGGTACGCACAGGTCTTTACCCCGTTCAGACTAGTGCTGTTTCCAGACTTCTGAGGTTCTACGACATCTTTATTTATTTGTGTGTTGCTAATGAGTTTGCAACTGAATTTTATGTTGGCCGGAGGTGCAAGAAGTGTAAGATAAAATTAAGTTACTGAAAGAGTTTTTGTAAAGATTTTTTAGAGGAGCTGAGAAAAAGTATAAGTTACTGAAAAAGAATTTAGCTTTTGATGAAAAATAAAGAATAGCACCCAAAAGCAATATTGTTTACAAAAAAAACTATTAAGATGTGTAATGATTAATCATTTGGTCAAAAAACTTAAAATGTTGAAAGCTGAAGTATGAAAATACTGTTACTGACAATTAATACATCCTCCGCTAGCACGAAAGTGCAATGCAAATTGTAACGCAAAACTATTGAGGAGGCCAAGATGGAATACTGCAGGCACCCAGTCAACACAACCTGGCTCCTGTCAAAAGCAAAAACTTTCAGAATTAACCAAACAAAATAAAAACAGTACTGGCAGGATTTTGTAGTCAGTGAAATGATGTAAATGGTACAAAGTTGTGGTGTCCTGTGAACAGAAGTGTGGCTGTCCCTGAATGGCAGTGCTCCCATCTTTCCCTCTCACTCACAGTTCTGTGAATCACACTGCTACTTCCGTACTCCCAGACAGCCTTTCCCACGGAAAACCCAACACCCTCCACTTCCACAGTAGATAGAATAAATTGAGACTCCTGTCCTCTAAAGATGCTTTTATGGCATAGTAGTTACAATTTCCAGTCTGGACCAGGAGATCTTTCCTTTGAGAATTTTTGTTTGTTTCCCAAATTCACTTGTCGATTGAATATACCTCAATGTGTTAAAATGATTTTTCCAAACGTGTTAATGCGTCAAGTCCCTTTTCCAGTGTGGAGCTGCATGTGTCTATCTAGTCTTTACCTTTCAGTTTGCCTTATAACATGCCAACCAGAATCTTTTAAAGAAGCTAATTACGTGCATTAGTCCTTACCTTCTCAAGGTTAGCACACAGTCAGAGCCCTGGAGAATCCAGCCAACGGAGGGTTATTCTGGCTCTTGATGGAATCTAGCTTGGGTATCTCTTTTTATTATCACTTGATTAAGTAACACATTGTTCCACTTGGAGACTGAAAACGTGGTACCCGCCTCTGGACTTAAAGGCCAAGTCAAGGTTAGATATAATCAACCTAATCTCACACTACCAAGCAGGTGGGCCGTTGTGTAATTACACTGAATGGGGTTCTCCAAGTGCAGCTAGAAGATAAATTAAGGATACCAAAAGTGTTGGGATTTTTTTCAAGTTTAATCGTATAATTTATCCAAAAGGTTTTTTTTTTCATTGTTAAATTATTTATACTGTTAGAAGTATTGTTAACAAGACACAAATATAACTGTCATTACCAAGTTGTTTTCATCACCAAGCAGTCTTTTCATCAATAGTGAAATGAGAGATGCATAGACCTCTGGACTTGCAGTTCCTAACTCATTTGGAGAAGATGATCTTTTTGTTGTTGTTGTTGTTTCCAGGTGTTCAGTTGTTGAAAGGCGAGAGAATATTATTATTTTAGTTTGTAATAAATTGTAATTTCTTGTGAATTTTATGTAAGTGCACAAGAATCATTATTTTCAGACTATTGGTATGCGTTTCAATGTAGACTATGACCAGACTATTACCAGGCCATCATCATTTTTTAAAATTAAAATAACCTACGAATTTATAAAATACAGACTAACTGTGGCTGACAGCTGGTAAACTGCAGAAAAAAAAACACAAGATGCTTCTGAGGACATTGCAGGCTGGTCTGTGTTCTCCTGTATTAACAGAGGAGATTACAATGATAAGATTTGAATACAATTTGGTATTTCAAACATTCAAATCATGTTTTGAAAAGGGAGTCAAAATAATATTTTGTCAGTGGCTGCACAGAAATGATTATTTTATACTGCAGTTTCCAGCATAGCAGTGTAGTTAGATGAATATGGCACATGCTTAATGGGTTTTGAATGTGCATGCAGTTCTGGCGAAAAACTACTGGGAAGTTCCCTGGGTAATCACAGAGCGGACAGCTTCCATTTCGGGTAGTGACTGAGCAGCCATCAGATGCAGATTAATATTCCCATGTATCATTTTTTAAATTAGCTTCCATTGGTTTGAACCAAGAAGCCCACAAAGATTATCCCACTCCTTCCCATCATTCCCAGCACTTACAAACAACTTTGCCAATTTTACATTTATCAAGCTGACAACAAAAAAGCCGTTGACTCAGCTTGTTTTTCCTCATATTTATTGAAAGGATGGCGTTCATTTGCTGAATATGAAATGGTCTTAATGCAGTGAGTAGATACACCACAGCCCATATTTCTAGTAGTGTACCTGTTGTTGCTGTTGAGATCAGGACAAATGATGTCTTTCATGCATTTAAATTCTGCTGTTGGCTTTTTATTCTGAATTTCCATATTTTTCATTGCCAATGCTTATGTTTGTACAGTTCTACTTTTTTAAATTAGCTAGTTATGTGCTAGTTATATCTGAGAAGGCCTGTCAGTGTCTAGACAGTATTGTAGAAGAGGGTCAACAATGTTAGGCCTAATCCTAGTCCTGTGTTGTTCCAAAAAAATAATGGCTGTCTGATATAAGCACAGTTATACTTCTCAATAAACCAAATACTTAAACCAAAGATATTTTCATAATTGCTCTCTCAAATCAATGTGCATTTACCCATGTGGGATTAATTAAGATCACTGCCCTGAAAAACTGAAAAACAGTTTGCTACCTGGCAGTGGTTCAGGGGATATTTGGTTCTGTTAGTGTCCATATCCTCAGGTAGTAAGTAGTAGGTAATACTAATGTCATAATGAAAAAAATATGTCTGCTGTGTATTCAAATGTATTTTTAGTGATAATTTCACTATGTGGTCCCACTCATTTCCTCCCTCAGTGTCAAAATCCAGAGAGGTGTTAAAAAAATCATGCTTTTTACATCCTGCTTTTCTACAGGATACAAATATGATCTTAGGTAGGATTAATTGGTTGAGAGTATGGCAGCCATTATTTTTCCAGCCCTGAAAGAAAATCCCATTAGCCATATGGTGCAGCTGAGCGATATGTCCAGCTAGCACTACATATCCCACGATGCCTCTAGGTTACAGTCTCCCCATTCCTTTAACAGAGTTAATCTGTATTCCCCTGTGTGAGGTGGACCAGATAAGTAGACTCAGCTTTATGTACTCCTGTTGTGGCTGTTATTGAATTATTGCCATGTGGGCCCAGCAGCTGTTCCTTCTGGCTGTGGCAGGCCACTGTCGTTAATTGAAGTGTAATAAGTCGGACAGCAGGGAAGGTCAGACAGACATCGTTCAGTGATGCATGGCCCCTGTGCGATCTGATCCATGATCCATATAGTTGTGATTGATACAGTGCTCACACCATGCAAACATACATACAGAAACCATTACCCATTGAGGGGTCTTAGAACTGCATCCCTTTAATTACAGTGGATTTTGTGAAAGGTGTGAAAAAGTTAATTGCTTTAGTGCCTTTTTGCAGGGAAGCAAGAGAGATAAATTAAATAAAAACAAAGATAATATATATCCCTGGAACAAAGGAAGGGCAGGAGGACCCACGATATAACTGAAAAACACGCATGTTGGGAAAGGAAGTCTTTCAAAACTCTGAAATGTTCTAAATTTTAAAAATGATGTGAAATTACAGAATATTACAGAATCTGAATCCAATATTGATTAGAATGATTTCATACATAATTGTCATCATATTTTAAATAGTCTATGTTCATTTTGGAGATTGTATAAATTAAACCACAATGAAACTAGCAGGGGTCTCCTACCAGCTAACATAGGCACACGCAGTGAACAAAAAACATATCCCAAATTCAATTAATTTTGTCATTTATTAGTACAGAAAAATCAGACATGCATTTCTATTCTCTCGTTACGACTGCTTTAATTCTCTATTTTCTTGCTGAAGGCACATTCTCTGGTCTCTGGTCCAGCTCCAAGTCGTACAAAGTTCAGCAGCCAAGGATATATAAGAGCTCTCATATCACCCCAATTTTTACCTTCTTGCAATGGCTGCCAAAATTGTTCCCAGGATAATATGAAAAATTTTGAATTTTTGCGCGGTTTTGCAATAGATTAGCTTTTGTCTCCTTATCAAACTATTTGCCTATTCGGTTCTCAAACAAAGCATTGCTAGTTGATTCAGAATTTAAAGTAAGGAACAATGTTCATTTTTATGTTAGAATAGCTGTGTCAATGTAATACAGACCAAAGATTAAGGAAGATATCATTAGCATAGCATTTAACTAGCATTTTTCAACACATGTGAACAGAGCTGTGAAATTGTAGTTATTTAGAAAGCAGTCTGTGCATCTAATGTAAAAATGAACCATCACTTTCTCTACTCTAAGTAACTTCTGACTGATCCCCAATCTGTTGGTGGGACTAAAATAAATTACCAGGTGGCTCCTTTGTAATAAATGTAAATATAGGCAAACTATTCTTTACCAAATAAAACTACTCGCAGAAATCTGAGGGCACTAATAATCCTGCAGACAGCCTCCATTATCTCAAAAATAATGCATGTCTTTCCCGAGCCTCTGAATTCCAGACTATGAAGAGCAAAGGCATCATAGAGAGGACATGGAAAACAAAAATGTGGAAACAACAACCTGCAATTATTTGTCTATTCTATGTTCGTGTATCATTGACATGAAATGTGTGACAGGTTTTGCTTCTTCACATGTTGTGGAGCAAAGCAGCATTCAACAGTCCTTCTCATTCACTCATTCATCAGCTTTCAGTTATTATCCTTGCACATTGGCTTAAGCTATGCTAATTATAATCCCACAGAGAAATGCTCCATTCAGAGTAGGCCTATTGTATATCAAAGTGACCCTTCGGGAACAAATGGCAGCAATGTCATTTCCAGTCAGAAAGCCTGCCTTTACTGGTTTGTTCATGACATGCTTAACCTTAATGGTGCTATTATTTTCATTACAGTTACCACCATTCACTGGCAAAGTCAAACCCTTTTACCATTGCCTCATTATATTTTGGCTCTGGGTTCATTGACATAAAATGTTTATAAGAATCACACTACGGCTAATCAGAACGCATTAAAAACTATTGCAAATACCCTCGTAATAATCCCGCTTTTATGTTCACATGGGTCCTGCGTCAAAATGATGTGGCATGTGAGCCTTCCAGACTCTCTTGCTTTTGCTCATATTGTTGATCTGAGAGTAAGTACATGTGTGTTGGTGAGGCCTGAGCAGGACCCTTTTTAAACTATTGCTCATCTTCTCCCTGCTGAGTGAGGACGGAGTCTTCCTGTGTCAATTATACCTTTTCTGTAATAGATGGAGATGGGGGCGCAAGGATTATTTTGATGAAATAAGGAACTAAAGACAAGAAAAACCCAGGAACTGGAGCCAACATTACACCTCAAGTTCATTCTATGGAATAACATTAAATGTTGAGAAACGTAGGCTATTTCAGTAATGTACAATCGCAAATATCATTTGAGCAATGAATACAGGGCCATTGAACTACATTGCTCAGAAAGAATTTATTTGTAAATCTAGGTTCCTCCTTGTAAAAGGTATAGGAATCAAATGCCTCAGAATCACATTATTTCCAGTTCAGTATTTGCATTTTGAGTGCAGCCGGAGAAGTAATTTGATTCTTTGAGCATGAGAAAGGGCTTCTGCATCAGTACCTGAAGACAACTTTTGCTCTTTACATTTTGTTGGGAACAGATTTACACATTTTTTGTGGCATTCTCTCCATTAGCAGGAAATTTTGGAATGTATTTGCTGTCAGAAGGACTGTAAGAATGGTAGCATTCTCCCCCTTTTTCAGTGTCTCGTTTAATCTTCATAAATCTTAAACTTGTCATCAAATTTTCATTATATATTCCATGGCTCCTGGTTTTCTTGGTCCAATCACACCTAGTTTTTGTCCCTGCTTGTTTGCTGAGTTCTTTAACCTTGAAGAGACAGGGATGTCCAAGTCCCTATGCTTTGAATGCTTCTCCTGGGCACAATGCGGAATGAATCACCAGAAGGAGGAGGGTCAGCACTGAGAGCTCTTTGTTAAGAGCGCTGAACAGAATCAATGGGGTAAGGTTTAATCCCTAATTCAGATGGCTGATCGATAGGGGAAGTCACGCGCTGCACAGGGAGCTCTCCCTCGACGCAGGCCCTCAGCCAGCTGCCTCTTTCCACCCATGGCTGAACTCATGGCTAATCCACTGAGCCAGGTGGCTCCCCATGAACCCCCCGTCATTGTCCCTGAAACCTTATCTCAGCGTCGCCAAGCGTCGCTCCACTACGGACAGAGAGCCGACGCTCAAGGCCCTAGTCAGGGAATAATCCCGGGTGAGCGGACCTTTCTACCTTCGTTCCATTTTTGACCAATTTTCCATCTGTACTTGTCAAACTCAAGGGAACTTTTCTTTGTTTCCTCCATTCAGTCTCCAGGGTTCTCCTGTTCTGTGCATTACTTGGTTGATGTCACTTAAGATGTTGAAATGCATCTGTAATGGGAAGTGGCACAAAAACAGATAATTGTTTGAGCCACGTAACATCATTTTTCTTTGCTGAAGTGTCCTACATGGATCACACACATTACAAATCGGTAAACTAAAGTCATAAAACACGGTGACTGTGTAATCATTGAGAATAGTATCCAGAGACGTGTATGCTGATAATGATAGCAGTGTGATAGTGGAGTTAAAATAAATCTAATCTAGGTTAATTACATCATTGACATTAATTACTAGTTGGAAGAGGTCAATGAGTTTATACTGTGGTTGTAGGAAATGTAGATCTATTAAAATAGTTTTAACTCAGCATAAACAGGGCTGATATTTCCCCCTTGTGACAAAATACAGCATGAAGCATTGGAGGCAGTGATCATCTAAATGAGTTACTGTTATTTTGGCTCATATATAGCTTTTGGGAAAATAAAAATAATAAAAACTACTGCTGCCGTTCACTTTGCCATTTGATAACACACCGACATTTTTTTGGGCCATTTTGACTGAATGGCTGAAAAAGTGTTTGTCTGAACGATGGCCGTTTCAAAGCCGAGAAACCTTAATAAATAAGATGCCCTTTGGACGGTGACATGCAATCTCCCTCTGAGGGTTTGAATATACACTTTTATTGCACAAAAATTGGCTTGCAAAGCAAAAGGGCAATATATAGCATACCCATCTAGCTAGAAACATTCTGGTATATGGTTTTCAAACCTAATCTCATTTGAGATAAATAACAAGGCTACCTTTTAAAGTATGTGACAACCTCAGTGTGGATTCATTAAGTGTGATGTGCTCTGAGCAAATGAAATCTCACTTGGTCGTTCTGCTGCAGTCTGCAGGTATTTTAACATGCAGGTTGGTTCATTAAACTCCACCATATCTTTACCACTCACTTGATTTCCATGACAGCTGATTTTCTAAGACAGATAGACGTACATAAAGTTCAAAACAATCCCCTACCTGGACAGTTGTGACATTAATTAAAGATGTTAGACTTTATGTTGGCTCAGAAACAGGAAGTTGTAATCACATGGTCCCAGGCTCATGACCATGGTGACCTCTGTTAGCCCAGCTGGATCTGTTTCACTGTACTGTTTCAGTCTCCATGAGACAATTAGCCAGAGGTTAATTACTATGGAGAAGTGATCCAACACACCTAAAAAACATTCCAATTAGATTCTCATCCTATTATGAGATAACATCACAATGGGGAACATTATACAAGCAGTGGTAAAACATATTTATGATGTCTGTCAAACTCATGCATCTCCTGGAGGTTATCATTTTACCATGAAGAAATATCATGGAGGACATATAACTTTAGAATGCACAGAATGTAAGCCCTGAAACACAAGGTTAGTTTAACATTTCCGAATTTCTTGATAAAATTTCAATGAATGGTCACCATTAATTTGCCTATTTTACAGTAGTGGATACTGTTCAAGGGACACCCAGAAAGCCAGATGAATATACATTATGGAAACATTTACACCAAACTGTGACATCCAGAGCTGTGTCTCTAATTTATTTCACCACAGTTGATAATTTGTTCCTCCGTTCAAAGCCAACAGCACTGATAATTCACAATATGCTCTGTTTTTTTCCAAGGCCAGGTTGCACAAAAGTGATGACACTTTTGTGAAGCATTGTTATATACAATGAACATATTCATGAAAGGTACTGATGTTTAGGCACAAAATGCATTGACAATTGATCAATTGTCCTATATGTGGGTGAACAGTATACATAATTAAATATCTAGTATATTATTGTTGTAAATTAAATTAATTTCTGGTATGCTCGCAATATCACTGAATACTCTTAATGGAATATAATCCTTTGAAGGTAGCCTTATTTTGTGTTAAGAATCAAAATGTACATTTGGTTTTGCATTAATGAAATTCTGCATTAGTGATTGTTTCACTCCAGTTCTCCACCCTTTGGGGCTCCTTCTCTGTAATCTGCATTGCACTCCTCAAAATCAGCCACACAGACACATAGACTGTCTGAATGCATTGTTATAACAGTGCTTCCACTGATCATTGATTTCAATCAGCACCAGTGCAGATGCAGCTGCCCAGTACACAGTGCCGGCGTCTCCGGTGATCCCAGCTGATTGCCGGCACGTTTTTGGATGTCTGTTGGGCTGAATGGAACCAGGTGTTTGCTGGATGTGAAGCCCATCTTATCAAACAGCCTCAGCAACCAGAGGCTTAAGAATAATCCTACTCCCCCAAACCCCCTTCCCACCACCCCACCCGCTCCCCCAGACCCCCTCTGGACAGGGACAGACACCAGGAAGCATTTCATCGTAATTTCCATCCCTTTATCAAATCAAAGAGAAGGGTGCTGGGCGGCATTAGTGCCAGTTCACTGTATTGTGTTAATTACAAACTGGGTGACTGGTGTAGGCAGCCAGACGGAACAGCTGAGGTAGCGGTTTAATTATGGCCTTACCTTGTTGTACCATTGCATCGACCAAAACTAATTTTGTTTCTATGTCATCCCTCTTCTCTTTTTTGTATTTTCTGCAATCACAGTGCAGGCTGAGGCTGAGATCGGTCTTCTTATTTTTGCTTCCCTGTTGCCTCTTGTAGCCCTCTTCTCTTCCTATCTCCCTCTTTCTTTCAAATGCTGCTGTCACTGGATTTCTAAGAGTGTTTCTTTATCTGGGAAAACCACAAACCAAATTAAAACTTGAGGTGGTGGAGACTTTTGTTCCAGGTTGTGTGATGTGGACTTTTTGCCATGTCATGGCAGAATTTGGGTTCCCCTCCTGGAGGAGACCGAAATGTGCTTGTACTCTGATCTTCAGCATTTTTTAAAGCCACTGAGGCCACATTTTGTCCTTCATGATCAAAACCATCACAAAAGAAACCAATTCCAAAGCATGGCATTTGCATGATCCCATGAATGAATACAGGAAATGATCACACTTACGGGTGCAATGATCAATGAGTGTTTTTTTTTTACTCCATGTAAATCTTTTCAAGGTTGAATGGTGCATGGATTACAGTGTGAAAGGTTAGCCGTGTGGTTGTGAGGGAAATGTAAATGGACGATGTGTCAGTTTTTGTCTGTTATCGCCATTTTTCACCTGCTTATTATTTCAGTTTATTTATCTGGGTTTCCAGCAGACCACCAATCCAAATAGAAAGAAGATAAGCACACATAGTCATGTAACATGTCATAGATTTTCAGTAATTCTGCAGTCAGACTGACGGATTAATTAAGTATATCCTAAGGCAGAAACCATCTTTAAAATCTTTCCCTAAATATGGGGTCTAACGGTCTTTAAGCTCATCACAGTGATACCTGATTCAATGCAACCTTTTACTGCACAATCATCTGAGCAATGAGTAAGTCCACAGGGTGTTCCACTGCATTGCCAATATCCTCCATTTTATATGTTGCTCTTTGGATAATGGATCTGTACATTTCAATCTTCTGTAAAGTTGTCTGGAAATAAACTGAGAAAATCACTTAGACAATGTTGATATTACATGTACTGATGCAGGTCTAGTACTGCTGAAGGCCATCCCAATGAAACACTTTCATTTTGAGGTGAGGGAACACTTCATTTTCACCTCATCCTATTATTAAGCAAACACAAAGCTGTCACAAAACTCACTGTCAGAATAATTAAAGACAACTTATGAAAGTACACTGTGTTGACACATTATATAGTAGGTGATGTTGTTGTTGTGGTATGGTACAAAAATGTTTTGGCCACCAGTCAGTGTGCCCTCCCTGATGGCTGCATGGCTTTGGACACCATCCTCCTCATTTTTATGAAATGTTTCAATTGCAGACACATTCAGACTGAATGTGGAATCAAATATACTCCTGCAGAGTAGACAGCATGTTTTCAATGAAATTTGAGATGCTGACAGAGTTGCTCATAATCTTGTTATGAATGTCTGCTGTTGAACCTATTCCTTAGCTGATTATAAACTCTGATATAAGCTGAATATTATAAATCCCAAAAAAGGTGTTTTAATGTAAATAAGGTCAGTTACTCACATATCCAAAAAAGTTCTCTCTCATATTCCTGAAATCAATCTGCATACTAAACTATTGATTTCAAAATTGTACAACTCGGTACAATTGAGTTGTACAGCTTTCGACTGTTACAGTTTAACCTTTAGAGCTTATCTCTTATCAGTGTGTCTCACAGAAAATGAACAGGCACTATTCCAAGCAATGCTACACCGTCAAGTATGTTTCCCTACATTACTTAATGTAATCATCTGAAAAACTGAGGAATGGAAACTGAAAAAATGGATGAAGCTGCATAAAGTTATGTGTGAATTCTCAGTGTTGAAATAAGATCAGATGGCGCTGTAGTTAACATCTGTATGACTGAGTGTCTAAGGCCATCATGTTTCATTTTTCTGTGGGAGACAGGGAAAGTAGCTCTTAGCTCTGTGAAGAGGGTGAAGCCCTCTCAACACTTCATTTGCCAGATGCCATACCTGCCATTTCAGTGTGTGCAGGTATGGCAAAATTGTACAATTTATGGAGTCATTTCACCCTCTAGACACTTTATTGGACTCCTACGGAATTACAGAGGTTTGTCATTTGACTTTTTTCATCAGATGGTCTTATTTCATCTTGAATGCTTTTTGATGGAGCATGTTTGTAAACACACTGGGTGTAGTTTCACTCTGACCACACCAGTGATCAGAGGACATTTCCTTGTGTCGTAAAATTGGGCTGGAATTCTTATGCCACTGGCTTAGCTGCAAATACATGTTTGAAAGCGTGTCTAAAACTGAATGTTGGTATCACAGTGAATCTCTCGCAATCTGTGGTGTGGAAAACGGTGTAATTAGCATAGAAATTGAATAAATATTATAATCAAATTAAATGTATTTAATTATCTTTACAGCTTATATGGGATTTTCCACATGACTACCAGATTTTTGTTGAGGCTTTTTTCCATTAGTCATACATTAGGTGCTACTTTGGTCTGTTTTATTTATTAAGGGTCTGTTCAACAAGAATATAAACACCAAGCATGTTCTGCCATTTAGGTAATGAAGCTCTATGGATTTTAAATCGCAAACATTCAGACATACAATTTAACATGATGATAAAGAGAGGCACTGTTGCACTGTAGCCCCGTTAGAAGTTATTTTAATAAAATGTATTATGTCACTTTTATTTGGAAATGAATCAGTCTGCATGAATACAACTGAATCCCTAAGTGTATTTTCTTAATTTATTTCTTAATTACTTTAGAGGAGATAACTGGATAATAGATTACAGAGCATCCATCACTCCCATAGTCTGATTAATCTGTGTAAGTTCATTACTATTTTACAGTTTACAATTGTGTCACAGGTTACAGCACCTAGGAGGGATATATATGTTTTTTTAGTGATGTGTTTTATGAGTAATTACATTCTGTTGATTAGGCCCAAATATGTCTTGAGAAATGTAAATGCTTTTCATGCAGTCCAAATGATCATTTTACATAATTTATGAGCTTATGGTCTACAAGACCAGCTTTGGAGGTAGACATGTATGTATTGTGAAATGTAAGCGTACACAGCCACTGAGCCGTATTACAGAGGCTAATGTGATTCAAACAGTCAGCCAATGTCAGCTACCTACTTCTACTCCTCAGCAAGGATGTTTACAAGGAAAAGATGGGTTTGTCCATTATCTAAACAGCAAACAGTCAGCCCACAGCACTGCAGCCCATTTCTTCTCACAAATTTACCATTTCTTATTGCTGCTGCCTTCTAAGCATAAGGTTTCTTAGCTTATTGAAAGCTGCACTCCATGGTTTCAAAGACATAAATAGTCAAGTCCATAATGGAGAATAATATCCCACGCCCCAGTCATGCACCAGCACAGATAGAACTGTTTGTGCTGGCTCATCTGCATAGCACCCAGAAGAGTGAAATCTGATCACTCGTTGACGATGGGGACACATCTCAGATGCTTACAATAACCAGGTGTAAAAGCCTGGCCTGTGATCATGTCTCTATCTGACACACGGGTGTGTGTTGATTTGCTAATGCACAGTGTGACTGGGGACTGGGGGTATGTGGAACTTGTGTGTATCAGAGACATGCCTAGTCTGGTTTCAGATATACACCTGCCACAATCTGAAAAGACTGGTTCATCCTGGGTTGGACTGAATATAATCCAATTAGCTCATCCTCACATACTGCTAAATGTGAATTTGCCCAGAATTCCCAACCCATTGCATTTTGTTTGCAAAAACCATTACTCACTGTTGCAAGCCATAAAATAGTACAATTATATCAATTTAAAGGGGTTTCAATATTGTAAACCAGTTGGAAAAGGCCTACATTTAATTGTGGAGTATAGGACACAACTTGTGTAAGGACATTCCATGTGAAATAAACAACTTCTTTATACATTTCTGAGTCTCAGTCTAAATTCAGAATTTTTCAACTTATGCAATTTTTTAAAGTAATATATTCAATTGATTTTTCTCAGGTCCATTTAAATTATTTTTATGACTTAATGTGAACACTAGTCAGTTGTAGTTCCAGCAAGATGTGCTACCCCTCCAAAGAGGTACTCACTATTCATATTTTACAGAACTGACAGAACTCATAGTCACATAAAATGAAGCTTATTGTTTGTATCAATGCATGCCTTCTGCCACATTACGTCAATAATTGTCATAACAATATGCTTTTCATTGTGTAGCTAAAACACTGAGCTACATCATCTATTTCTTTAAAGTGCTGCAAACTTTGTTTAACAAGCTGCATATTAGACAGGCAGCAAGTCATATGCTAGCTCTTCTGAGACAAAATAATATAATATTCCTTTCCAAATAATTTAAAATTATTAATCAAGTATTATTAATTAATTAATTATTATATTTGTACACTCCACCTTTCAATGTAAAACTATTGTTATCCTCATTGTGATTCATTGTTATCAATTTTTTGCCATATGCTGGTGGATAGGTTTACTCTATTTATACCATCTTTTCATGCAAGCAAAAACTGCACAGATAGAACCAAAAAAACACAAAAGTCTACAGCTACATTTTGTGTAACCTGGAACTGAGTATGCCACACCTACGATCTATGGAGACACCACCCTATGCCCATTCATACCTACACATTCACCCAAGCTAGGATGTGAGCATGGAAAAATTAAGCTTCTGTTTGCATGGAAGTATGTATGTAGCTCAAGCCAGGATCACACCCATAGTGATTATTCTGGGCCTTCCATTTATATGCAATTATATTATGATGCTGTGATATTTCTCCACTTACTGGTAGTCATCTAACTTTTCCTAGTCATTCATCAAGCCCTGATTGGTTTGCCAGGTCAGAGGATAAACTGTGTAAGAAGCTGTGGGAAGACTATCATTCAAGACAATTTTCCATGAATATGTATGGGATGTGATAATAAAATAAGTCATAAATTGGCTTTGAATTTTGGCCTCTTGGCTTTAAACTACAGTTTTAAGGAGTACAGTCAGAAACTAATAAAAACAGAGTTTCCGGCAGCTAATGCAACTTAATTTTCTCTCCAAAATATTATAAAGTGGCCTCACCATGTTAAAAATATTGAAATCCAAATAATTCTTCAAAATGATATATATCAGATTATTAAACTAAAGAACCGCAAATGATCCAACAAGCAGACAATTATAATGTTCACAGTGAATCTCATCTCTGTTCAATTAAGTTCTGCTGGTAATTTGTGTGAGGGTTGCCTAATGCATTTTTGTGCCTCTCTCAGTCATGAGATAGACACTCAGATTTAATTACAGAAAATAACAATTTAATTTATCTCTGAAAAATGAATAAATGCAGTAAAAAATTCTCTTTGTTTTCCTGAAATTAAACTGATACATAGATTAATAACAATAATTCATCTACATTTTGAATAGCCTTCTGCCCTTTTCTCAGTTGGTCCTGTCTGAAAGAATAATTTATCAAATTAATCATGAGAGTATAAATCTCATTGCAAAGCTGATAAACCAAACAATGGTAGCTTGGTAATTTTTATTTGGCTCGTAGGGCTTAGGGAAATGAAAAGAAAATGGTGACCTAATCAAAGCATTAAAAAGGTGATGTGGCTACTCACATGTACATTTGACTGACTTTGATTCAGGTTCATTCATTTACTGTAACAATGCTTGCATGTGCTTAGCACTTCTCACAAGACTGCAGTGTAGGGTTAATGTTGTTATCTGTGAGTTATCAATGTTGTGAAGAGCTCTGCTCATGCAATGGCACCTCCATGGTTTCCTGGTACCAGTTCATCTGAGCTGTTACCTGCACTCGTGCCACAACTCTTGTTGGTGGATTTAGCCCTCTTTTCATCGAGGAGAAAAACAGGCTAGAGAATAGATTCCTTAATTGAAGGAGTAAACAATGAGCTATGGATTGATTGAGCTCACAGCCTCTTCTGACACATCCTGCTCTCTTCATTACACCTCTCTCCCACTGGAGGATGTAAAAATGTTAATGACAGGTAATGTGACAGTTGAACGTTCTGTATGTCTCCGGTTATTGCTGCTTATCAATTGATGTTTCATACAGTGACTCTGAAGTGGCAAATACAACAATGAATATGATACCAAAAACCATTAGGAAAAAACACAAAAGAAGTTTTGATTCACTACCTTACCTAGCTAGCTTCACAGTAGTCTTGAGAATGAATATGATGAAAAATGTTTATTTTATCAACGTTTTTTCTACAGGTTGCATCGGTTGATACTCTCGATTTTTTTCAGCAATTGTTGTTGTTTCTTTGTAAAAGCTACTGCTATGTTAGGTTGTTGGCTAGATAATTAGCTAGCCCTAAGTTGGTCTGCAGTCTTTCAATGAATCTTTTGGCAGTCACTAGGTCACTTGAGCACTTTGAAAAGCGTATATTATTATATAAGCGTATATATTATTAGGCTCTTTGAAAGGTGGTATTAGGTTTGAAACTCTCTGCAAAGTGATTAATGCATGTTGTTTGAAATGCAGTAAACCAACATAGCTTGAGGATTGTAGCAGGCAGGTTTCAGAGCTGAGTGCTGAAAATCCATAATAGCACAGACAGTTTTTTTTTGGTGGAGGAGGGGTTGTGGTGCTTGTTTGAATTTCCCACCTTTTGCAGTTTTAGACAAACCCTACCTTCTGTCTTACAACATACTGCATAGTTACTAGTCCCAAAGGTTAAATTTGGCTGCCACAATATCATACTGAGTATGATCCCTGATATATCCCCTCACTGTGTGATCTTCACCACACCTATTTGAAGTGAAGAAAAACAGACATGAAAATAAGAATACGAGTAAAAACTGCAATAAGAATATAGCTCTCATACACAGTTGAAGAATAAGTGTATGTGCTAATTAACACTGCTGCTGTTCTGGTTTTCTTAAAAGTGTTGATATGTGATCATAGCCACCTAATTTGTGATCCTTAAGATCCATGGCATTGTTGCTGAATTTCCTTACCCCACAGAGTGTTGATGAAAAACAGAGATGAATATTTAAAATGTGTTAAAAACATGTAAAGGCTTTTCATGGGTGTAAAGGATCGAGTGATTTGGCCTTTTAAAAAAACTGTAAGCAATTAAAGGCTTTACAACACTGAGTGGGAGCTATCATTCTCAACACTAAGGAATCACCATGCCTGCAGTAATTGGAATGTCTCCACCTCCCCGCTGTAGCGGGATTCAGGCTGTCCGTTAAAGATTGATCTCCCTCCAGAATTTTTTTTTCTCTATCGTCACTTCACCACCACTGCTCTGACACATTTTCTGTGTACCTACAGTGGTGTGGAGATGTGAAAAGCCATGGCGTAGAGCAAGGCCATTTGGGACAGAGAAGCAGGGAGCAACAAAGCACTTAAAAGCCTTGTGAGAAGGTTGCACAGGGTCAGAGAGAATTGTGGGTACTGGAGCATGGTGTGGAAAGTCAATAGGTGTGGGTAACACAGAGTGTTGGGATGGGCAGAGAGAGGGGTGCCAGGTGTTAATCGAATCAGGGATTCGCTAGGATGAGCTCTCTGGACAGGGCTCGCTCGACTGGTGACAGGTAATAACTGCTTGTGGCCCTGAAGGAGAGAGGAGCTGGTCTTTTTATAATGTGTCTGATTCGATTGTTGATAATGACAAATTGCTGTGCCATTTAAATCCCCCTGCTGCACTTTTTTCACATGTCAACATTTGTGAGGCCCCCCATGGACAAGCCTGTGCGGTTCCAGTGTCATTGCATACTGCCTGTATTTATGTTTGCAAGATATAAGTGTGAACTTGTATACAGGAAAACTGCATATTGTATCCAGTTGTAATTCAGATGATGTGTTTGGGATTGTAGGGTAAATATGCCAAATAACAACACAATTTATTCTAATTTCATTCAATCAATGATTAAAATCCCTACAACATTATTGATTTAGGAACCATGAAATGAAGTAAAATTTGTAGTTAACATAATGGTTCGCTAACAAAGGGAAGGTGCATATGCATCTTTGGAGAAGGACCATGTAAGAACCACAAACCCTGTGCTCAGTGAGTGGTGTGGAACCTGTTCAGCGTAGTGGAAGGTCGTGGTCAGTGGGGCCTTAGTGTATGTGGGGAAAAACTGTGATTCGCCCCAATAACTCTGTCCTCCTCTCTCCTCGTAGACACATCGGGCCCAGGACCTTCTCTCAGAGGGTAGCTCTCTCAGCGGATACCTGCCACGGGGTTATCTGTGCTGGCTGTCAGGGATCCTGTGACGGGCACATCTTTGATTCCCCGGTCTTCAGCTCAGGCAGTCACTGAGGATTAGCTGCTGGATGATGTGTCAGGAGACAGACACGGCTGAGTTTATCTCCCATCCTGACGCTGCCACCATTGAAGAAGAGCCGCCACTCCACCCACCCGCCGTCAGTGAAAAGTGATGACTGTTAGCCTTCCAATTCAGGTACAGTGAGGAGGGGGAAGGTGCATTTTCTCGTACATTATTTTTTACTGAAGGATATGTGCTTGTACAGCAGTAGTCCAGTTTTAAATTTGCACAGCAATTTTCTCAGAATGTTGGGTTGCTCAAGAACAACCTGAATCTAGGGCACATATGTGTTTAAGTGATTTCCAAAAACCAGTGCAAATACATTAAATTGATGCCGAAGGTCCAGTGACATCATAGTTTTCCATTACTGCAAAGATCTAGTGCACAGGTATTGACTGTACTCGTGTTTCGCTGAGGTTGAAGATCCACATGTTTTTCAGTGATGTCAAAGACATCAGTCATTTTAGGGTTAAAAGGAAACAGTTGGTGCCATTCTTGGGTAATAAGACCCTTATGGAGCAGAAGAGTTTTCCAAATATATCATAAATGAAATACCAAGTTATGAGGGAAAACCTCTTTACAAACTATGAGTACATTTGCAACGCTTAGTTATGAATGTGGTGTGTGCTCTGCTAATGCTGCAGAAATGTTGATCTTTTTCCGATATACCTGGTGCAGGAGGTGCAACTGGTGAAACTCTCCTAGTCCCTGAAAAAGAGCAACAATTTCCCAGCACTGTTTGTACACCCAGCTGTGCTACCATCACTGACTTCATAATGAAAACCAAATAAGATTTCACTGTTTCAATGCTGTCATGCTCCCAGGCTTTCAGTTATTTTAGAGTATATAATCTCCGCTTGACTGTCAGGAGAACTCATCTGTTTTTATGAATGCCCAGATTTAATTTATGAAGGTTCCGTGTGGGAGTATGTCAGGGATTGAGACAATCAAATCAATTATGTGTTACTGTCTGCTGGCCATCCGTTAACTAAAGGTTACCTTAACGTACTGCATAACATCCATTCAAACCTTTTCAAATCATTTTACTTTGGATTGCCTTTATCCTCAAAGCATTGAAAGGATGGATGTGGAACCATCCTGACACATATGGGTGTACTGAATTAAGATGCGGTACTCTCAAGTGGTACAATAGGTTAAAGGATTCATGTACAGTGCAAAGGAGTCTGATATGGTCCTGATCAAGTCAGGACTGTAACATTGTGGACTCTGGCCAGGAGGCTTGCGGTGTGAAGCTTAATTGACCTTGGAAGGAATGCTTTAGTTCAGGGGTGTCAAACTGCAGTCCTGGAGGGCCGCAGTGGTAGCTGGTTTTTGGTGTGTTTTAGCACTTAATTGATTAATTAAAATCACTGGTTGGCTAAAGAGTCCACACACCTGGTTTCCAAGGCCTAAAATGGCTGCCAATCGAAAGGAAAGAACAAAAACCCGCAGACACTGCGGCCCTCCAGGACTGGAGTTTGACACCTCTGCTTTAGTTGATTAAGGAACAAAATTTCCCACCCAGTCTTCACTTGTGACTCGCTGTGTTAGTTATGTTATTGCTGTGTTTGTCCTGTGTTAATTATGTTAGTGCTGTGTGCTGTGTTAGTTGTGTTAGTGTTGTGTCCTGTGCTAGTTGTGTTAGTGCTGTGTTAGTTGTGTTAGTGTTGTGTCCTGTGTTAGTTGTGTTAGTGCTGTGTTAGTTGTGTTGTTGTTGTGTGCTGTGTTAGTTGTGCTAGTGCTGTGTGCTGCTTAGTTGGGTTATTTCCGTGTTTGTCCTGTGTTAGTTGTGTTATTGCTGTGTTAGTTGTGTTAGTGTTGTGTGCTGTGTTAGTTGTGTTAGTGCTGTGTCAGTTGTGTTAGTGTTGTGTGCTGTGTTAGTTGTGTTAGTGTTGTGTGCTGTGTTAGTTGTGTTAGTGTTGTGTGCTGTGTTAGTTGTTTTAGTGTTGTGTGCTGTGTTAGATGTGTTAGTGTTGTGTGCTGTGTTAGTTGTGTTAGTGCTGTGTTAGTTGTGTTAGTGTTGTGTGCTGTGTTAGTTGTGTTAGTGTTGTGTGCTGTGTTAGTTGTTTTAGTGCTGTGTTAGTTGTGTTAGTGTTGTGTGCTGTGTTAGTTGTGTTAGTGTTGTGTGCTGTGTTAGTTGTGTTAGTGCTGTGTTAGTTGTTCATTCCCATCTGGGCATTGGCATAGCAGTTCATGGAGTGAGGCGAAATGGTGTGTTCTATATTACAAGCATGCAAGTTCTACCTCTTAAAATACCAAAGGAGATTTGCAGAAATTTAACAGGTCTCTCATTACAATCAGTAAAACGGAGAGAAAAATGGGGAAAACTGGAAAAAATAAAATGAAGATGAATTTCGTATAGAGTCAATACTACTGTCGGCCCTTTCTGACTTAGGTTTGCTAGATATTGTTTATTCTTCACAACTCACTGGGATAAAATACAGGCATTTTGAATGAATTGAAATGAAAGATGATTTTATTCCACTCTCCACACCATATTTTTCCTTTCAAGTTGATCTTGTTTTTTGTTAAGGTGCAAAAGGATTTTTCTAATATTGGAGCAATTTAACAGTTATTTATATATTCTGGATTTAAAGTGTTCCTGTTTTTAGTTCAGTAAAAAAAAAAGGCACATCAGTGTTTTAATGTGGCTTTTTTGTATGTTTTGATTTTTTTAAATTTACAATTAGTTTAATTAGGTTAATTAAGGAAATATACATTAGGAATTAAAAAGATAAAAGGCACATGCTTCACAGATTTAGATTGAGCAATGAGTGAGCAGACAGTTTGTTTTACATCTCTCTTCTACTTGTTACTGTGGTCTTACTTTTCCCTATGCGTAAACTAAATGCATTATCTCAGTTATGCAGTCTAGGAAAGCTAGAGGTCTTGGGATACCACAATGTTTGCCTCTGGCTCCCCATTTAAATTTTCATGACGCTGTCCAAATGACTTTGTCATATCCCCTTGGGTCATTTAGAAGTGGAAAAATACCAAGCAGAGACAAGAATGTAGAATGATTAGAGAGTTCAGCCTGGCCGTTTCTACAGGTCAGGATTATTCAAAAAATATGCTGCAGGAAAGTAATAAAAATGGTATTTGTCGAAGAAGATCCCAATATCATTATCTTAATACAATCTAGCATAAAACAAATTCACTTAATGTGAGGAGATGTACTCTTAGTGGTGTTGTCGGTAGAGGTTGACTTGTTTTTTTAACCCCGATCTTTTCTCAATTTTTTTCCCCAACCCGAACTCAGCTGAACTTGTTGACCTTACCACAGCACCTGTTCTGCCGGCTTCGGGAGGAGTGGCCGAACAGGTGACACCTCCAGTTCATGAGATGACAATCTTGCTTCTATTCACACTGCAGCTGCACCACTAATTGCACACTGCCTATATTGTTGGAGGATGATGCAGTCAGCATACCCTCAGTTTGTGCTACCACGGGCACCTGGCGTGACCAGAGTGGACGCTATAGGGGTGAGACCAGCAAGCTTAGCCGGCTTACCCCCTATCATCCCTGACAAGGCTGGACTGATTGTTGCCTCGCCAAAGTGGATTTTTGGCCAGAGCCAGCAATGGCGAGATTCAGGCCCCTGATCTCAGGGCTCCTAGGCCAATGTCTTACCCTCAGAGTCATCCAGAGGCCTGGCTTGGGTTTTTCATGAACAATCAAGTTCAATTTGAAAAAGAAGCATCAGTAACGTCTTGACTTTCTCTATACTGGTACATCATCACTGTGCTGCAGAAGCATTCAGATTTCACACAATATTTCACATGGCTGTTGGGTTATTATAACATCTGCCAAGGTTTTGTTGTTGTTGTTGTTGGAGGGGGTATTTAAGTAGTTCACTGATTTCTTGGAACAGTATCTATGGAAACACTAATGCTCACAGAGAAAGAGATGCAGGTAGAATCCAAGATAGTATTTATATGATCTGTGGATTAAATAATTGGATGTGGATCCGTCCAAAGAGGGCATCTGGGTTAACCAGGCAGGGAACAAATATACCTCTGTCTTATCTCCTGCCAGACTGGCTCCAGCCAAGGGACCAGAATGATGCAACACTGAAGTTAGACAGGATGCGGATGGACCTTTGCCACAGGCATTGCCTTAGCAATTGTTTTGTGCTCATAATCAAACTGTAATTATTGCAGCCACCTGTTTCCTGAAAGCAATCGCAGGCGTGACACCCCCCAACCCCCAAGAGAAGACATGGCCGTCACATGTCATGCCGTGTGCATAGAATCCCAAACAGCCATCCGCCTCCAAGCACCACAAAACATTGCGTTCTGTTATATCTCGTGTACCCAAAACTCGTATCGCAGATTTCCAGCCACACCACCAATTTCGGTCTCCGGCTCTAAGTATATACGGGCACAGCTGACCCAGTTATTGTGAAAAAGGCGTGTGAGATTCTGACACTCAGGCTTCAGATGGAGAGGGGAGCGGATGGAGCACGCTTATGCATTCACATCTTCCTCAGTGCTGACAGACCAGTGCCTTCCTTCACACTCCCTCAGTCAGGGGAGATTTGATCAACTGTGGAGAATCCACACTGTGAATTTAAAATGTGGCTGCATCTGCTGCTATATATTTTTCTAATGCATTTTGTGTTGCCTTTAGGTCACTGTGGTCAGGGCAAAGTCAATAGTGCTGTCCTGTCCCAAAAATATGTAAATGTATATGCAGACCAGGGACATGGTTTGCCATATTGCTCCGCCCCCTCCACCGCTCACCAGGACCAAGGCTGAGAGTCTGTCTGCCTGCCAAAAAAGGAGTCTAATTGGCATATGTTTGCACACACATTTACAAACATATTTACATGTGTATGTGTGTAATGTATTTACAGCTTATCAGCTTTTTAGAATGAGGGAGGGAGGCCTTACTGAAATGTTATTCTGTATCTGTGAGGAAATACTTTTCTACCAACCCCCTCCTGCACATACGCACACACACACACACACTCTCTCTCTCTCTCTCTCTCTCACACACACACACGTGCGTCCACAAATTGGGTTTTGCCAGTAGTGAAACGGTGAAAGCAATAAGATAAGAATCTAATTTTCCTGAATGAAATCAACCAAAAACCCACCTGGCAGCATCTAGCTTTCCTGAGAACCGAAGTTGAAATAATTCAAATGCATATTTAAAGTTTAATAGTTATTGTTTGATCGAGACACATGTTTTATTCAAAGACCCATAAAAGATAAGATGAACAAAATGTACTGTAGAAAGAAATAAGGAAAAGGGAATGTAAATTCTATTTCATAAAAATTTGTGAAACTGTTGAAACCAATGTGAAGTAGCTCTATTGTGTGATATCATCTTTGAGACAGTAATCCAGGGATTCTTTGGTACCAGTCTAACAGGTGTAAGGGATTCCACCTTAGCTGAGGTATATTGCATTGGTATAAATTAACTGGCATATGCAGAATCATTCTCGACACAACCTGTCAAAGGTAGATGGAGTAAATTCCTAGGGCCCTATTTTCGTGACCAGGTGCAACGTGCTCTGACTGATTTAAAATGTGCCATGACCGCATCAAAAGGTGCAACGTTATTTTCGTCAACATGCCCGCAGCGCAAGAGGAAAAATGCGGAAGCACAAAGCCACTTGCACCTCTCACGTAATAAAGGGGCATAGAAGTGAAATGTCTGGGAGCATTCTTTGAAAACAAGTGGGAGTTCCATGCAAATTATGGGGCACAATTGCCATTGATCTTGGCTGAATTTAGCACCTCTGTTTTGCTGTTGATCCCAATATTATGGAATACAGAATTGCAAGGAGGAGAAAGCATTACCGCCGACAACTTTTCAAACAGCGGCACTCCTTCCTTAATATGACCGACCCAATGTTCACACATAAGCAGAATTTCTGCTCCGCATTCCGCAAGTGAGAACATAGAACAATGTCACGCCTGTCAAAAATCAACGATTGCTGATTGGGACCCTTTTACCGCAGATATGTAACTCGCTAGTTATGCATTATTACATAAGGACAATAAATATAGTTGACTGTTAATTATCATCAATATATTTAGCTAGCTAGCTAAGATAGGCCCCCATGACCACAACAGACTATAACAAGCAAGCTAGCTAGCATTAGTTAGCTAGCTAGGATAGCCTATATTTCATAGGTCATAACTTTTAAAATTGTAAAATACATAACTATCAGTGTATGCTCTTTTCTGTCAGTGCTACAGTATGACTTTGACTTGATATTGTACAATCCAGGGTATCCTTGAACTGTAAGAATGAACTGCCTTTTTTTAAGGCGAAGGTCCGACGGGAGGAAGTCCTTGGAGCAATAGTTTGAAGGGGGGATGTCACGGTTACGGCGCCGATAAGGAGCTAGAATGGATGGAGTGGAGCCTGCCTCGCCTCCATCCTGCTGTCCATCCAGCAGAGACGGCTGTTCAGGGAGTCCACTGTGTGCCAGAGTGTACACAGCCCCCTCTGGATGGTGGCAAAGCTGGGTCACTGCACTAGCAGGAAGGGGAGATCAGATGTTCTTACCCTTCCTCGGCTTTACCGGCCGCCTGTCAAAGGTTGGGTGGTGGAAGGACCCCCTCCAGTAGCCCTGATGCCTCGCAAGTTTGAGGAAAGATTTGCCATCCCTGTCAAGTAACTGTCAATTTTACCAGCTATTACTTGCTATTTTTTGCCAGGTATGTGACATTCTATTGGAATTGCATGTAGTGTAGCTGAGTGAAATATATCATGCTACGTACAGTTTTTACTGTATATTCTTTTTTTTTATGTGTCATATGGTTTGACATTACTTAATGTAATCCCGGTTTTAGCGACAGTATTTTGCGATACATTATATCCATATATATATATATATAGGAATGCAAACTGTGAGATCATCACATATATAAATCATGTGCCCCTCATGTGCCCCTCTGCCCCTTCGCATTCTGTTGGTGGCGAATGTGTCACAGGACCAGAGACAAGTAACTGTCAATTTTACCAGCTGTTATTTGGTTTCCGGATTTTTTCCAGGCTGAATGAACCGCTGAAACCCAGCAACCTTGTCTGTGTGATGTCTGCCAGAGAAGCGTCAATTGAGGACCTAGGGGTTACACTAGCAGATCCAAAAATTTGCTCATGTCGGACAAGGACCTCACAAACCAGTACCTCCATCTCCTCTGGTGTGAAATGCAACTTCCTCAGCCTTAGCTCATCCATGTTCTCTTGCGCTCATTATGCAGCACTCATAACGATTGGCTGAACATGCAATGTCATGCCAACACTCTCTAATTGATATTAATACATTACTCCACCCATTGCAGATTGCACGATGTGAAGGAGCTCCTATTGCATTTAGCATCATGGGATGGACCCGCCCAATTGTATTTATTGCCTTGAACTTGTGTCCATGACAATAGCTTTGCGCATTTGCCCCTCCCAACAAATGTTGTGAGAATCAAGCAATGACTCTCAAGCAATGATTTCTGACATTTGACGTATGACTTTCAAAACAGGGCGCCTATTCTCTTCAAGGCATTTTACCATCTTTAAAATAAAAACCAAAAGTCTATTTCACACCACATGAAAAAGGGAGTATAAGTTAAAAGTAGGACTCAGCACAGTCTCACACTGGTGTTCTGTATTAAACTTGTCACATGTTATTGACTACCCTCAAGGAAAAGAAGGCACATTTGTTCTGGCAGTTGAATTCAATCTTAGATTCCCAAAATGGTTTTAGAGGAACTGTACAATAATGAACACAATTTTTCTATAGCATGCTTCAAAATGGTTGTAATGAATAATATGTGTGCTCATTAATGTTTGATTTTCTTACTGCATGATAAGATAATGAGGAAACCCAGCAATGATCCTGGAGCCTCAGGCTGTGAATCAACAGGCTAAGAGGCTAAAAAAAACTGAACTGCAAAAATGTGTTTCAAAACCCTCCATAACTTCCTAGCAGACATTTTGCTTCTAAAAAGGGTTAATATCCTCAATAACTTCAAAGCTGACATGTCCTTTCTTTACTGTAGATTTCCATACTTTACCCTGTAGTCTCAAAGAGTAAAAACTACTATATAAAGTGTGTCATGTGGTCTTAATGTTAATGTTATGCATTATACAAAATAAATGCATCAATATAAATGAATAACCATAACATGATAATGGAAGGCTCATAAGATCATGCAAAGAACAGATCAAATGAATAGCAACAAACGTATGGAATGAAAAGGGACTCATCCCTTATCAGCATTGTGGCCTATCAAACACATTATGCTTTGGTGTAGGCGATAATGTGCCCAACATGGCCGCATCAGTGAGCTAGTATGGGCACTCCCAGAGCGCTGGCGATCACGTGCGCAGCTGAGGGGAATTCTTCTCACAAGATGATGAATGCCTCATGAATAAACCACTGAATACAGCAAATTAAGGGTTTTTATTTCATGTGGAAAGTAAGTTTCAGCAAAACAGCAAAAATGTGATTAATTGACACCACTGTACATGTGTCGCATTTGCTACTTTGTTGTATACTGAAGTTCTAATGCATATGCAGAATTCAATTGTTTGCTCCAAATTTTTAAAACAAAGCAATTTACACCAATAAAATAAGACTTCTGATATCTAACTAAATTAAGCAGAAATTTTGAAATGATGTCATCAGCTTAGGTCTTGCCCATCAGTTATTTGAGTTTATCTTGTATAATTGGCATCATATTCTTCTTCCAGAATTATGTATGCTTGTAGTCTCTCAGCCATTGGCACATTTGATAGCACACCAACCTATTAAGTGATTTTGGATTGATGTGTCCAACATGTCTTTTCAAATTTCACTTATAGTTGTGTCTGATTGGACAGTTTTACAGATGTTTAGCGATGCTTTTTTCCATACCAGACAAAATATCAGCATCTAGGTGTTTATTGGCATGTAAGGGTATTTTACATTTGTTTTGGTGGAAGGCTCTGCTTTTTGGAATGCTCCCAGTTATGGAAAAGCAGCAATTACGCAACCAAATAATGAATGGTAGGAAGCCTAGGATAGCAATGTCACAGAAAAAAAGAAATGTAAAACTGTGTTATTGCATAGCAACACAAGCATTTGTATAGTGATTATTGAACCTGCATTTAAATCGAATGCACGTAAGGAGTTGTCAACATCTGTCACTTGGCTATAAACCAATATGGACTCTGACTTGAGTTTCCTACCTGGACTTTCCTGCCCAACCATTTTTGTTTGTTTAGGGCACATGGCATAATAATGTATATGCATTGGTAATTGCTTCCATTAAATTGTGGGTAAAGCTATAAATCCTATTTGGAAGGTGGGGTGGTGGTTTTCTTGTCACCCACCTACTACATAACACAGTCCTGACACAATAATTTGATACTCACTTGGATTCCTATGAAATAAATGACCAAATAAGCCTTTATTAAGGTACTGTTTTGTACTGTACATGCAGAGCTTGGCTACCAGTCAGAACTGGGCAGTTGAGAGTTAGTGGAGAGCAGAGTTGCTGTGTGCTCTTTCCAGTAATTTTCCTGAAGTGCTGGACTTCAGAATTTATAATTAGCTGCTTATGAACTTAATTGCTGCAATTAAAGCCATAATTATATAATTAATTCTATTGTTATAATTCATTTTCACACAAGTCACACAAACAAGTCAGTGGCATATCAACACTAAATACTGCTGTGGATTGCAGGTAGCTTAGCTTCCTAACTATCAAGTGGATAGTTAGTAGGCTGGCTTCACTGTGGGTAGCAGGGTGGGACCTGCATTCTGCAGGGCCAGGATACACTTTGTTTTTAGGTTTAATGCATAACAATTGTTTTACACTTGAGCAAACCAATTTTACCCAAAAAGGGTGAAGTCCAGTAGTTTGGCTAGTAATGAGGAAAAACATTCTACTTCTACTTCTCCATGCAATTTTCACAATTAATGATGTAATTCTCTGTAACACAACACAGAGGTGTCCCAATGGCCTGAAGTGGGGGCCCCCATTTCCCTGGGCCTGTTCCGTGTGTACCTTAAGCCTAACCTTTATCCCATCACACCCTGGCTATTTTGGCACCAGGGTTTTGTGTGATTGTTGGGGCTATCTTCAGAAATGCTAACCCCTCCGCACAGTAGAGCCAGCCCTAGCCAGGGTTGGATTTTTCCTACTTTTGAATTTGCAAATATGAAACCTGGCTTAACCCTGAGCTTAAAGTTGTCTTAGCCTGCAGCTAAGGGAGCTCTTAGCCCTGGGCTAAGATGGAAAATGTGCACTGTGAGAAGCCCTTATCTCTACCTCTTGCAATATATGAGTCACTGTTATTTTGGGGGATAACCAGAGAATAAGTCAGGCTTTAATTTAAAAAAATATGCTGTGTACATTTAAGGTCTTTCATATATATATATATATATATATATATATATATATACACACACACACACACACACACACACACACACACACACACACACACACACACACACATACGAAAGTTATTCAGTGGTTTAACCCTGTTAGCTTTGACATCACTTTGTAAATGCTGCTGGTCATAAAGTCATGATAACCTTTATGTTTAGTAAGGTTGTTGGCATATTTTCTGTGTTGAAGTTCTTTTACATAGGATAAAATTAAAAACAAGGGGCAAAGTACCAATTGCGCTCAAAGTTGCCTCTTTCCATTAAGTGTTTAACACCATAGCCGGTTAACATCTTGAAGTTCCTTATTCCACTATAATGAGATTATCTCATTTCTGTACAGATATCCTGCAGAATCCTCTTCAGCATACCTGATGACTTATTATATAAGAAATATTTTACTTACAAGAACAGTATCAGTGACAGTGTTATGATCCTCTGGGCTCTATTTTGTTGAGCATGTTAAGCACAAACATACTTGGGTATTGGCAGAATTTGGCCATCACAAATGGAATGTTTCTTACCTTCACAAAGGGATTGCAGTGTTGCATATAGTGTGTTTACATCAGCATAGGTAAGACATATGCAATAAAGTGTGTATCAATGAAAACAGACCACCTGTTACCTCAGATGGTGGTGATATCTGCAACCCTGTGCCTGGAATGCACACTGAGAACAAGCAGGCAAATTCTCCACCATCCACAACATCCATTAACATTCCTTTATTTAACCTCACTGGCTAATCAATCGATCAACAACTATCCGAAATGAAAAGCAATTCTATTAAGCACTCAAAAGGATTTAAGCATTCCATTTGTAAGAAGTGATTATTCAATTAAGTTGAATGAGACCATCTCTGTACCCATCAAACTGATCTGTGTAGAGAATGTGCAGTACATCTTTGCAGAGAAATTGCAGGTTTGGGATGGTGCAGGTCCTTATCTTTTCTGTATCACAGAAACTGCTGGTGAGTGCAGGTCAAAGGTAAAGTGAATCAGACTTCACTCATGCTTGCTTGACAAAGGGAATGCACCCCAGCAGTAGGCTATCTTGACATCATTTCCCAGAAGAGGTTTATCCGAAGGTGTCATAAATGAGCATGTGGTTCTACTATGACCAGATGAGTGTATCAGTTTCCCACTGGGAGTGGTGGTCCTGACAGAGTCTGTAATAGTGTGCTGCTTGCTGCTCGTCAGACAAGATGAAATTGGTTGTTTGCTGTGCTGTGATGGTTATGCACTGATCTGATTGGGCAGAAGGAAACCACCACACCCAAAAGTTAATGTATTCATCTAATCCGTTAGTGGACAACCAGTTTCTCCACCTGATCCTCTCTGATTTTCCTGATTGTTTTGTGTACAGCTGTGACTAATGTTGTGATGAAACTATGCAAAGGCCCTAGAAATGACATATTTACTGTTCTGTCACCATGAACCCATGAAGAGTATGTTATATATTTTATCTTGTTTTGGGTAATGAAATTTGTTGGCATTTTTTAACCTTGATCACTCCATCACTGATAGAGTCATTCATTTTTAGCACTGAAACAATTTCACATACATTACATAATGTAAATAAGCTAAATATTTAAACATCTTTTCAATCAGTGTAAACTCATATGTTTCAACAGTACACATATTTGTGCTACAAAATTTTTATCTTGCCAATTATAATCACAAGATAATTATTATAATAATAATAATAATGAAGATAAAATAAATCTATGGGACTTAAATAAGCATACATAAACACTGAACAGTTTTGTGCATCTTTTCTCTAACTATTTACATCTGAAATAAGGAAAAATTTGATCCGTATAGTTTTCGCCATATCATGGTCTTGCCATCAATGTGAAGCAGCAGGAACAGGGAATTATTAGATGAGGCAGTGTTTTTCCAGTCTGCAATTGTCCACTGTTTGTTCTTATTGTTCCACTGCAACCTTGTGTTTCACTGACAGCAGCGTAACTTGTTTTCGGTCACTGGAATAGCCGTCTGTCACTCTGAACAACTCAAACCAGTCTCCTTCATCACCAGTCTGTGTGCTACCATTGGACTGCTGTTGACTGGGTGTTGTTTTGGTTGTGGACCATTCTCAGAATACCCATTATACTGTTGTATGTTAAACCCGGGGGAGTGCTGTCCCTGATCTGCTCATAACAGCATGTCTGGTGCCCAAAGCATGCCACATCCAAAGAAACATTTCCCTTCTCACTCTCCCTCTGAATAGTCTGCACACACATAGACACACTCACACACGCACACACAGACACACACAGAATCTGTCATTACCTGACTCCCTACTTTATAAAATATTGGTTTATAATCTGATGCACTGACTGAGCAGTCTATAACAACTGAAGGGACCAATTTAAAATTGAATAGCAAACATTAGTACAACAATAGTCGTTTCCTTCCTATGGTGTTAGCCTTTCTGTTACAGTCCTCCTTGTGAGATTTACTTTGCTATGAAAAGGTCAAACAGAATAAGGAATTTTATCAGTGTTACTGTCTGTTAAAACACCAGGTATTCATGTCATCATGATTTGAAGTCTTAAGTCACATGGTTTAGTCATCATGTATTTCACTGCCAAGTCATATGTACATACAAGCAGAAGTCAGGCAGCTGAGTTCTGTATTACATGTCTTTGTGACTGTTGTACTTCAAATTGTGGAGATTAATGTTTCAAACTACAGTGCGAGGAATTGAAGAAAGCAGTACAACTTCTCAGTGTACTATGCTGCTGTGAATATATGGTCCCATAAATGTGTTTAATGAAGATCATTTTTATACAGAACAGTATTATGCACTGTCAGAGTTTTCTGGATATTGTTATATAAATAGCCAGCAGTGACATAATGGCTATACAACTCCAGGCAGGTCTGTGCAAGGAGTGCATAGACCTGCCTGGAGTTGAATTATAGTATATAGTTCCATGAAAAAGTATAGGGTATTATTGAATTTTATTTATTATTTTTCACCTATATATATTTTTTTAAGTTACATACGTTGCTCACCATACATCTGAGTGTGAGTGTGTGTGTATTCTTTTGATTCATTTATATGAATATTTAGTTACATTAATTTAATTGTTGACACTTTCAAGCATCCAATGCCACTGTGAGAAAAATTCATTGCTCCTTTGGACTGGGTAACTGGTTATGCCGCCTTCAGCAGCAATGACTGCAACTAGATGCTTCCTCTGGATATTGATCAGTCTCTCACAGCGATGCTGAGGATTCCCAGCCCGCTCATCCATGCAGAACAACATCTCCTCATCAGCAGCATTATGTCCTCCCTCCATATACTACTACAGCCCACTTAAACTACTGACCAAATTCAAACAGGAAAAAGAGTAAAAGTAATCAGAGAAGAGCAATATTTGTCATGTTACTGTAGCCCTTAACATGGATTCAGCCTGTGCTGTCAAAGCAAAAATCAATGTGTAATAGTAGATAATATGTGAAATGAAAGCTATGTATGAGAGCAGTCTAACTGAATGTAATATGATAATGAATGTAATATGATATCCTAATTTCTTTTCCCCCTCCCCCTCCCCCTTCCCCCAGGAGTGAGACAGGACAAACATCCCACCTGCTGGACTATGATTGTGAAAGATGATTTTGGCGCTGTTGCCAGGACACGGCGGGGTGAGAATCACCTGCTGCTCCTCCTGTCTCTGCTCGTGCTGCAGGCCAAGGCTGATCTGGACATTCCCAAAGACAGCCATTACACCTGGAAAACAGGTAAGGGTTTAATTTAAGAAGTACGCTTATCTAAACTATCCCTGTGACTCCTTTTCATTGATTGGGGAAATTCACTGTGACAGGAATATTTTATATATGAAACCAGAGAATAGCTAACTAGCCACCTTCATCTGTTTCCTGGTTTCACCATACAGTCATCTTAATTACCTGAGAGGTTTACTTTGTGGTTTCACTTAGTATGTAAATTTATAGGATTTTTTGCATCTGTTGTATATTGTGGTGCTTTTTTTTCCTTGTTTACAATAATTCTAGAAGAGATAATACAAACAGCTTAATGTGCCCATATGTGCAAAACTCTCTTTTATTCTATTTCGTCATGCATGCATATTTTTAATGTTCTGTATTTGAACACCATCTGTTTAAAGGGGTGCGTTTTCATACCTACTGTAAATCATTCACTGTGCTGTTGCACAAATGCATATATGGGGCAAAGCATGTACATATTAAGGTATTACTCCAAGTAATTGGGTTCACTTAGATGAATTCACTTTTCAGCTCTCTATCAGGCAACATGCAAACATTACATTTTCTAAATATCATTACTCTAGCTCTAAATCTTCAGTGCTGAAAGGAAAAAGGAAAAGGTGGTGGGTCGTCCAAAGCGGGTATCACCTCAGGGTACGAGCATGTTAACATAATCGTATACTGTATATTGTCTGGTAGATTATCCATCTACGGGGCTGTACAGAAACTGAATGTAATCTCATATAATGATGTATAGAGTAATCTATTCCCAGTTCTCAAGCTCCTGTGAGGGATGACTTCCTGCCATGTCTTGGATTTATGACCTGGGAGAGAGCATGTGGAAATAAGATAGCCTCCCATACGTGTCGTACATAGGGCCGATCCACAGACACTGTAGACATCATTTTAATCGCAAAACAATTGTATTATAATCCTTGTCAGATGACAATTTCATGTCAGATGACATCAGTTTCCAATGGTTGTATATGTGTTTTTTTCTGTAATATCTCTTATTTTGCTGAAAGTGGAGAATCAAAACACACTTTCCTTTAAAAATAACAGTTTTTCCATGTTTAGCTGTGAAAAATATTTGGTTTTTGAGTGCATTGTTGTCTAAGTTTAAAAGTGATGATGTATGTACATTATCTGATCATTTAAATATTTAATTTTGGCCACGGGAAAGCAACAGCAGTTTGAATTATTTCAAACTGCATTCAAATTATTTTAATTATTGGTCTTTTATATCTGAACCATTTTAAGTTAGTCAGACAGCAGGGTGGTTCCCATGAGGACTCAGTTTTTATAGTGTAACTGAATCAAACTTTGCTAACTGTAGACCCATTCCCTGTGTGATTAGCACTTTCATTTCAGACTCTGCGGTGGGGTAATGATTGCAGCTCCGGATGCTGTGTGAGTGATAAAGAGGCTGATTAATTTCACTTGAAAGGGCGTATGTTCAAAGGGGATCTGATCTGAACAACAGGAATGAGGAGTTGATGTCCCTACAGCACAAAGATGGCTTATTGTGAGCTGATGCCAGACTCCAGTAGTGAGTCAACACAACACAACCCCACAGAGCTGTTTGTGACAATACAGGTGCTGTGTGACTTTCACTTACTTTCATACTATCCAGCAATGGAATGTTGTATTGAAGCGGTTCTTTAATGGAGGCACATAAAACTATTCACACTAAGCAAATGTGTTGAGATACCTGAACTGAGGCATTTACTTTTGGTTGTACATTTTAGAAAACTTTTATTTTATATTTTTCTTCAAGCAAGAATAAATTTGCTTGAAAATGGCATATCAAATTATTCATGCCACAGGCTCATGCTAACATTTCCCATTAGGCAAATTAGTTGGTACATGGCAAGTGTTGATAGCTTTTACAGAAACTGAGTATATTTATTTCAAGGAGGGTGAGCGGTGGTGTAAGAAAATGTTACCCAGTAGTGTGATGGCCAGGATGAGCACTCTTTCAAATCTTTGCTCGTCTGAAAACATCATATCTACTTGAATCCCTAAAACATATGGGCTTGAAATGTTGAAGGGTCTATGAACAATTTCAAAACAGTCCCATTCTTGGGAGAAGTTAAAACAGAAATGTACTCAGAATTTCAAAGCAGGAAGTGGTGGAAGTATGTCTGTGTCTGTACAAATGCATTAGTCATTAGAAACCGGGAAAATGTCTTCATCTCTTGAGTAAATTCATATGGTCGTCGCAGACTAATGGCTCCGGCTGAAATGGCATTTCTGATCATAGGCTCAGTGCATGTTAACTCTGCTCTCGCTGTGATTCTGGAATACACATCTGCACCAGAAGGCTTTGGTGTTCTCCTTAATGGAGCTGGTGGCGCCACTCCTGCAGAGACTGAGCTCATGCTCATGGCTCAGCTATGACCTTCATCTGTGTCTGAGAGAGAGGAGGAGAGAACTTGAGGCATTAGCTTCTTGCTAAGAGCTGTACACATCAGGTACAGTGGGGGTAAAAAACTACCGCTTGCTGCACAATATTACTTCAAAACAACCAATTTGTAATCTTGGGTCTAGGGTATGGCTCCGTTTTGTGGCTATTGACCCAACTGCTTAAAATATTTTAGAAACACAGTAGGGAATGACTGTGGACCTGCATATGCCAATGGAATTTTGCCTACTCATCTTCAGATTCATATAGGGATATCATATAAGATGGATAAGGCAGATGGGGTTGCTCTGTGAGAAAACCAAACCCAGGGATAAGGTGTCTTATTAAAAAATATCTGTCTTAGAAATTATAAGGCAAACTGACATGTGTATGTATTCACATGCAAGAGTTTGTATTTATTTCAAAAATATTATTTACATTATTGGCAACTGATCACAGTGTGATATGGATTTGAAATGAATGGGGAA
This sequence comes from Albula goreensis, assembly GCA_022829145.1. Taxonomy (NCBI): domain Eukaryota; kingdom Metazoa; phylum Chordata; class Actinopteri; order Albuliformes; family Albulidae; genus Albula; species Albula goreensis. Next base: position 14,476,456 of record CM040746.1, on the reverse strand, counting down.
ATTTAGTTTCTTAAAATGAACATTCTAACTGGACTTTAGACATGAATTAGAGCTAACCGTATTCTTATGGATGCTTTTATGCTTTTTACTTTTACATGTGTTACTTGATGCTTTGCTCTTCACAGACCTATCATTAATTCTGTTTCCACATGACACTCTGGCCTCAAATTTCACATTCAGCTGTTTTGTTTCTATAATTGCTAAAAACTGGGACCGCTTTTACCATGTTGTGGCTGTCAGTCAAACAGCAGTAACAGCTGTGCCCCTGCGGTGTGCTGTTTTGATAAAATGTAAAATGTGTTAATGCAATGTGCTATGCCACTGAAGATAATAAAATATGCAAATGTTAGCTATCGCTGCTTCTCTCACACATCGCAAAAATGGAGAACCCTTTCTGCTTATCTCACCCTCAGGTTGGGGACAATCAGGCCAGCTCAGCACTCCCATAGAGCTCATTCAGCGACTTTGAATGTTGATAGAAATGATCCGCATCATGTCTCTCCACCACCTCATCCAGGCATTTCCTAACCCGTCCTGTGCAGGATGGTCATGGAATCCTTCATTTGTTTAAACTCTCTCCATGTGAGTAGTGTGTTGGTCTCAATGTTCAGTGAAGCTGTCCACATCCTTCACTATCAGCCACGTACTTGGGGGATGTGAGATGGAATGCAGGCAGAAACAAATGAGAGAGAGAGAGCTGAAAAACCATGAAGTTTTAGCTAACAGGTTTTGTGTGTGTGTTGTTCACCAACACATGCATAGGGTTTAATCCGTGGCCTTTGTTTTCCTCTCTTAGTCTGGTTCAAGACTGATCCCTAGCTAGAGGTAGGCTCCGGTGGGCTGGGAAGTGGCTGGTGTAGGGTTTTTGAATGGGCAGGGTGGTTGTCACTGGGCCAGGTCCTCAGGGAAGAATTGAGGAGAGAGAGTGAGAGAAGAGAGAAGGAGAAAGTAGGTCCTTAAGTCTCTGTGACATCTCTTCCTCTTTTAACTGCCACCTGTAATCACAGAATGAGAAACAGCTGAGCGTTCATGAAACTGCTTTCAGCTGTCTATCTGGTTCAACGCTGGAAGCTCCAGTGTCAGAGCCAGGAGTGGGCAGATCAACCCTGATAATCAGCACTGCCGCTGTCTTCCTGACTGTATTTATTGTTGGTACCTGTGGCAGACATCCTGCCCTGCAGGACGCCTCTGATCAGGCTCTCCTGCTGCTGCTTAGCTGCTTTATATGCTGTATAACATTCATGAGCAACAAAGCTGAGGAAAAAACCAACACCGTACTCAACCATAATCTTCCAAATCTTAGTGTAATGTTGGTTTCATCACCAAAACCAAATGGAAGGGCATTGTCCAAACATTCAGCTTTCAGGTCTTGTGTGTATATGTTTATTGCCACAACTAAAAACTCAACAACACTAAGACAGTTCATCATTGCCCAATGTTGTTAGTGTTGCAGTAAATAGAGAGCCTATGCTTTGACACCTTTGTTTCTTTGTACATTTGTATTAATTACTATGGATTACAGACTATGATTTAACAGATTTGTCAGTGTAATTAAAAGTTTGGCTAGAAAAATGGACCCTTTTTTGTCTCCAGTTTATCGTTCCCTTTTTTGCAGGCTTTTTATCTCTTAAATACGGCTCTCTTCTGCATTTCTCCAATAAATGCACCATAAAACCTGAGTATGTCCACACTGCTGGGATTTATTACCCTGCATGTTGCAGTGCCTCTGACTGATTCAGTTTTTGATGAGCTGGCTTTTCAGCTCGCAATGATCTGATTATTACAATGAGATATTAGCCAAAATCAGATTATAGGTGTATCTATACTGTGAACTGCACAGAGCTGCAATGACAGTCAAATTGCATACCATTTCTTAACAGGATTCAGACTGTGGATTCTTATTTGTGAAGGTTTACAATTTAAATGTCTAGTTTTGCAGAATTATGTGGAAATTTGGAGCTGAAATAATCTCTGAAAGGTTTAATGTTTCACTCTAGGTGTACAGGGTAGATGACTTACAATATTGTCTTGAGTTCAAATTGACATTTGCAAATCATTTTTCTTAGATCTTGTTAGTTATGAAATTTTTTGGACTTTGTTGCTCTTCAAGTGTGTTTATGCTACTCTAAAGATCTAACAGCTGCTGAAGTAAAACCCAATCAAACTCGCAAGAATTTGTGTAGGAGAGGGAAGCTATCTTGAAAAACAGAGCTTTTTAAATTGGATTTAATTTCCTTGCTTGTCTGTATCTGCATGTAGAGCATTTAATGGCAAGACATTTGGTACATCTATGGCAGTTCATACCTCCGTAACACATTCAACATTCATCAGTATTAAAACGTTTCATCTTTTTCCAAAATGCCTCCTTCGTACACTCGGGGACCAATATTAAGACTATCAGTCCCATGTTTTTCATTTATGTTTCCAAATGTCAGAGGAAAGTACAGTTTACCCTTGAGTTATGAATCAGCTGGCTTAAACTGGTGGAATTCCATAGTCTATATCAAAACAGTTTTTTGTAAGTGAAAAATTTATTGATATGGCCTGTAGCTAAAATAGTTCCCCCCATAAAACTGTTAACCTACAGCATCAAGGAGCTGTAAATTCACACCAATAGACCAGAACCCACAATTTGTGATAGGGATGACTGTCTGTCTCTGAAGTGCTCCTGGACCTGGCACAGATTTCCAGAAAATCTTGCTCTAGTGAAAATCTCAGCTAGTGTCTAGGAGTTTACTTGAATGAATTCTTAGATGCTCAGTTTCTGTATGCATTGCATTGCCTGGAAAGTATATGTATGAGTTAGTTATTTGAAAGGCAAAAAAACTAGACAGTATTACATGCTAGTTGCTTGTGGTAGAGAGATCCTGCTAGTAGAGTTATCTTGAATTAATGAACTGATTTACTTCTAGAATACCTATTAGTTTGATTTCTTTGTTCAAATAAAGACTTCAAGGAAACAATTTAGGGCTGAGGAAGGTGAAAGACTTGCAGTCATTGGAAATCCACTTGTGGAGCATTCAAATATGCCAAACAGAGAGTTATATTGGCTTAAATGCTCTAATAGATGTGGTGTTGAACATGCTATGCTGAGCAGAGTTCAGGTGAGTCCTTCAAGCAGGGTATGAATTGGAATGGATGTAATGAATGGTTTGTGGAACATCCTCTGTTGTGCCAATCCTGCCTTTTCAGAACCATGAGAGCATTACTGGCAATTTTCTGTAGACCTATGCTGAAATTGAGAAGTGTCTCAAAGCAGCTAAACCTGGATGAAATTATTGCATGGGAATTGCATCTTATATCTGTTTTGGGTTTTGATTTTGTCATAAGCAATTATTCAGCTGTTGTCAGGGCTGTACTGATAAACTCTCTGGAGATGCGATAGAGTTTTATCTGATAAAGTATCCCTGTAGACTACATACAAATCAAATGTGAGAACTTTGAGCTGAGAGGGCTGGCTCTATGGCGATGATTCTGGAGAATGGGAAATCAATAGGGGTTTCATTAAGGAAGGAGAGTTCATCTGAAGCCTTTGTTATGTAGGTAATCTGGGCAGATTTTCAGACAGCCAGAGGAAAAACACAAGCAAACCAAGCATTTTGCCATATTTTACTTTTGATCGCTCAGTCAATGATCTTGTTTGTTGTTGTTTTTTTCAACATATATATCAGAGCAAGCTATGGGTAGTGTACTTACATTCTGTAAGTAGGAGAGGGAGTGACTATATTGTGTGGTTGACTCAGAGTATACCAACACTATGAGCAAGACTCAAAGAAACATGACAAATCTCTAAGGGCATGTTCAACTCAATCTAAGCAGACATCACTTACAATAATGCATCATTTTCATCAAGTACGTCACTCTTTTTGACACAAGCAGATGTTCCCTTAGGAGGTTATCTTTGTTTTTAAAATAGTTAAGTCTGTTGTGACTGAATTGTATTAAAGAGATGACATGAGATTCACCTTAAAGAGATGAAGGCTGTGATTCAGTCAGCACTTGTCCGTAACTTCTACTTACAATTGAAACAGAGTGCTATGCTTTCCTCTTCAAGAACCGTTTGGAGAGTCAAATTTCAAGATAGGTTTTGAAGTTTTTTGGAGACAAGCAGACATATCCTTTGGAATATGTTCTTTTCCTCTAAATAGTGTAGTATAGAATAGTATATGTTCTTAAAAATACTAAATGTCCATTATGATTGAATTGCATATGAAGAGACTAAGTCAGTGTTATTGGGTCCTAGCCTCTGTGTTTCTGTAGCTGTGGAGTCAGTAATGAGGACAAGCACACAGGAGAAAAGAATGTGGTGTGGTCTTATTTGATTTCATTTCATTTGCGCAGTTGTCAAGATAAGCACATTCTGGTGAAACATAACCTCCACCCCCACCTCTCCAAGGTATCCTTACAAGTAGCCTGCCTAATTGCTGCTGTTTGAATCAAGAGAGGGAAATTCAATGCTGTGCATCGATTTGAAGCTAAAAATAAGTTGAAGTAATTAACGATCTTAACATGGGACACGGCACCCTGAAGACATTTTTTACTTAAACAAACAGGCTTTAAATAATTACACCTTTCTGGTAATTACATGCTAATATGATGCTAGCCGAAGCAAGGAGGTAAATATTCATTTTGAATTTGTTTTGCTTTTGGTTGAAATTCAGTTTTTTAAACTGAAGCAGTTATTGGATTATTGGTTATGACAGTCACATGGCTGAATCATGACAAATGTTGCACAGTCTTATAATTAATTATTTCATCCTTTTGTTTCTGTGTCTAAATGACCTGTTTACCTAGTTTAATCACATGTTGTACTACACTGAACTGGTGGCTTTGTCATTTTGTTTTTATTTTGAATTAAAAATCTCGCTGTCTAGTACATTTTTTATGACATTCTCTTCTTACTAAAAAGAAAAATGGTCCAAATGCAATTCTTCTTTCCAGTTATGAAAAACACTATGCTCCAGCAATTCAGGGAATGAATGTGTTGCTATGGTTTCACACTGCAGACTTTCTGAAAACTACCAAAGCTGTCCACTTTAAAACAATGTAGAAGAGGCTGAGATTAATTTTCTTTTGTTAAAGTCGATACCAGTTCATAAACACCAAATGTTTTTCTTTAAATTGATAACTCAAAATCAGTGTTTCATTTGCTGACCTGTTTAATTAGAATATATCAAGCTATCCCGCAATATTTTTAATGACGGGTTACTTGCGTACTTATGCTTTCCCATAATAAGTGCACGGATGTCCTCAAAGCAACCTTGGAGGAACATGAGTGTGAATTTTAAAATGTCTCTCCACATAGATCAGGCAATCAGAGCTTCTCGACCCACCCCCACGTGGTGCTGATGTCATTCTGGGATCTGAGCTCATTGAGGTTGTCATAAAAGCTGACGTCTGGTCTCCCAGGAACCAGGAGCAAAGACATTCTGAGCTCTGGGTTCTCAGTCCCCTGGGAAGAGTGTGAGTGAAGAGTCAGATTTCACAGTGGCTGCTGTCTCCTGGCTCCTTCTCAAGTCGTTCAGGGCTTTCACTTCCTTCATATGCAAACGCCTGATTCTGATTCCCAGCCTGGTTTTGGGAAAGAACTGTTATGTGATGTACGCTCATGTCAAAAGAAGGAACACGTTTGTACATACACACAGAGAGGAGAAATTGCATATCGAGAGTAATTGTTTTCAAAAGGCACAATACAAGCCAACAACAAAACTACTCAGTGGCAGTAGTTCATATATTGTTCATATGAGGCATTCTGACAAATTCATGGAGTGAAAATATTGATATAACTTTGTACAAGAACTACAGATTTTGGGGTAGGCTTGCTGTTTGGTGGGTTGTAGAGACTGACTTGTTCTCTACAGAAGCTGATGTGGGGACTACAAAAAAATATCATATGTGAACCATTAGGGTGATCAGTCTGGAATATTCATATGGAATAATTAATAACTTGAATTTTACTTTTAATTTCAATCTCATTTTGTATTAACAAGTTTTTACTCTTTATTTTCCCTTCTCTCCCACTGTGGAATGCTCAGTTGTATTGGTAGGCCTGCCTAATTGCTGTAACATCTGAACATGTTCTGCCAGCTGCCATCTCTTTTTTCTTTGTGGTCCAGAAGGTTGAGTGGTATAGTCATTGCATCAGAGGAACGCGCTCGGTGCTTAGCTGCTACAGGCAGGCTATAAGAGCCCGATCAACTGAAGGGGCCATGTGCAGGGAGAAGGGAACGAGCTCTCCTTCCTGCAGTGATGTTATGGACAGTTACGCACCACTTTGCACACACTGCTAGCCACCAATTCGGTCACAACTGGATACCAGACTATGTAGGGCATCTCACTGGCTTGGAATATAAGGCGGGTTTAAGTTCAGTCTATTCGAACAAGTTGTATATGTTGTATGGTAACCGTAAAAGAGTACATTGGACATGGGAAGGGAAATGGAGAAAATATCCAGCGTGACAGGGAAAAAGAGTTTAGGACTTATGCCAGCTATCTTCCCATTAGTACTGTTCATTTATGTGAAAAGTCACAGGGTTTCCTTATTATCTGCTTATATTTCATTAGTATTGGGTAGTGAAGCAACACATCGCTGATATAACCATGCACTCTATGCAACATAGAATTATCTTGCCATGCAGAGGTAGCAAAACAGTCATTAGCTTTTCTGAGGCAAAAGTGTTTGTGATTTATGCCAGCTCCCCTTCTGTTATTGGTGTTCTCACATGGGTAAAATCATAATGCTTTCTTTTATCCTCTGCCTATATTTTCCAAATACATATGATGATTGGACTAAAACAAAAGATATGCAAGGCAGATTTATTAATTTGCTTTGTGCCATGAAGAATTATCTCACCGTGTACAGAAGGCAAACAATCAATATCTTTTTTTCATTTATACGACATCTTGATGTGAATCCTGCAGTGGGCTGTTTCTTGGGCCCCAGTGATGGGCTCATTTCGGTTAGTGATGGAAATTCCTATAATTCCACTGACCCTAAATTGGCGATGTCACAGGACTTGCAGACAGAAAGGAGATACAGCTCAGGCATCAATTACAGACTCTGCAGACTGAAACCAGCAGTGGTCCTCAGATAACCTGCATATTTAAACAGTTTGTGTACCTGCTTATAACGTGATAATGGATTTTACGCTGCTTTGGGAGATTTCAGGTTTACGCAACCGCTGTGACTGTTTGAGACAAAAAGTGAAAAAATTCTATATGTACCTAATACCTGATTTATACCCCATTCCCCACCTTCATCCCCCTCCCTCTTCCCTCGCCTCCACAAAAAGTTTCTGTGGTTCTGAAAAAGTGAATTAATGATTATCCATACTGAGAGAGGAGAAAAAGCTAATTAAAATGCATTGAAGTAAAACGTACTGGACAAAAAAAAATTCACCAGGAAATGATCTCAGAAATGCCTTGCTGGAACATTTTTTCTTTGTCATCAAATATTTTTTCCCTGTCTGAATGGCCCAGAGTAAGTACTGTCAGCTAGGTTCTCTCCTAATTAAGCCTTACCTGCTGTCCTTCTCACACATCAGTGCTGTGACTCCATGCACATCCCTCTCTGTGAGGCAATTAGCACCGCACTACCTGGCCTGGAGGGAATGTGAATGCCCCCCCAGGGCATCTTCACAGCTGCAGACAAGACGTCAGTACCTCCGTGTCACATTCCTATTGAGTGTAGTGAAAATAATCGTATTCTCTGCTCAACTTGTCCCACATTCCAAGATAACATACTGTTTTGTCTTATACGAATCTTGCCCTCATTTATACAAATTGATTTGCAGTCTAGAAACTGGTGCCAAAAGTTTTTACCCTTCATATGATCTCAAAGAGCAAGGTTTTAGTTCACAGGCCAAAAGACCTCAGAAATATTTGAATAAGAGAGCCTACAAGCATTGTGCATATAAAGTTTTCTGTGGTTCACTGTGTCCTTGCTTTGCTTTTTTTCCCAGATGAACCGCTTGTCCACTATATGAGCAATGCTAATTCTTATCAATGAGAAGTGTATTTGAAACCTTTGTGCTCGGCAAACAGGCGCCTGTCGTCCCAATCCCAGACACAAATCTATTTGTGAAGATACTGGACGCCACTGAGCCATCTCAGCAGGCAGAGCCAGTCAGCTCTTGAGATTTTTTTCCGGGGTAAAGCTATAAAGATTAAACGTCCTCCTTATCGGTAACAAAGCCAAACAGTTCCAACAGATAAGAGCTCTGAGACTGACTGGGAGACGCCTGAGATCTGAAGAGAAAGGACTAAGCGCAAAGCGACTTCCAAGCTGAGGGTTCTAACCAGACCCGCACCGTATCTGTGTTCACATTTATTCAGAGGTCAGAAAATATGGGAGAGGGGTGGAAAAAAAATTCAGAATTCACAGAGGGGCTCCAAATAATAACAAAAGCCTATTGTGTCTGTCCTAGAGAGGGTCATGTGACCATCTCTCTGCATACAGCAGTGCTTATGTAAAGGTTCTGGTGCTTTTTGAAGATGCTAATCCTACATAGAGGAATATTAATCTTCCAGAAGTGCATCTTAAATATTAATATGCTAAAAAAGAAAAATGACCATTCGTTTTCCCCGCAGTTTTTCTATTGTTCACCATTTAAATTCAACCACCTGCACTGTGCTCCTTTGCATCATTTGAACATTGTATTATAAAGTCTATGATAATGAACCCTTCAAAAAGTGTGTTTAGCGGAATGAATCAAAAGCTCATATATACCAGGCTGACTTGTACTCTTGGCTATCCATAAATATCTGTATCTGCAAACAGGTGGCTTTACTTGAGCACTTGTATCCAGAACAACAAGGAGGGCAGATCACAGATGGGGGCCTGTGAATGGCTAAATGAGAAGCCTTTGAGAGTGCATGTCAATGAGCCCGTGCAGAAGGAGAGCACATTCACATTGTTGTAAACAGACTCTGTGTGGAAAACAGCACTGGTCTGTTCAGCACTGAGGGTCTTTCTGGGCTCTCCTCCATTAAGTGTATATCTTGCATCATTGCCTGGAGTCATACAAACAGTGTTTGTTTTTGGAAAAGGTTGATGTATGAGTGTATGAATATTTGCAGGAGAGGCAGCAATGGTTTTGGCAAATATTGCTATAGTAGGAATATTTTCAGTAGCAAGGGCAATGTTTTTTTAATAAAGATTTTTGCATTATTATGTACAGTATTAATGGTAGTGTTTTTTGATAAAGAAAAATTTAGTAGCAATTATTATTAGTGGGAAGCTGGAAATTGAGGTGGCAAAGACCTTACTTTTCAATGAGTAATTAATCTCAGCCTTTTGTTTACTATCCTTGATTAGCAATCAAACTATTAATTACCTGAAAATCTATGCCAATAGCTATTGCTAATTATTCATAATTATATTTTGACATTTATTTAAATCACAAAAATGTGCAGCATCAGAATAGCCTGGAACACTAACTGGAACAGTTAGCCTGGAATACTAACAGTGTATGCATGGGTCTATCAGTTTGTATATATGAAATATGAATATTTTTGTACATCGTAAGGTATACAGGGCTAGCTAGACACAGCTATAGAACAAGCTATGCCAAGTTAGGGAAAACTGCTAAATTACCTCGGGGATAGTTAGATTTGGTACTATGGAGTATGCTTAAAAATTTTTACAAAAGTTTTAGCTATGTTTTGCAGTTTCCTGTGCTAGCTAGCACCACTCATACACACCTACAATGAACCAATAATGCTGTGCTAATTTATTTAAGTTTATCTTTTTGATTGCAAAACATAGGTTAGCAGAAAGCTAACAGAACTTCCAGTCATATTCTTTTTACTATTGCTCAAAAAGGTTAATTCATGCCAATTTAAAGGTAAGGTTCATTAAATGTAATGGTAGATTCCAATAAAGTATTCAAATTCTTCAATTAAATGTTTTGTGAAAAAAAAATACTTTCTCAGAAAACAATTGTACTTCCTCCTGGCCAGCCAGTTTGTGAACTAATCATGTATTGACTCAGGTATGGACAGTGGTATGTTCTGCCAGTGATGTAGGCAATAATGTGATGGCTGTCAGATCTGCAGTCTGAAAAATGAGGACTCATTGCCAAGTGAATCAGAGGGGCCATATGTGTAGCCACTCTCTCCTGAGTCTGTTGGAGTTATTTGCGCAGTGAGACTGAGATTTAGTTTGGGGAGGAAAAAAAGGGGAAGGGGGTTAAAATACTGTATTACTCATTTTTTACAGCAGCAGGGGCTACGATTTGGCTAAGACTGATGTATAATTCTTTTAAGTTTGATTGATACTCATGAGAATGTGTCACATAAGTGCAAAAGCACATTTTCTCTAGTGAACTCCTGAAATGTGTTTGTCATATAAAAAAGTGTAATGTCGTTAAAAATGCATAATAGAATATGATTATCACTTTATCAGTACCTGGGGAAAAATAGCAGAAAAGCTGAAAAGAGCAGGAAAGTCTCATTAAAGCAGACTTTGTGGTGTGGAAATATTATGATCTAGTCAAAACTCCTGCTTATGACTGTAACCAGCATAGATTTTAATATGTAGGGCAAGAATGAACACCAGACATAAAAATGTCTAACATGGACAGATAGCTTGGTTTTCGTGTTTTTAGGCAAATTTGCTTTGAACATGCTTGTCATTAACTTTATAGTTGAAATGTTATATATGAAATGTTTAACTCTGGAATGAAAACATTTCATCAATGCATGAAATTCAACCTCTGAACATCACTGATTACAGGGCTAGGCTAGTTAAGCATGTGGCTGTCAGATAGCAGACTTCACTTAATCTTGGAAAAAACAGAGATAAAACTATTTTGGGTCCAGAATAAAACAATAAATCTCCAAATAGCAGATGAGGCTTAAGAGGAGGTGTTTTACCAGCAGAAACATGCATCAACTACTCAGGCTGTACTCTGCATGGAGCTCTTAAACATGACATCAGAAGTCCAGGGGAAGGATAACACTTCTGTCTATTCAAAAGGTCTAAACTCCTGGGCAGTGACATACTGTATTGAGAGGACTGGCAGCCTCAGTGATACAATGTCACATTGATTGTTCTTGCCCTTCTCGGTTGTGTGTCTTACCTAAATAAACTACAGATCCCAGACCATGTTGACTGGGATCATATTAAAATTGAACCTTAGTGCTTGTAGTGCAAGTAGGCAGGAGCTTGTTTCTATAGCTTATCTGGGATCCTTGCTGAGGGTAAGGCAGTTCAAATTAAACTCAGTGCAGTCCACAAGGGAATTCACAACACCACCCCTAGTTACCAGAATAATTACTTTACCTCTGTCAATGATTCCCATAGTCACAACACCAGAGCAAAACATCCCAGTCCTGGGCTTTACAGATTCAGGAACATAGCAGGGAGATGCACTTTTTATATCAAGGAGGCTTTGAGTAGAAATTAAATAATTTACACTCTCTAAGGAGTTTTAAGCATTAAGTACTGGATACTGCGCAATGTGTCAGCATAATAGTGCTTTTAACTTTTATACTTGATGTAATTTTTTTTACTGAATCAATTATCTAAATATATTTGATCTTGTTATGTGTGCTGTAACTTCTTTTTGCAATTTTATACGCATAATGTATTTCTTTCAAATACAGGTAAAATGCTATGCTGAGTACTTCACATCTGCCTGCCAGACGTGAATACAATATAAGAAATTTAGTAACACTTTACTTTAAGGTGTTTACAAAAGACTTCAGAACATCTTCCATTAAGCATTTACAGCACAATCTAAAAAGGTGTAGAAACATTCATAACAGCTTTTATGAAGAATTTAGTCATGATAAGAAGAAACAAAATTCCTGAAACAACTAAATACTTCAGAAAACACAGGGTTTACTCAAATTAACAGTTTCTGCAGTATGCAGTTGTTGCCTGGAGTTTGGCTTTTCCTTCAAGTACTTATTTTGCCGCTTTACCAGGTGTGCAGATAATTCCAGTTTATGCACCCAGTTTTTATACAGCTGTAATAAGCTACAGTGCCATCAATCATTTACCATAGAATTGACCTCCACTGCTGCAGTGAGAAGAGCACTCTTACTGGTTTCCACACAGCCAGTGTCAGTCCCAAAAGAGGAATTACTGGAAAATTCATCTTACTGAACAGTCTCACTCCATATCCAGGAAAGCATTTGGAAAAGCAGGAACCAAAAGTATTGATGTGCTTTGATTTTGTGCTGCAAGTAATTCAAGCCACGAAGAAAAATTGATTTCACTCACTCTTCATAATTTATAAATGTGTGGGTTTAAAATGCATTTATTATGAAGTAGTATATAACATAATGTATGTTATGTAAGAAACACTATTTCTTTAAGGTGTTGATTGACCTACGATAACCACTGCCAATCTCTCTTTTCTGAAAAAATCGAATGTAGACATATGTGCAGCATAGTTGTGCACCCAGTGTTTATTTTGTGTGTGGTGCTTTATACTTTAAAAACGCTGGAGTGCTCCACTTGACTTCATTGCAGTTCTAGATCACATCACCAGTGTAAACGCTATCCTCCCTGGAGAAAAAATCCATCCAGGCAACGCATCATGCCTTTGATGTTTGTCCTCAGTACACCGTCAGACTGTGTATCTTTACAAACACTCCACCTTTACAAATACTCCTCCATCTGTCCCATGTGAAAAAGGGTGAAGTTATTGGAATGACTGTAGGAAACATTGCTTTGAAATAATTATTGTTTGCTTTCAATTAGGTATACGGATCAGTTTGTTTCATGTATTGACATTATTTTGATATAAGGAATTTGGTAGTGGCAGGCTGTTTATGGTAAGTGTGTGATTATTGATTCTCAGAAGATACTGATTCATGGGTGAGTAACTTAAAACTTTACATTGAAACCTTTTTAGATAAAATCATAAATAACAATTAAACATTGCATATTGTAGGAATATGGTTCAAAACCTGGAAACAACAGGCTCGGAAAAAGTATTGCCCAATCAACCCTGCTGCACAGACAGTGTGATTGTGTGCATTCTGTGCGTTCCTTCCTTACTGTTCTTGGTCACAGAGCACATCCACTCCTGCTCTGTGCTCATAAGTGACATTGTATCCAAGTAACACAGGAAAGTAAGCCATACTGTACATTTATCTTTCACAGAAAGGGTGCCTTCAAACATTCTTGCTGTTGATAAAATCTGTGTTATTATGTATTCAGTAATGAGCTGCACCTTTACAGGGCGGGAATGATAAGTCGCACTGTTTATGTGAATTTCAGGGGCCACAGAATTCAAACAGCTATGAGCGCTGAAAATATTAATGTTTCTGTGTGTTTATAATTGCCTGTGTCATAACGTGATAATCTGCTGGGAGTTAATGCATATTCAATCAGCCCAGTTAAAGGGTCGCGCTGAAAATGACAGGTCCTTCTTACCGAGCGAAACGGCACCATTTCAGTGCTCAAGGCAGCACAGGAAATCGTCTGCATTTGTCAAATTGCAATAAATAGGTAAAGGAGACATATATCAGGTCTGACTGGTGGAGGTCTCAAACAGAGAAGCAGAGATATGAGCTAATACTCTGAGGAAGAAAACAATCCAGATCCTGCAGTATTGACTTTTTTCACTCGCAGGTTTTGTTTTTACTCTCGGCTGTCATCTCATGATGAGTAGAGGGATATGACAGTTTTATCTTATTATCAAAATATGTTTTGAGTCAGGCTGCCTGCATTTTTTCTAAAGAGAAACAGAAATGAAAGAAAACATTTCATTTTCATCTCAGAAATGACCCTAGAAGTGCCAGCATAATTGGTTCCATTACAGCTGGTGAGTATAAATTAATCTGTCACTTATCTCGCTGTTGAAAGCTCTACAGTCAGCTTGCTGCCTTTGATCTGTTGGACATCTCTGACCGCACAGCTCGTTCAAATCAACATGTGGCGAGCCTCTGGGATAATATCATTAGATGTTTTTATTGTCTCTAGTGTGCCATTTTATATTTGAAAAGAGAACTTTGACCAAATGCATCTCTCAAATATACCTATCTCGAGGCACAGCGACGGAATTATTTGATATTTTGTTGTCTCCTGTCATGTTTAATTCCAAGTGGTTTCGTGAATTCTATTGTAATAAACATTACATGCAGTGTGGGAATTGAATCGTTTTGTAGATATGAATTCAAATGTCTTTATAATTCATAAATTCTCTGGCTTCTCTTTCACCTTACATATTCTTATTAATTTAATAATATTTCCCCAGTCTGTCCAGTCCTGTTAGAGATCACAATGTTCATAGAAATGTATTATTTATTTCCTGTTTGGTTACGCTCATTTCAATCTGTAAACTGAGAAACACTTGCAGCACCTGAATGCTCATCCAACATTCAAAAGGCTCTATACTGTTCTGTGTGTTGTCTCATCATCTCCAAAACCTCCAAAATAAACAGACCCTGGTCTGCGTTTTAGGCTGGCAAACTAAGCTGATAATTTGCAGACAATATTCCTCCACCTCTCCACCACCTTATCTCTCAATGGAAGTAGTTCACCTTCACATTTCAGGCTTTTCCCTGTTTAAATCAACCATCAGCATTGACTGCACTGCCCTGTTAACCCATGGAATGACCCGTCTTCCATGGGGTTAAACTTACTGTTATTAATACATTGAGCAACCAGCTGAGTGAAGACCTTGAATTTGCAACTGAGGAGTCATATTTGTCTTCACATCTTCTTTGATTGTGCATAATTAAGTGCAGCTTGATCAGAGGCTGGGTACTTGGAGGTAGGTATAGTAACAAAGAGCTCTAAAGATATAAGCTCAATACTCTGGGATTGAAGGATAAGGGTATCACATCTCTCGCCATCATCCACACAGTCATTTCATTTCTGTTGTCAGTGACCAGTGTTCAAAATGACTAAAACATAATCACAGGACATTTTGCATTGTGACCTTTTTCATTTATGTGGGATTTTGTTTATGCGAATCAATCAACAGTCCCTCTGGGTCCACACATCAGTTACCACTTCCATTTTATCAGATTATTTCTTGAATTTCATTTCACAGAGATGTTTTTCAGAAGCTCTCCTGCTAGCCTTAAAGTTTCTCACATAACACAATTAAACTTTGAAGGCACTATATGTATGGGATCATATAGAATTGATGGATGGATGGATCGATGTAAGGAAGTCAGGAAGAAAGAAATGAAGGATAGCAAAGAAAGGAGGGAAGGCACAAAAACACCGTAGGCTGGCTCAGTTGACTCAGCGCTTTGAAAACCATACATCTCCCAAACCACTTTCACACCACCAGCCATACCTCTCAGAGTGGTGCTCCATATCATTGGTCAAACCCTTTGTGAAGCAATGCTCTACGATGTGTGCTGAGGCAGCAGTACGGTGCCGTTATTACAATCCCCTGGTGTATCCCATCCCTTGAGATACTCCACAGCAAACCATATGCTTTTTCTTTCAAACCCTGCGTCAGGAGAGCCTTTGAACCTTGTCCCTCTCACCCGCCAGATGGAATCAAAGGGTACTCAACTGAGGGAGTGTTTCAGAGACGAGGGCTCTGCCTTTCTGGGTGAGAAACCCATGTTAACACAGACGCTAGATGACTGGTGATGCATTCTATGTGTTCTTCACCTTGTTCCTCTGTTTCATTTTCAAAAAATGGGTGTTTACAAATGTCAGTCACTGCTAATACAGAGAAGGCAAATTGTCTGTATTTACAGTGTTATTTTTTCAGTCTAAGCAATCAGAGATAATTTTAGTAATTTACAAGACAAGTGCATGTATGTGTGTGTGTGTGTGTGTGTGTGTGTGTGTGTGTGTGTGTGTGTGTGTGTGTGTGTGTGTGTGTGTGTGTGTGTGTGTGTGTGTGGTAGGGAAGAGCGGTCTTAGTCTTATGGAATGTCTCCTGAGTAACCTTGTGATCTGAAGATAACTGACTGTGTGATAGAACTCATTTACAGGTAGATGAAGGTGAATGTAGTTCACTGCCTGATCCATTCCAGGCCCCAGCCTGTTCATTCATCTTCTCTTCTCTCCAATAAGTCTGGGAGAGGGATGGGACCTGCACATCTGCAGGTCTGTAATGAGACTGAGGATGGCAGACCCTTCCACAGTCACTCGATGGCTTTCTTGAGCTTACTAATAGAGACAGGGAGCCTGCAGGTTATTATTGTGGGAGTTGATCTGATCTGGCCCTCAGTATAACCTGCTTTCATGTTACAGGCAGATTTCAGCTCACATGGCCCAGACTGTGTCTTAAGTGTTTCTTATGGGGTCTGGTAGTAAATGAAAACTACATGCAATTTAAGACAAAAGTCAGGATTCTGTCAAAGGAACCTTTAATCTCTTTAAGGGCATACACTATTCATTACAATCATTTAGTGGATGCCTTTATCCAAAGCGATTTACAGTTTATTAGGCTAACCAAGGGCCAATCCACCCTGGGAACAATGTGGGGTTAGGGAGTCATGTACCTTAGCCACTAAACTACAGGCTGTCCCTGTATTCAGTCCCTCTATTCACTCAAACTCTTCTGTTCTTTAGGCTGGAAAATCCATGACACAGGAAATTTATGGACTGTAGTTTGAATGTTTCTGAATTTGGCTTCTAAATAAGAAATGTGTTCCCTGCAAAGGAAATTTTGAAGGCTAGAACTTAGTAACGGCTTTTCTGAGCCGAAGTCCCAGAGGGCACAAAGCCTGGGATAGCAACCTAGCGAGCTGAACTGTTTTGGTAATGCTTCAAAGCTTCAAGCAGCATTGCATGACTATTCTCCAACCAACCAAGCAAAGTTGGAATGTACCTAGTACTAATAAATGTTGCAAGCTAGCATTAGCTTGTCAGGAAGTTGGCTATCTCATTAATTATGAACCTAAGTTAAATAAATTCAAACTGGAAGTACTATGAGGTCCCAGTGAAATATCTAGCTAATTTACAGTAACCTAACAAATCAGTAGTTGCAGAGCAGAGTGGTGCTGGACAGTTGGTTGCTTTTTCAAAAATATTTTCCTTCAGGCCAAAATGAATGTTGTCCATCTGAACTGAAGGGCAGACTGAAATGAGTGACTGCTTGTTATAGATGTCTTATATGCTGCTTACTAATGTGATATGTTTAAAGGGAGCTAAAGTATGTTGTGTATGATGTTGGTATCAGTTGTGTTCCATATGCAGTTAAAGACGGTAAATGTTTTTGATTGAATTCTGCCCAAAATTAAACCATGGTTTATCACAGGATAAGAAAAGGGCTAGCAGTTTTGTTTTTTTTTTTTTTTTTGTCTTTTTTTTGAGTGATGATGATAATCAAATAGTGCTGTGACATGAGAGAATGTCCCCTGCTGCTCTTTGAGTCAGCCGAGAGGGCCACAAGGTTACATTACATCACGCCTCACTGCAGGACAGCTGAGCGACTCAAGCTGTGCTGTCTGGTAGGCGTGTCTTTTCAGGAGCCAGTATCTCAAAGAGCCTGATTGATATACAGTGTTATAGTTGTAGCTGATGATGAATATACCATCATTTCACAAACCTCACTAACCCCCTCCCACCACATCGTCACTGCAGACCGAACCAAAGGCTTCAGTCAGTACGTATTGCTTCTGCACACTGAACCTAACCTGCTTGGACAGCTTGAACTGCAAATCAACCTGCAAATTTAAATTGCAATTATGCTTTGAAAGAAATGACACTGTATGCAGGATGTCCAGCTGCAAATTACACATGAATACATCCTATGTCTCACAGTTTCTATTAACCTTTCCAAGATTGTGGACAATTCGGACAGTCCTCATGCTGTGAGCAGATGCTCAAGAATATCAATCCAACATGCTATGTGCCATTTTGTACAACTGAGGCAAATTTTATCAATTTGTACAATAATTACACAAATAAAATAACAAGAAAATGTAAAACATTTTGTTTTGTTTTTTTCAGCACACAGAAAAGATAAACCCACAAATAATAAGGTAGTGGATACATTTAATATAGTGTGTCAACGTTTTATGTAGTACACAAATTGAAATTGATAATTACTTTGTTCTGGATTGATTACTGCAATAACTGTGCTCTCTGTGAACCAGTAGTTCTATTCAAAATAGTCCTCTATAAATTAGTTTGTATTTCAAGGCATGAGCAATGAAAGAATAATTCTCTAATGAAAACTATCTGATGTTTGGTGACAGCACATAATGGTCTTTTGCTAAGGTCACAGAAGTCTAGTCGTAAAAAGTTTGGGTTCTACATTTTAAAATGCGCAGTTTATTGCACAGAAACCACAGGGAGCAATTTATGACACCAATTATTTTCTAAGGGTTGATAAATAGATAGATGACAATGTAAATGCTTCTGAGATTTATTGTTAACATTAAAAATATTTAGTATGAACAATGCTTCTGTTGCAAGTAGTGCATGCAAATAAGAACAGTATTTTATCATATTTATAGGCTGTATGCTGTTTGGGTACTGCTTGTGATCAAGTACCCTCTGACACTGTCTGAAAGGCCCACTCCCAGCGAGACTTACTTATTTGCGATATTACAATTTGCAGTTGTAAAGAAGTATTTTATGAGTAACCAAAGAAGTATTCATAAAATAGTAGTGGAGTATAGTGACAAATGCTTAATTAGTTGGAAAAGTAAAGTTCCTTCTTTGTATACTGCTTACATTTATAGTAATGTTGTTGTATACTCTTTTGTATACTTGAAAGGCGCAACTTCATCTGCTCAGTAACTTCATGAGTAGGGCCACTACTTGTAGGGTCCATTCACTTATGCTTCTACTGACATGTCATTTTTAGGACCTGGGTCATTGTGCAACACCATTTTCAAAACAATGTATAGCTTACAAATGTCAGGACGAATCAAAAGGGCATTTATCCCATTATGCCAGGTAACTCACTTGATGGATGGAATGACAATAGAAAATTCCTGTTAAAGTTATAATATTATTATGAATGTTTATCAACAATGTTAAAAATGTAAGTGTTCCCAGACATCTGAATTCACTCTTGTATTGTTTTTTAAATTAGGGAATTCAGCCTTATTGATTGTTTCTTTTATCTCAGCTGCTATCTTGATCCAGCAATGAGCGTAATCTCATTACTTAACCTGCATGACAGCAACCCAGCTACATATGATTCCACTTAATGTTCTGCATATTTGCAACAGCAAAGATTGCAACTAGATACATATGAATATGTAAATACATGCAAATATATACATATAATGTTTAGGGAGCTGGGCTTGTAACCCAAAGGTAGCAGGTTCAGTTTCCAGGAAGGGCACTGCTGTTGAACATAGTGCTTAACCCAAATTACTTGAGTAAATATCCAGCCATATAAATGGATAGTGTGTAAAGATATAAGCTGTGTAAGTCACTCTGGGTAAGAGCCTCTGTTAAATGCCTAAAGTTGAATGTTTTAATTACGATTAACATGATTTAGAGTCTTAACCAATACAAACTATATCAATCATTAGCCATCATGTACAACCATTACTTCCCGTTTTAGCTGAAAAGTCCTTTAAGAGTTAAGTTTAAACCTTTATTTAGAGTGAAAAATGTTTCTGGGAGTTTGCTGTTTTTTTTTTTAATAGTTTTTTTATAAACTCATAGCTTCAAAGAGACAGTGTGTAATGGTGTTTAAGGAAATCTGGCTGTCAGGGTGATCTTAGCCCACACAGGTGGTGACCCGTTCTCTGCTTGATTCGTGGAACGGCAGATGAATGTCTAAAAGAGGGCACAGTGAAACTGTGGTGACAGACGGAGAGGAGCTAATCTATTTAGCCTCAGCAGGTGACGTTCTGCAGGGGACCTGGCCGAGGTCGTCTGCACGTTCACTGAAAAACCAGGCTCCATTTCGGCTTCACACAGTGCCGCGTGCTTGCCTATGTTGCATATGTTGTGGTTTGGGTATTTAATGTGTTTTTCGCTCACGTAGAAAGCCTTTTTCATAATTAACTGTACCTAATGCCTGAGGTTGTTTTTATGTAGTTACACGGTACCTCAATGCAGCGCACGTACTCATAACGGATACATCATATGCTTTAATATGGCTCCAGTAATAATTATAGAATAAGTAGGTAATGGTACTGAAGTGTGGATTTTTATAGATTGTCTAATTCCAGGATTCATTTAATGACCATGCAGGATAAAAATCTGCTCTCTTCATTGGAAAATCATCAGGTTCAGGACATATTGACATGGGAGTGCTGTTCTCTTCCTGCTCACGCTGCCATCAGCTCCAGCTCTGAGATAAGTGGGGGTCCTTCGGTTTGAATGGCAGGTAACATTCAGGCACATGTGCAATCTGTCCCTAATCCAATTAGTGGTCACCTCCAAGCATCCTTACCTGCAGAAATCAGTCTATTAGATTTCAAGAGAGAGGCAATTCCACTTGGGGAATATTTAATCTGTAGCAGTCCATCACAAACTGGTGAACTGCTTCATTTCCCTTCACTGTTGCAGTATACTTTGATCCACTGTGCTACAATTATGCAAGCAGGATGAAACATTACATATTTAGTTTAATTTTGTCTTTAAATTAATGATGAACTCACTGTAAATTAAATGTGTGGCATCGATGCAAGTGGGAAAAATGTACAATTAACTTGGCTTAGATGAATGTAGCAATCAACTTGGCCGTAATATTTTTTCAGATCTTATCAAAACACAAAATAAATACAGTCAATTACAATACAATACCGGTAACACTATCTGTTTTTGCATGTAGCCAATATCGTGATTGAATTGTTTTGACTAACATAGTAAATATTCAGCCTTCGGGATCTTGAACAAAGGCTGTGCTCATTCAGGACCTCTTGGGAGATCAGAAGCTGAGAATTGTAAGGGATGGCTTGTTAGCCCTAGACTAATTAATGTAGCCAGAGGAAAGCAACCGCGAGGAGGAGTGATGGGACAAGACAGGGAGTGTGAGCTGGGCCTGTCACCTGGTTGCACATTAAACAGGAGCCTCTGAAGCCTCTAGCCGCCGCTTTCGGCCTCAGAAGAAAGACGGCTGTCATTAATATTCATTTATCGAGTATGCGCCGAGGGCTTTTAGCATCTTAGCTCAAAAAGGCAAACAAACAAACAAACAAACAAAGGTGTCCATGGGCTGGCTTTCATCTTCCTCTTTAATAATGCATTTATCTATCCATATGTAAGCTTGTTTATTTACTCTGCCCTTGGGTTGGGAGTATGATAAGAACAGATCTGTGCTTTGGGGAAACCAGCTGAGGTCTACTGGAGGCCCCAATGAAAAACAAAGGAGGTATCAACCTGTGAATCTACACATTTTGGAAAACATACCCCAGGGCTGAAAAAGGAACATCACTGTTTGATTACACTGGAAAAGAGAAAAAAACTAATTCAGAGATGTGTGGTTATGAAGGAAGATGGATTATCAGTCTCATCTCAACACGTGTTCTTTGTCATGGACGCTCAGCTGGGTATGACTTTGACCTCATAGATTTTTCGTCCAACCCCAACAATTTCAGTGTGTCCTGTCTTTACTCTCTCCATATGCTGTCGAGAGCCTGACAGCGTAAGAGGACTGGCAGATGTTTCACTAAATTCCCTGTAATGGGCTGAATGTATTTATGACATTGTGATGAAAAATGGCAGAGGAGGGTAGGAAAGTATCCCATCGGTCCGCCCATAGTCTCTGAAATGGTTTGTCATTCAGCATATGTTTCTGACCAGCATGTGTCAGGGAAAATGCCTTCATCCGTGGAGTTTCAGAGAATAAGAAAAGTTGTAGTTTTAAATTTCCGTATGGTCATTCAAATTTCAGGGTTAAATCATTCCTTGGCATTTGCAAAGCAAACATGTATTGTCTCGAACATAAGTCATTGATGCAGGCTTTTCATTTTTTTCTCTAAACCTTTGACATTATTGCCATTATTAGTAATTGTGACTGCCTTGAGGTGTGGTGGACATATGGCAAGTCAGATAAACAAGGAAAAATTTGAACAGGCTAAAATTTGAATATATGCAAAAATTAATTTACTGAACAAACCAGTGAATAAAGGACTAATGATGTCCTCAAGCCCATATCCATAATGAGCACCTTTGTGATCAAACTAACTAGTCACTAGCTTTGTTTATTTATGTATTACAGGTGTTTACTTGAATACATTCATGTGCCTC
The DNA here is from genome assembly GCA_022829145.1 of Albula goreensis. NCBI lineage: Eukaryota > Metazoa > Chordata > Actinopteri > Albuliformes > Albulidae > Albula > Albula goreensis. The sequence goes on along the minus strand of CM040746.1, from coordinate 14,454,357 downwards.
CTTCTGGCTAGTAAATTTAGCTAATATAATGAATTCTATAGCTTTTCAACTTATTTATTAAACAGACTGCAGCAAGACTCGGTTCATTTTGATAATTTGAAAAGCTGTGAATACACTGGTAAATAACAGTCATAAAAATATGCATTGCTGTTGGCCGAATTGGGAGCTGAGACAATAAATAAACAGGTTAGGTCATTGGCAGAATTCACCTTGCTAATATGAAGGTGAAAAGGCCTCTTTGGTGATAGCACTGATGATAGCTCTGATATTAGGGACTTTTTGCTGACATATGGCTATTGTACTTGCATTTTATGAGGTGTGAGGCTCCATGTTTGATAGATACAGCTCTCTTTACTGAGTAGTCCAGCTGGATGGAATGTTTGACATTATGCTTATATTCTCTTTTGTATTCCACGCTGCATGTTGTCAGGTTTGAAATATTTTGCTCCAGAGAATAAGTGGTCTTGTCCAAAGTAATTTGCACATCTTTTCACATTTTTGCTAGGGAGGGCAGAAGTCTTTGGGTTACCTTTTTCAGGTGCGTATGTGTTATGTGGTTTATGCAGTAGCCTGAGCAGATGCCATAGGACATACTGGACATCAAAGCAACACAAAATTTGGGTCCTTCACGTATTTTTTGTAAATATCTTTTTCATGTTTTGATGGTTTTTCATTGTATTTGTTTAGCTGTTGTTGGTCACCTTGGTGTCTGGCTACTGCAGTGAAGAGGAATGAACACCAGGGTATTTTCGTTTTATTTTTTATTCTACAAGTGTTCCCCTATCACCTCCTTTTTTCTTTTTAAGGCACTGAAGGAAAATGAAAGAAATCTTTGTGTTAACTAACTATGTACATGTTATGCATGGGTATAATTGCAAACCTTTGAAAACCCCCCAAATTTACTCATCGGTTACTAGCAAGTTATATGTATTTATATGGATTTATAACAGTAGGAAGTGGTTCCCTTAAAAATGGGTATCATAATATGTTTTACTATGTACCGCACTGTAGCTTTGTTTCGCTCAGGAGTCAGGGACCATAATGTGTAAAGCCAGTGACAATAATTCCTCTTGATTGCAGTTTGAAAGTGGTGTTGCAGAATGACCCTAGCCCAAAAATTGTCATGTCGGTGAAAGTATGTGTATAAAGACTGTAAAAGTCAATTTTCTGACTTCCTCCTAAAATAATTTCCCATGTGCCCTGGCATACATCTCTATTCTTGCATATATTATAGATGTGCATAGTGATCCTGTTTGTGAAGTTACTGAGTACATTATATTACTTTTGCAACTTTTCAGTGAAATCATGTCTTCATACTCTGGTATCTAGTATTTACTCTAGATAGTTGTTATTGAATAAAGTTGTTGAATATTTGTGAAGTGGAAATGAGTAATTCAAACCTTGAAATGTGTTACACTTTCATTTTTGTTGCGCTATTGATTCTTTCCCTATATGGTGTTGAATGGCTTGAGTCACTCTCGACAGATACCTCAGGATTCAAATATCATTGATTGTATGCAAAGATTTACTATGTAAACAACATTAAGGCATTGCTAACTGTTCTGTTGTTTTGTGGTTTCCAGAGCATATGCTATAATGTTTTATTGTTTTTGTTTTTCAGTAGATGACTCAGTAGTTAAGAATTACACATTTCAGGTTTGTGTGTTACAGGTTTAGGAGTGAAGGTTGACTGGATAATACAAATGAGGTTTCTCAGGATTGTTAATATTGTTGTGCCCTGAAGGAAACTCATTAAGGAAATGCTTTAGCTGAACTTGATGTTCTTCTCTAGGGAGGTATTTCCAGCTCTGTGACTACACCCTATCAGACAAAGCAAATTAACAAATCCACAGCACAAACAAAAACATTATTTTTTACGGATAGATTTGACTATATTTGAACTTACTTTCTCAGTTTAAAAAAACAAAGATAAAACTAAGTTTACAAAAAAGTTTAAGCCTTAGGTGTAAAGGTTGTTGGAGTAAATCTCCTAAAAGCTCAATGTCTGCAATTAAATACATTGCTAAATTGGATTTCAATATCGACTGGAGTTTTTGAACAAAATGGAAATGTGGTGTCTGTTATTGCTTTTCAAATAGTTGTACCCAGGCAATTATCTCGTAATTAAACATTAGTCATTAATATCTTTCATGGTTTTTTTTTTTTTTTTTTGGAGCTGACACCTGGTTGAAATTAGCTGATTCAGGAAATGTTGAAAGATGGATGGGCCGAGTTATGAAAATCACATAAGTTGCTGCATATATTAATTTGGTAATTAAGGATGCACCACAGTGCATAAATTACAGTGGCCTCTCTGCCGCCGGAGAGAGATCCACATATGAATAATGGAGCTCTGCATCTCACCAATCTGCTGGTGCTCTAAAGAATTACAACAAAGAATTTATACACGTAATTACAATTCAAACACAACAAATGCAAAGATTTAAACTATCCATGGGATCTTACATATTGATCATAATTAAATATTTCATGTCATTTCGTCATTACCCAAAATATTTAATCATATACTTAGTCTGCTTCTGTTCTGGAGCTGTTCATTTTTTCACTGGCTCTGGTGTTATAAGCCACAGTGAAAAGAGAAGGTACTTCCGAATGGCATATTCACACCATTGCAACCAAGGCATCCTCGTTCCTGAAGCCTGTAGCGCTCAGAACAATAGATTCTTCTGAAATTCATAACATGGTATGCTCCTGAGACACCGCTGTCAGCAGATTCCTCTTCTTAAAATTCACACAAACTCTCATGTAAAGAGGGACAGGAAGGAGCCATAGTCACAACTCTAGCTGCAGTCACTGTGCAGGAGGACCAGAGGAGGAATGGTGCTGGAGGAGCACAAACCAGCAGGGCTGTTGTATGAAATACAGTATGCATAATCGTCATATTGTGTGTAAACTCTATCAATAAAGATCCTGTATGTGGTGTCTGAGCCTCAGAAACCCCTCTGATAGCCAATGAGACTGTATTTATAAAAACTCATTCTTTTCCATGTGCTTAGGACTTCAGCAATGAAAACATCAGGACCTCCCCGGAGGTCATTCCACTACCCCCCGGGGTGATGTTGTAACTAAGACAGAAAATGACTGAAATCTGGGTTATTTGTTTTCCTGCTCCGAGGGGGGCCGAGGTGGTGTGAGCCAGAGCGATTATTCAGTGTCAGAAACTGAGTGTGCAGGAGAGGAACCGTTGTGTGTGTTTACTGGACGGCGCTCAGCTTAATCACTGAAAATCACACCTCCATAAATCACACACTTACACACGCGCAGCTGAGGCGAGCTGGAGAGCCCTGCTAATGGGTGGGCGATGGGTGGGAAGACTGACCCCAGACGAGCCCCCCGTTCCGACCACAGCGGCTGCAGCTGCAGTGGGAGGTTAAAGCCAGGGTTTTAGTGTTGAAATGGGCAAATGATGTACGGTTCAGGGAGCAAGGACATCTGTAGTGGATCTGATGGGTAGCCCCTTTACTATCTACGATTCCTATCAGATGGGATGAACAAAAGGTATCATGAATAGGAAAACATGACAAAAGGCATTAAGTTCAGGTGACCAGCACCAAAACATGACTTTAGTTACAGCACAATAAAAGATTTCCAGCAACCAGCTTTGAAAACCACTTGCTGAAAACCTGCGTTTCATCTGCTGCTCCTCAACAACATATTCCCATCACTGCACAGATTATATCAAACCTTCTGGAAAAGAGTCTACTTCATACTGTATGACTATGTGGCCCTTTGATAGTGATCTATAGGCAACAGTTCATGATGTGAACATGTAATGCCCTATACTTTCCATAAAACATAATAGCCATAAATGCAATGCTGTGTTATAAAAAGAATTGTTACTCAAAGACATCATTCTTCATTCACAGAATCTTTTCTGAAGGAATTGTTTCTAAAATTGTTCGAAATTGACTATATTTGGCACGTTACCAGGCACAGTTGGCTTACTCAGTGGTATTGGAATTGGTGCTGAAATGAACACTTCACTATGTAAATTTCTGAAGCAACATGGGAGACTTTATAAAACAGATTTTAAAAGACATTAAATATTTTGTGTGTGAGTTGCAGAAACAGCAAAACCATTTAATGCATCAAGGGGAAAAGTGTTACAAGTCATGATGGCATATGGCAAAGACTGAACACTGCTTCAGGATAGACCAACAGCGATCACTACTTGAAGATCAATAATTGCCAAAGACCTTAATCTACATTCTCAAAAGAAACAGTACATTATGACCTTTCCATAGCTCATATTTGTGTTAGGCTGCCATTTTCATAACCAAGGCCAATGACTAACAGCACATTACCTGAGGTAATGAGTAAAAAACCTGGAGCCTCTTTTATAAAACATTCATGTACATGGATTTGATCCTAAATTCCTTAAATTTGACCTTGTATGAAAATCTATGCCGATTAGACTACCATTCTATGTGTATGAGTGATTCCTTGTGGCAATGCAGCTGTACTGCAGGTTCAATGCAACTCCCATCTCTAACAACATCTCTAATGAGTGGGGAACTAAGCTAAAGACATGGCTATTTGTTTTAAAATGTGAATATAAATAAAAAAAAATATGAGTATTCCCTTAAATTAAACTTTCTTGTAAACATCGTCAATTGTGCAGGATGATGAGTAGGTCATTAAGGGCAATACAGAACCTGCAGCAAATTATGAGTCAAGACTTATGATAATAGAATAATACTAATTTCAGTAACAAAACACCCCTGATCCCAGCTTGTGCATACTGCTGAGATTATACTGTAATAATACAAGCTGCAGCACTCATACATATTTACATGTAATATAATGCAGTATTCTCCTGTTGTCCTGTGTTTCCAAAGCGCCTTCAATATCATATAATCAAGTTGAAGAAAAAAAGTCCAGGGATTAGGTAAAGAATCTCTTTACTTGAAGTCTTTAATCTTTTCTTTAATCTCTTACTTTGAGGGTAGGAAGTTCAAAATTTAGTACTAATTTGCTTTGCCCCTCTGTGACCTCAACATAAGGAGCGACTCTGATTGTTTCCCCTCTTAGAGCCCCATGACCTCATTGCTCCACCCTCATACCTGACATTGTTCCGTGTTGAACTTGATTTTTAATTCTGACATTTTTCCCCGAATATCTTTTTGTGTTTGTGGTTGTCACCCCTGACAACTGGGAGACTGACAGGGGCTAAGAAATACAGTCATCTCTGCTCAAGTGCAAATCCTCTGCTCTTTGCTTGAAGCATTGATAAGGAATAGTCACACGATGTGATAACGAGGTCCGCATGACGACACAGATCCTCTGGAATGGTTTAACGTTTAATGACTGGAGCACCTGGAGCCTCTGCCTCATATGAGTCCCTCTTCACTGCTGTTTTCAACATTTTTTAATGACTCTTATTCATGACAAACAGAAAGCACTTGTAATAAAAAGCATGGCTCTGTAGGGTTAGAAATAGGGTTGATGATATGCTCCAATGAACTATGAAACAGTCTGACTGTTAAAAATATTGGCACAGCAGGCAGAAACTGGCACCTGATACAATTTTGATCGATATACTGTAAAATACGCATTAAATGATTAGTGTTTTATTACACAAAGAACACACGGCACCTGATTATGATTATGAGCCTGTTAATCTTTAAATTGATTTTGGAAAGCAGCGAATGAGCTTATTACTGAAAATTATTTCAATCTGATTTACCTCCATGGTAAATGAGGCAAATTAACAGATTATTATTACTTTGCGGAGTGTGATCAAGGTGACTTCATAACTTCATAATATCTCTCTGTGTTTTTTCACATACAGCCTGGTGACTGCAGTCTGAAAAAAATTACTCAATTTGTGTGATTTAGTAAGTTTGTCATGTCTACCTGATTGAAAATGCAGTGGTGTATGAACAATTCCTGTAGAATTTATTTTTTCTGTGATCTGTTTACTGGTATTAATATAGTTTCCAACAAGCTTTCAAAATTTTAATACACCATATTTCATATACTTAAAGTGAAAACATATACCACACGTTACATACTTAAAGAACACGTTTTCAGGCTACATTATTCTCATTGAACAGTGAAACGCTTGTTTCTCCAATCCAAATATCTCCTAGACATTCTCAGCACTACTTTTGACATTTGTGTTTTCTTTTTACATTTGGCAATATTAAATGTGAGGATAATTGATTTTCCCTCAGTCATTTTGACATTGAAAACTTAGTTCATCACATATTATTGTGAGCACTTGTTTTTGCTGCTGATCTTCATGGTATAAATTGCCAATGGAAGAAGCAGCCTTACTGGGATGCAGCTGTAATTGCTCTGAGCTGGTCAGGCATAGCAAAGTGCTGGAGCCCAGCTTTCTGTAATGAGACAATAAGAAGAGAGTGAATCGTATTTCCTTGCAGGGACTCACATCAGATTTTTGCATCTGTGGCTGACTACGTCTCCTCTTCTCTCACCTGCTTTTTAACCACCTGAAATCAGTATTTAATTCTTCTAACCCCAGTGGTCAGGGGACATTATTTCTTTGTACTTGATACATTGATTACGGGATTTTGATTCAATCAAATGTTATATTTTAGAGATAGATTCAGATCTCCTGCTAAATGAAGTGAATGAAGATTATTTAGACAACATAAAAATGTTCCACTGCTGTAGATATTTTTTGGTATTACCAAATGTTTCTTCTGTGTCTGTGGCCGGGATTCAATCAACTTTTTTCCTGAATTACAACTGAATAAGAGTGTTATCAATATTTTTTGAGTTATGATTAGTTAGTGTCAGGTTACCACCACTGCATGTGCATGAGTTATTTATGTCATTTGTGTGTGGAGTATTTTGACTCTGTTCCCTGCCCATTTCACAGGCCAGTGGGGAAGGTGTATGGGTGAGGACTGTGGCCCAGGGGGGGTCCAGACCAGGACGGTATGGTGCATTCACACAGAGGGCTGGACTACACACCACTCTAACTGCCGTCATGCTGAGAAGCCAGACAGCCAGCGCCGATGCTTCAAGGTGTGTGAATGGCACCAGGAGCTCTTCCAGTGGGAGGTGTCCGAGTGGGGTGCGTGTGTCCTCGTCCCCTACCTCTCAAATGAGGTCAAGCTGCGGACGGCTGAGTGTGTGACCGCTCAGCACGGGATCCAGAGGCGCACAGTCCAGTGCGTGCGCAAGTCCAACCGCACCGCCGTCACGGAGCGCATCTGTGATTTCTTTTCCCAGAGGCCCGCGTCGGAGCAGGCCTGCCTCATCCCTTGCCCTCACGACTGCGTGGTGTCTGCCTTCTCTGATTGGTCCGGCTGCAGCAGCACCTGCGGGTTGGGCCTCCAGCACCGGACTCGTGTGGTTCTGGCCACGCCCATGTATGGAGGCACAAACTGTCCCAACCTCACCCAAACCAGGACCTGTGACAACCCCCTACCCTGTCCGGAGGGGGATGAAGAGTACAGGTACAGCCTTAAGGTGGGCCCATGGAGTGAATGCCGCCTGCCCCACTCCAAGGATGTCTTGCTTGGGGGGAGGACCACTCTGGACTTTGGTGCTTCTGCGACGGAGAAGAACTCAGTCAAACGGCATGTCCATAGCACCCACCACCACCATCATCATCATCATCACCCCCATCACCACAGCTCCGAGACCCAGGACATCGAGATCGGATACCAGACACGGCAGGTGCGCTGTGTGAGAAGCGACGGCAAGAACGTCATGCTGAGGTAAGCCTCCGTGTACAAAAACCAACGTCCTCACCATTGTCGGCCGAAAAATCCAAACATAAGAGCCGCACACTCCAGCCACAAACAGCCTGCTGAAACCGGGCACTCCGGCCCCTTCTAACAGCTAAATCCCAGATTACCTTTACAGCTCAGAGCTGCAATCTACCTCTCTATAGAAACTGCATGCAGCAGGTTCTTTTGGCACAGCTAATTCAGTTAGCTCTGCATTAATCTCCTCTCCACCAATGTAGGCCTCAAGGTAAGCTCTGAGACGTGCCTGGCACCCTTATAGGATGGCTGCCTGCCCAAATGAACACTGTTTATTAGATTAGGGGGGATTGCTGTTACAGTGTAACCAGTCTGTGGGTATGTTATGTTAGTCTCAAAGAATCAATAGACAATCAGATTTAATGTAATAGTGTGGCTTTCCATACCTGGCACAACTTCAAAGTTATTTATTATATGTCCTCGGTACGGAGGTAATAGTATCTTAGCCATTTTTTCCCCTGAGAATAACAGTAAGAAACTGGAATTCATAGTACATTGGATTGTATCCTATTAGAAATTTGAGTAAACGCTGCAAAGTAACTGCCTTTGACTTCACACCAAATGTACCCCTTAAACTGCATCATGATTCCATAATGAGATAGGAAGCCCTGCATTCTCCTTTAAATCTCTCTGCATAACTTACATTCTCCATTAGATCTGGAGTTTCTCTTCCTGTAGAGTGTCTTATAAACAGGAAATATGTGGGCTATTTTACATATTCCAAAACGGGAAAAGGTGCCATTAAATTTTTATTCTTTTCTGTAAGCTGTGATTGGCTGAGCTCTGCCTTCATTGCTAACAGGGTCGCTGCAAAGCCTAGAAAAACCCGCTCCAGCTGCGTTTGGAAGGCTGGAGAGGTTTAGCATAGTGCTGTAGCGGCCCACAGCAATGGCAGGGTAAGGGGAGGATATGGCCTGGAATTTGCATATAATCGATTTGAGGCAATTTTCAGATTACTCTGAATTTCTGAGCCAAGATTTGCATTTCAATGTAAGTGTAAAAAAATAAATTTCCCCGCTTACCACAGAGCCATCTCATCAGGAATATTTCACAGAAATACAAAATAACTGTCCAAAACATCATGTCCCTTGATTATTTGTACATATCTGTTCCAAACCAATGCATCTTACCCACACAATGATACATGTGATGTGAATCATGTAAATGGTACAGTGATATATAATGCACACAAATGTGTGATCGGTTTCTTGACAAATAATTACCAGTGTGTCTGAATATATAAATAATGATTTACCCTGCACCACATATCAATAATAAATGTAATTGTTTTGTTAAATCATATCTAATATTCTGTTCACAATTTAGCATGTTTCATCTGTTCCTTTGGATTCATTAGGACTTGCACTCCAACTTACATGATTACAGTAGTGAATGATGCTTCCTCTTCTTCAGCGTTACCCGAGCCATACTATTTATAAAGAGGTATAGAGTTTGTCTTTGCCTTACATTTCACCCTCAAACATTTTCTAGTTCATTATTGATCATCAAAACCAGATTAATGCTCCTTCCATGTACAGTGTGAAATTAAAAATCCTAGCTGTATTTATGGCAGAAAACCCATTGGCAAAGGAAAGAACACTGTATTCCCAACATGAGTGGGATCTCCGCAGGTGTGACTAACTGAGGTAAACACATGCGTGTAATTCCCGATGCAGCAGATCACTCACACTGTGTAATTAACATTTTCATTTCAAAACCACATGTGGCAACTTGGTGTTATGTAATGATTTTGAATATATATTTCCCATCTGAGTTCAGTTTTATTCTGTTTTTTTATTACAGCCTAATTACCAAGTGAAATTACACAGGAATAAATTGCACATATTATATGTAACTAATTAAACTGTCGGAATTAAACATGAAAATATAATAATGTATCTTGTTATGTCTTACATTTATTCATAACTTTCATAACATAGAAACTGTTAAGAAATAAGTTGTCTTGAAAATCAATTAAAAATTTACAGATTAAAGGTATTCTTTGTATACTGTTATGTATTTCTGAAAAATTCTGTCAAGTTGAGTCTGGTTTTTCTGGGTGGAATTGTGAATTGTTGTGTTTTTCCCTTTTTTATCTCCCAAACTTAGTTGTACTATAGATACTTACAGTCTCCTGCCACCTCAGGAGTTGGCAGCTGTGACATGTCACTCTTCAGAGTCATGTGACAACAAGTCCTCATGTCTTTCCACACTGCAGATGAACCACCAATTACATACTACACACAAATTACATGAATAATCATACTGTCTTCTGATGATGATGCAGCCTAAGAGTGGCCACTAAAGAATGGTGAGACTGAAGTCTCATCTTAACCAGCTTAACCCCTATCGCCCCCTGTCGAGGAATCTGTGGCCATAGCTGGTAATGGCATGGCTAGGGCTCAAACCTCCAGTCGAAGGCTTAGCATCCCAAAATGAACATATTGTGCGTGAGCCTCCTGGAGGCCCCGGAAATGTGAATTGTTTTGATGAAGTTGTATTACCGCCAGTGTGTTAAAAAATATGTCCGAACATATTGTTCCTCCAAACACATTATTTGGATAGACTGAAGCAGTCGTAACCCAAAAACCCTGGTGAAGATAAAGAAACCAAAACTATGTGAGCCGACTATGGGCCACCAGTCATTGATTTCTGCTGTTAACCCTTGAGTTTGGCCATACAATGTCTATCTTTGAGTCATGTACATGTTGTTACAAACAGCTCAGTAAGATAATATGATTTTATAGACTGAAATGCCACAAACACACACAGGAAAAAATAGTTTTCATGGGAGTTTGTTTAGCCTTTCTTTGTTCATTGAGTTAAGAAAGGAATGAAGGCTTAGCCATGCTGCGACAACTCCTTTTGCAAGCAAACTAGGTCTCTTGACATTGTATTTGGTTCAATTGTCAAAATTATCTTTTTTTAAGATAGTTAACTGCAGCTTTTAAATATACTTTAACCACTAGTATTCTAGCCATTTTCTACATCCCTGCACTGTGATGTTAAAAATGAAATGATGTGACACAGCTGATGGGGAACATAACTGAAGCTGACAATGAATTGCATCTTTTACAAAGACATTGTCTGGGTTACATAGAAAAAGTATTTCTTATATATTTTAACTAACAGGTAGCATATCTGTTTGTTCAGTGGTTTCTGCCCAAACTGACTGGCAATTTGTCAGCTGATAAAAGTACATTTAATGATACACAGGATGTTCAAAAGGGCAGGTAGTTTCAGGGACCTACCACTTTATCATGTTAGTAGCCTGTTTAGCCTGCCATACATGAGAAACCAGAACACAATAATCCTGGACACCATGTTTTTATCATTGTTCTAGCAAGAAAAATAGAATTATATTGGCAAAATTGTTGACCTGTTTTGAAGTAAAATGGTAATAATTACAAATCCAATAGTTTTAGATGGCTCAGGGTTGATTTCCTTTTTTGACAGATGAAAACCATCACACACCTCCCTTGTACAGCATACAATGGTAGTTCCATTAAATCAGTGCGCACATCCATGCAGTGAATAGGGTACTACACAGGTAAACTGAACTACAGATACCATATCCTCAATGACATTAAAAGACAGAATTTTTGGAAACTATAGAAAGTGTCAAATAAGTGAATTCCCCACCACCATGTATTCATCATGGTCCTCCGTAGGACTGGTTTTTACATGTTACTTTCCCATTATTTACCGTAATTATCAGAGTATAACATTGAAGTCCGAGTTACCAAATCTGTAAATGGTAATTCTTATTTCTGTACTTTTCCCTCAGCCTTTGTATCCATGACGACACCCCCATGACGTTTCAGTCCTGTGTGATGGCGAGAGATTGCGAGACATTCGGTTGGTCATTGTGGAGCCCGTGCTCCAAGACCTGCCGAGCAGCAGACCTGTCACCCGGTTACCGGACCAGAACCCGCAGCCTGAAGCAGATCTCTATTGGTGGAGGCAAAGAATGCCCCGCCCTCGAGGAGAAAGAAGCTTGCAACATTGTTGGTGACTTGCTCCCAAAATGTCCCAGGTACACATCCCTTGGATGTCAGATCGCAAAGCATGGAATCACTTTAATCTAGAGAGAGACCTGCTGAGCCAGGGCAATGAGGAGACAATGCTGAAAAACTGTCACCTGTCCTAAAAGGGTATTTACCAGGATGATAATGAACTGCCAGCTTTATGCAACAGAAGCAGAACTGTGAGAGTATTTAGAAGCATTCTGCAATAGAGATTTATTAAAAGTCATAAATGAAATTACTGTAAGTGTTTGATGAATAACTGTTAGACCACTGACTCATTAAAGCTTCACTTTTATCGTTTTCTGAGCAGCTGCATTTTTCATAGTCAGTGCCTTTTCATTAGTGTGCACTTCTTGAAAGGGCAAAAAAAATGAATCAGTAAACAAGTACGGTGCTTGTTTACGGTTTCATTTTTAACCTTGAAGTACCTCTTCATTCATTTATATTATACCTATTTATATTTTCTGAGAAATGCTGCCTCTGTCCTCAAGATAGACAGATGCAAAAACTTGAATTTTTTAGATAGAATTTTTGAATCCCAACCTACTCCTGCCCATGCTATTATTGCTAGTAATCACTAATAAACAAAAATAGGCAGTAATCAGTTTGTCCTGCCCCCATTTTAAAACACACCCAAAACTAAATGTCCTCTTGACTCTGTCCATCTGTTCAAACACAGATCATTGCAGTTTGTATATAGAAATATAGGACTGAAGCAGTGTGGGCCTGGAATATTATATTGCTGTTGTTTGCTGGTTTGTGTACAGGCCTGATATGGCTCAGGGATGGAAAATGAGTTCATTGTGGTTTTCACCAGGTTTGTTTGGAAAAGCACAGACTGGGGGGATTGTCAGGTGGCCCCGCTCCTCAGCCAGCAGGACCGGCGCCATGACAACCTCAGCGTGCTGTGCGGCGGTGGGATCCAGACCAGGGAAACATACTGTGTGCAAGTCCCCGACGACAGTGCCCCACATCCCACCAAAGAGGGTATGGAGCCCAGAATCCCATATCACACCAAATATGGTCATGAACATAGCAACCCACATTCAACCAAACATGGTTGTGAAAATTGTATCCCAATTCCACCAAACATGGTTGTTACCATTCAGTAGTCTGAAGCACCCTCAGTCCTGATAGGTTCAGATTACTGAAGTTCTGCTGTAATAACAAACATTCACTGTCTTTCTGAGATCGATACAACTAAGTGCAGCGCACCACTATCATGCAGCCAACATTATTTAATGGAATAAAGGTCTTTAATGGTAGAGCCAGAGAATGCCCAGTGTAATAAAAGGTTTCTCTGTTTCTGTTGCTTTGTGTCTGGGGATATTGGAAAACCTGTGTAAAGAACAGGCATTTATTTACCTTCCTGATCCTGAATAGGCAGCAAATTATGTTGTAAATGCATTCTGGTCAGGGAGTACTTAACACTCATGGACTCATAGAGGGGGAGAGGAGAGTTTCTCTAGCAAAATAAATCCACCTCTAAAGAGAATTTCAACTACACGTTGTGCAGCATATTACTACTAACATTATTGGTGAGAATATTTGTATTCATTCTTATAATTTTTTCCATAAGACAGCAAGCAAATGTGAAAAATAGAGGGTGGGGCCATCTGACATCTTGTGGGTGCATTTTTTATTTAGTTTTGTTTTATAGATTTGAAGCATAGTGTGCAGAATTACCTTTATATTAAATAAAATTGTCAGAAATTCCTGTACCCAAAATAAAAGCTCTGAGTTTCATCAGAGCACCGTTTTGAAATGTAGAAATTACTGTGAACCCACAAATCTTTCAGTGTGTACAATAATTTAACTAGACACCCACGTTATAAATCGGATAGATGCTGACTGATGAACACAGCATTGTCGGAAGATTCACAGGAATGCATTACAATTCCTCTGGAACAGCTTTTCTTACTCTGGGGTGATACAGTACAGAGGAGGAGAGCAGCATTATCCCCTGAAAAATGTAAACTAGTCTGTCACGTCCCAGAAACTGTCTCAGTATGAGGAAATAGGAGCGAACTCAATGAAAGGATGTAGCACCGCTGGTATTTATTTTATGAGAACAGCCAGGAAAGTAAGGAGCACCATTTCCAATTATTGTGAAAATGTTCATGAGGTGCATCAAACTGAAAACTTCTTGTGGTTTCTTTATACTAAGCTTTTATTGTTCTTAACTGCATGCATGGTTCGATCAGTGAAAATTTCTTATATTTTATTTAAATTGTAATGTTTTTTTCCAGCAGAGAATTCATTTCTTGACTGTTCAATTTCAAATGCATTCACCTTGTTTCACATCAGTACATTTGTGTAATTTTTAAAATCATTGACTGGACTATTCATTTTGAAATTTGTTCAACTTAATGTATTACAAATTGCACCTGACCACTGAAATGCATCTGTTTTTTAGGCAAAGCCAGAAAATGACTTATTCATTGCTGATCCAGGTCTCATACCCGAAGCATCTATTCATGTTTTATTTGTTCAATAACTTTTAAATAAAACAGTTATTGAAAGATCCAATTGACATTCCTTCTAGTGTTATATCTCGTACTGTTAAACAGTATTCTTGCATTTTAAAAAGTAACTTGGTCTTAGAATAATCACAACTGCTTATGTTGTTTTGGATTGCACTGGTCCTTAAAAAGCAATGCACCATGGAATAGACCAAAGTGACAAGGTCAGAGGTAGCTTTATGGGACACCCGGACACAAATTTATAAGACTGTGCTGACTTGCTTACCAGGCTATAAAACACCAACCCTTCTGGTGTGTTCTGCCATCCATCACGTGAGCTCCATTTCCTGTCAAGGTGTTTGTGATTAATTTGGTCTTTGATGTCAGAGTTTCAATATCAGCAGGATAGAGTGGAGTCTTTTCACTAAACTGACATATTTGAGTAAGAATCAGAGGTCGCCATGCCTACCTTTGGCAATGCATGGAAGTTAAATATGTTTCATGCTTTTTTCATTTCTGATATTTTATTTTTGAATTGTTTTTTAATGGTGAACTTTTCTTACACATTGTAAGAAGTAGAAGCCTGAATTTTTTTTTTTTTTTACAAAGGAGTATTGTTAGAATGAAGGAAAAGCTGGTGGAAAGCCATAGTACATGAAAGGAAATGGAGGCAAAGATTATGATAGCCAGGCCTGAATGCCTGTGTTTCTCTTTGACCTAGCCCAACTATAGTACCTGTGCTTTCATGAGCTTGACTGCATGTTTGACTGCCTAGTTTTTAGTCCTTTCACTGTCATGATAGAAAGCTCCATAATTTGACAACCACTGCCTTGACACCTGTCTGACAGTGATGAAGAAACTCATCTTCATAAAGTGTGTACAAATTTCTAGTTTGTGTATGGGTTGTTGCAATAGATTTTTCATCTAAGATGTTAGAGAAAACTTTCAGACACATTTATCCAGATTCCTACCTCTTATCTCATTATCCTGCCCAATGAGACAATTTCACAGAATACCCCTAAAGAGTGTAATATCCCCGGACGATTAGCCCCTTTGCTAAAATGGTAAAAACAGTAATCCAGAGGAGAGGTGCTGAAAAAGCCTCTGTGTGTCTTTGAAATCAATAGAGAAAAGAGGCAATACAGGCTGGTAATACAGGCAGTGGTGAAAACACACTGATCTGGGTGCAGAATAACAATAAGGGAGCTCCCTTTAATCAATGGTGGTCCAGGATGCAGATCAATGAAAGTCAGCAAAGATGTTCGCCTTCAATGTGAGCAGCTCAGCTTGCTGCAGATGCAAATGGATCATGGCCTGTAGCAAATAAATCCAATGGAAAAAGGTGAAAAACTGGTTTCCTGAGAGAACTTGCCATTGCGTGAGTGGTTGACCATCTTAGAAACACTTTGGAGAACAAATTGTGCAATAGTATACAGTAGATCGTAAACAAGGTCGTTATTTAAATATATTTGTCTGTTTGTATTGTCAGTCCAGATTTGTAAAGCTAGCACAATGCTCAATTAAAGTGACATATTTCATTTAAAGAAAATTTACTTTGTATAGCACTGTACTTTCAGTGTCATGTATTTGTTATATTCCATGCTTGTGATGAAGTGTGATTACTGCTGTGGCATACATTTTATTTTAAAGGCAGGTTGGTAAAGGAATGACTCTGTGTTATTTCCTCAGTTTCCAGGCCTGTGAGTAGAAGACTGTGCGTAGGGGAAGCCCCCTCTTCAGTCCAGCCCTGCTCCATTCCCTGTCCTGAGGAATGCCTGCTGACCCCCTGGTCGACCTGGGGGCCCTGTCTCCATGACAACTGCATGGAACCACAAGGGAGGAAAGGTGAGACTAAAAAAATGTGAATGTTTAGAAAAGAGACACGATTATACACATTTTTTATGAGTGATTCCCTGACAGAGAAAGGGTCCTGAAATGCAGTATTTTGCATCCAGTTTTTAATTTCAGCTTCATTTTAAGTTTTATATAACAAATGTTTATTATAAATGCATAGTAAACATGTAGCAAATGTTGCAAGGTAAGCATTCTCTTTTCTCTTATAATAGATATGTATAATATTATAATTGAAATGTAAGCATGTTCATGCTGGGACAGGCAATGGACACCCTTTTGAAAATGTACAGATTATTGCGGGGGGTTTCTCAAATTAATTTCAGACAAGTTATTTTCCTTCCCATGCATGGAATTTTTACATTTTTCAAAAATTGCAGCATGTCAAATGTCAACAGTTAAAATCTGAAATCTGAGGTATCAAGAATGGTCCAGCAAACATAAATGTCCAGAGTGTAGATTTCACAATGAAAATATAGGCTAGCTGGTGAATTACAGTGAATTAAAATGTGTGGGCAACAGACTGGATACTGTCACACTGGTGTGAGCAGACTGCCTTTGAGTCTCATGTTTTCCCCAGGGACAGATGCTGTAGGTTTAATGTGACGTCCAGTTCCAAGCAAAGGCAATCTGTGTACTTCAGATGATGTGGGGTCGACTGGCCTCAGGTCAGTGGGCAGGGATAGAGAGTGTAGGTGTATTTGTTGAATCAGGAGCATAAGGTTTTACAAACTGGGTTTAAGATGACACCAGTATGAAAACAATGTTGTAAATGCATTGATACAAATTCACATGGGTGCACTGTGAGATGTTTATGAGTTTGGACTTGTGTATCGGTAATGATACTGTGGCCGCCTCCTGTGCCAAGCTGGCTTTCACAGTTAGCCAACCGTTTGGCTGTTTATTCCTGAGCAGGGCACAATGCAGGACCCACAATGGCAGGTTATATCCTAACATTTGGCCTGTTGCGGTAGCAAAATTTCCACACCAGTGAAGATTTTGTCCAAAAAACCTGCCAACACTGGTGTTACAAACTTTTGCCAGTAGGAGGCTTTCTTTATTCAACACAGTGAGACAAATGCTGGAAGACTGGAAGGCTTAAGTCTATTTCACACCAAGTAACACAGACATTCTCAGAAATAAAAAGTATCAAGTAACACATAAGGTCTGGATCCATAAGGAATAGCTATTCCTGATCCAGACCAAAACATCTAACAAACTGCCCTGCATATATACCTAGCCTATAGATACCACAAAAATATCTTTTTGAAACAATGTAAATAAATTAGGGTCAGCAACATTACTCAAACAGGGCCAAACACATCTTATGTATGTCCATTAATTTATTTAATAAACATTGGGGAATACACTTTTTTAAAAAGTGTTTTCTTTTAATGACAAAATTTCAGAATTTATGGTGCATTGAAAATCACAGTGAAGAATGGTGAAAACCACCCATGGTGACAATGTTAGTGAACATGAGAATATGTGATTATAAGAACAGGGCAGTCAGCCCATAGGATATCCATTCCCTGTGTTTAGCCTGGATTTGAACTCATCAGAAGTGTCTGTGTCTACTATTTGACTTCACGAGCTGTTCTATTTATTGACAACTTGCTGTGTAGAAACATCTCAGCACTGAGATATAATATCGCATGCCCCCCGCTCAGTTGACAGAACTTAATCCAAAAATCTTGTTTACTTTGTTTACTTTGTGGATCACTTTTTGTCATTTTTAAAGCCTAAATCAACCTCCCTCTTTTTCTGAACCTAAAGAACTATGTTATCATCCAGGTCTGGGTACTCCAACACCAGCATAACCCCTTTTTAATTAGCTCCTCCATGCACAAAACCATTTTAGAAATGTGATATTGTGATGGTAACAAAGTATCAATATTTTTGACATCATTAGGAAGTACATAATTTTGTTTCTTTAGTTTTGTATCTCAATAATCCATTGTATGGTATGACTTTTTATATAAATCGTTTTGGTCAAAATAGATCTGAAAATGATCTCCATTGTCATTCCATGTAATTGTCATTGTGATGTGACCATTGTCATTGAGTTGACAAAGTAATTTGAAACAGTTTATCACTGCAGTTAGCTTTATTAAGGGTAATTTGGGTTTGAAAATTGTGGTCACAGCTCTCATGTTGGATATCTCATCACATACAGAAACATAAACTCTTTGACCATGTATTAAATGCTGAGCAAAGTCTATGCATTGACTGCGTATGTTTTTATTCTGTTTTATAGCCCTGGCCAAGAGGGCTGGTTTGTCCATACCTGGATACTGTGCATTGATTCTATACCCTGAACCCTGAGATACAGGAAGTTCTGCAATTCCTAAAGTAATGCGCTGTGATAATGATCTCAACCAACCACAGATCTTCACCAAAAACTCTTTGATTGAAATGTGAAGTCAGTGGGTCTTCTTTGTAGGGGTTCATGAATGAAGTCTGCTTTAATATTTAGCATTTCACTGCATGAGATATGTGTATATTGTGTGTGTGAGCCGAAAATGGAATACTGTATTCAGAAATGCACTAATAATGAATCATGAATAAATAATAATTATATTTGAATATCATCTCATCAGATTTTTTTTCTGGAAAGCAATCTGTTGGCTACTGTCATGATTCAAGATAGCTTAAGGCTTATTTGAATGAGTTTTATTGATGATTCTTTTTTTGACATGGTAGTGATCTGTGGAGCTCAGGCTTGAAGGGAGGCGAGAGAAGCAACATCTGCACTGACATTAGCAGTGCAGCCAGCTATCTGCTGTACTCAGTTCTATCCAGTGTCATATTTATCCTCCAGTCCATGATCATCCAGTTCAACAGCAGGGCATAGCATTAAAGTGTTGGGTCAGATAGATGGAATTGTGAATCAAATTGAATGCATTATTAGCTACAGGTATTTCTGGGGTTTCTTCCTCTTGGTCAGCAAGAGACAGGGATATTATTGCTTTTTATTATTATTTATTTTATTTATTATTCTGTTGTTAGATAACAAAGTAAAATAAGAGCTAACTTTACTGAGTTTTGGGCCAAATAATACGAATACTACTACTACTACTAATACTAATAATAATAATAATAATGATAATAGTAATACCATTAACTTAGAATACAAAGAGTCAGACACCTCAATGCCCTGCTTCTCATGACACTAGAAGGTTATCCTGCTGACTAATCTAAAATTAGTCAATGAGCAGTGGGCAAAATATTAAATTACTGAGTGATACCTGGGGAAAGAAGGAGACTACTGTTAGCAGCAGCATTCAAAGCACACAGTCCATTATAACCTTACTAAATATATATTTTTTTGGTTTATGAAAAGATAGCTTTTTAAAACAAGTACATACATTTTCGTTGTGACAAAGGAAATGTAGGTGTGATTTAAATGCTAGAAGCTGTGAAAGACCAACAATTGCAACAAACCAATTTATCTGTTATTTTTGATTCAAATACCCACACACCTACAGATAATGTTGATGGCTGAACAGATAATGACTTGTTTGCAGACCCCTTATATAGCACATTGATCAGTTTTCCTTTTATTCAATTTGTGGTATAATGGTTTCATTTGGCCTCCATGGAGAAAATATGGGTAAGTGTGTAAATGGTTCACAGAGCTTGTATAGACCTGCAAATAAATGTTATTCCAGATTCCCCTCTGCATTACTGTTAGAATGAAGCAGTTGGGTGTGACTGATGAGGACACAGGTATATGAGCTTAGCCAAGACTCCATACCACAGCTTTGCTTTTTAAAACTAGTGGAATAAATCTGCTATTACTAGCAAATCTCTCCATTATGAATGAACTAAGGGACACATGCTTTTCTCAGTGTGGGGAAGGATAGAGCATGGCTTCACTCCAAGATGTTCTCTGTACTCACCCAGTCTCAGCAGTACTTATTTTTGCATTGTGTTACCGTGGGATACCAGAGTCATGTAAAATCATATTGCTGTCTACCTGACTTGACAGACTGATGGACTCCCAGCTGGGTATGCTGGTGATGGAGGCCAATCCCAGACTCAAATGCAGATCATGTGAGTGTGGTTTTGAGTTTGATACAAACAGTGGAAGAAATGAAACCTAGACGGGCCTTGGCCAAACCATAAACGAATAGTTTGTTTTATAAATGAACAAATGAACTAGAAAATAAATTACTGATTTAGTAATTTCATTAAGTCATTAATTATGGATGAATTAATGTTTTAATTAAATCTATTTTTATTGCATCTGGCTGTGCAACAACACTTGGAATTGCTGCCAGATTATGAGTGAGTGGAGTGTGCGCATTTTCAGTGTATTACCTTACAAACAGGCAGCCTTTATTTATTAGATGATTGAGCAGATCAAGCAAACAAATATTTAGCCTACGAATCTTCCCCGACAGGTGTCATGCCAGACTATTAAACTAAGTGTAAATTGTGCATTGCAATTTTCGTTTGTGGGATGGCTTTTTTCAGTTTTTTGCATAAATTTGTGTGCTACAAGAAGTATCAGTTTTATTGAGGACCTCAAGTCCAATATAATTCTGAAAAATACATTGTGTCAGTGAGATGTTTTTTTTATTTTCAATTGCAGCCCATGGCTTAGACTTTTTCACCCCAACACAATTTGATTATGAAATGTTATTAAAGGTTTGGATTAAATTTGTCTTGGATTGCTGTTAGTTTATGTTTAGGCTGGTTGATGTTCATTCCTTTGAGTTGTTATAAGTGCTCCCTCTTAAAATTCATTACACGATTGAACGTGTGGTTCAGACTTGAGTATAAAGTTGCTGGAAGAACTGAGGTACAAAATTGTAAATTAAAAGCAAAAAGCAAATAAACTAATTGGATTTTTTTTTTTTTTTTTTTTTGGGTATCTCACGAGTTCTTTAACCCAAGGAGAATGGTTCCAAAGCAAAAATTATGTCACTGACTTAGGTGGTACTGACTGGAAAGATCTGTAGTTCTGACCAGTCAAGGTTTCTGAGGTATTTTCCTCAGAGATGGGATTGGAAATCACCCTGTATCATGGAGGACCAGATAAGAACGTAGCATTTAAACCTTATGATAGCTAAGATAGCTATCATGAATGTAGGCTATAGGCTCAGCTGATCCCATGCCATCAGACTCAGCTGGCTGTCAGCTTACATTTTTGCCAAAACAGTACGGCACTTTCTCTGTTGTTACTTGTTGGATTGCCTGACAAATTCAGTAATATTAGTTCTTCTTTGGCATTTGCAGCCCCCTAGTGTACTAGCTATCTGAATTTGCTGATGGATGGCTACAAACATAGAAGGTGCTTTTCAAACTGTCAAGTGCCAGTTCATACATTTTGATACAGTCAGAAAAGGTTGGTTATGATGACTCCATCATTTATGATGGCTACTCCATCAGAGCAGAGGATACAGATCAGTGGCTATGAGCCATCCCTATGACTGAAAGGAAGGGTCAGTCAGGGGAAGATAGGCAGGAATAAGGGGGTCGACCGGGGCTGAAGCCAAAAACTGTTGGTGGTGGGGTGGGGGTGGGTGATACATTGAACATTGAAACGGCAAAGGGAAACAGATGGGCATTTTTATGCTATGTAAATGCTAGCTATCAGCACATGAGTGCAGGGGGTTAGCCATCCTATGTGTCTATGATTGAAATTGCTAGTATGGTTGGTGGTCTCTCAGAATGCCACAAAATGTTAGTAAATTGAGTCAGATAAGTTACTAATAATTTGACCATTTATAGTGCCCTCAGCTCCAAAGCTGTTGAAGGAAATTGTGATTCATTTTTTGAGGTTGGAAACCACTACCATAACAATAAGTATTCCTGACAGATAACAGTAGTTTCACATGCCAGCCTAATTATAGTAATTATAATGACTTCACCACATTATATACCCTGTTATCTAATAGGCAGCATTCATCTGTTTATTTCTTGACTGCATGGTTTGAAAGTTACTCTAATGAGCCATAGCCATTTTGTCCTGCTGACTGTGTGAGTTTCATTAGCGGAAGACACATTAGAAACAAACCTGACGGGGTATATACTTGGAATTCTAACCCTTCCTGCTGCAAGACAGTGATGTATTATGGGGGTTGCAGATCTCTGTGCTGCTTCAGTGAAGGGCATACTGGGCTAGCATTATCCCGGCTGGTAATTATCACAAAAGCTCAAATCATTGCAATCAGTGTCTCTGTACTGTGTTCAGCAGGCATGGGAATAAAAAAAAATGATCTGAAATGTTCCGAGATCAAGGCCGAGTGTGAGACGTACCCCTGTGTCATTCCTCGCAACGTGGAACAAGCAACAAATTAACAAGCCGGGAGAAAACTGTGAGAGTTCACAGATGTGCTTTCAAATGGATTATGCCGGTTTTATTTTGTGCTCCGTTAACCTGCTCATTCTTATGCCGCGAAGCTTTGGGTAGAAAAGGGACATAACAATGATTAATTCCACCTTGAGCGGCATTTGTATTGGTACAGTGCGGCTTTTGGTATAATCTAGACAACGTACCCTAAACTCTGTTGAACTAGAACATGAATAATAATGCACAAAACTCTTGATTTAAAGCAAAGCTTTTCTTTATTATTGGATGTAACCTTCTGTTGCCTGTACTTGAGTCAATATTAAGGATAAAGCAGACGTGTTAAATGAAGGCCAACCGGTGAAATAATTAAATATCAAGAGACAATGCTTGCTGGTTTAACAATAGAGAATACCACAGCTCTGGAGCTTCCATTCACTCCTCTGTGTAAGTCTGCTTTCATTTTTTAGCTGCAGGACTGTTGCATTTTACCAGTAGGTTAAATATTTTAAAACCATGCACATTCAAAAGGGGGATAAGGACGCTGGATTCTAATCAGCAACAGACAAGATGCTCACGCAAAAGCACAGCGTCTGCTTTGTAGAGCCAGGGTTTCAAGAGAGGCACATAGCCCCACCTCATTGACTCTCCCTACTGAATCTGTCTGTGTAACCACACACCATACATATGTGACCAAAGAGGACAGGCACACGGAAGGTCATACCATCTCCACAGTTGTCCTAATGACCCAAACGACCCCCCCCCCCCCCCTTCCCTCCCTACTCCCGGCAGGTTTCAGGCAGCGAAGACGGCAGATTGAGCGGGAGCCAGCCGGAGTATCTGAGTCCTGTCCCCATCTAGTGGAGTCCTTCCCATGCGAGGACCCAATCTGTTTCCTGTGGAGTGTGACATCACAGCAGCTCTGCACACCCAGAGACGGAATGTGCGGCCCCGGAACTCGGAATCAGAGCGCCCTCTGCACCAACCTTCAAGGTTAGCCCCTTTCTGTCCTGACATGACCTCTTCATGAATAGATGACACGGCTCATAGAATTAAATAACCGGCTTACCAAAGCAAATATGTTGCTTCTTCACGTTTGAGAAATCATAACGGCTCCCAAGTGTGCACCAACGCCACTGTGTACTTCCATTGTTCACAGTGGCAGTGCTCAGTGTTTGAAGTGAGGTAAATGATTTCTGATTAAACGTCTAAAGTAAGAGTTCGTACCAAACTGCAGAGGCTATTCTCTCCTGTTTTTGCACCTACTGTAATTACATCTTCGTTTTCACTGTTTCATTATTCTGTCAAAACTGATTAGGAATACATCTGTTAAGGAGACGGCTTAGGATCAACATGAATAATTCTGTAAGTGTGTTTGATGGGGTATGACACAGCCTCTCAGTTGAACAATGACACGAGGCAGTACAATGCATTCCAGTATATATGAAGGGATCTGTCTGTTTTTATCTCTTTGTGTTTTCCCTGTGTGTCACCACATAAATTGATGTATTTGTTCATTTGTCTCTTTTAATCAAACCTACTGTAGGAGTAACTTAGAGTGTGTTTCAGGAGGAGTTGGAAGTTAAGGCTGAATATAAGCTGGGACTCAACAAAGTGCTTGTAGCCATCATGAAAATGACACCTGTGGTAAAACCGTATCAGGGATCCTGTCAGAACTGTAATAGTCACTCCAGTGAAGAAGCCATTACATCTCCTTTGGTGGGATACAGTAAGAGCGGCAGTATTGCCAATATTCTTGGAATAACTGGAATAATACCATAGCCATAGTTGGGAAAACTACCAATGGAGACTTGACCTTCCATACAAATAGATTAGAAAATAATGATTTTTAAACATTTAAGGTTATGACACAAAACAACTGAGAGCTCCAGACAGCAAAGTGGGCATTTTATACACAATTAGGAACACTTCATGAGAATTAGAGTAAAACTTCATAACCACATGCAACAGGTGTTATAAGAGACTGGCGCTTATCAGACTTTCTTGCACAGCTTCACATTAAATGAATGAAGAGAGAAGCCAGCACTGGGTATAATATAGTCGAAACATAAATCTGTTGTAAAACAATATACTTACGCAACATTTAGTCATTACTGTTCTACAGTCAAACCTGTAATAAAATAGGAACAAATACAATTTTATGGCAGGTTTTCTAAAAGCAGTTTGTGTATATTTGGCTTTGCACTTCCTCAGAGGCTGTACTGGGCTGTGCATCGCTTTAGGAACAGGATTAATACAGTTAATATGGTTTCCCTTGGATGTTTTTTCCTGAATAAAGAGCCTATCTGGTCTCGCTTGAGTATATCACCACAATGTGAAATACATCAAAGTAATACGAGCAACAGAATATGAGAACGGAGAGTGGGGTAACCAAGACACAGGTAATGATAGCTATTAACCACACAATTTTCCTCCTGATTACTATAATTACATCAGCAATGATTGTGATTAAAATGGACATGAAGTTTTGTAGATAAATTGTGACTGAATTATGTGCCCATTCATGTTGGAGAGGCCCTTTTCCAGGCAGTATGCCGTGTAATGGCTGATGTGTGTGAGCTCTCTGGAAAGGTTCCATTGTTTAAGATGTAATGAGCTTGGGAGAGTTATCTTTGGCGCTGCACTGTTATAATGTCTTGGGGAATGAAAATTTTAAATGGATGTATGTTGTATGAATGTTTCTTTGCATGTGTGGGTGTTTGTGTGTCTATGTATACATGCGTGGGTATGTACAGTGTATGTGGATTTGTGTGTGTGTCTGTGACAGAGGGAATGAGAGTGTGTGTGAGGTGATGAGTGGTATTAGCATATTTGTGTATTACTAGCAGGAATATACCACTGTTGTCTTCACATTGTGAGCACAAAGACGTACCACAGTTTAAAATGCCTTCTTGAGGGGAGGCAGCAGAAATGGGTGGGGACTCAGAGACAGGAATATGACGGTTGGCTGAGGGATGCTGGGGGAGCATGTCTGTGCTGACGCACATTGAGATTGCACACCTGCTCCGAGTCTCAGCAGGAACCATGGCCCAAGCTTTCATATTCATTTCACTCTATATAGCATCGCAGTCCTCCTGAATCTAGTGTGTGCCCCGGTGCTGTGATTAAAATGCTCAGAGTTATACCTGCATCTGTTGGAGGATTCAGGGCTGATCGGTGATATTGATGCTCGGCTCAGCTGTAAAAGCAGAACAAGTTGGTTCTGATTTACTTTTATCGTCCCAGTCTTTCTGTATTGTGGTAGGCAATAAATCAATCAGTGTGAAATATGTACCAGCGGTAAAGCACTTTGCACCTGTACTACAGGTCATACAGAACAATGGAAGTGGACTGTGGAGTCCATTTCCTGCTGTGATTTCTTTTCTCAGCTTAGACATCTTAGTTTTGACAGATCATTCCCCCATCAGGAAGACTTCTTTGTCATTAATTTGCAGTTATACACATTCACATCACATGCACATGCATATACATGCATGCACCCTCACACAGAGTAACAAACACACAAAAAATAAAATAAAACTTTTTTGTCAGGTGATAGTCCACACAAACACATTTTGTCATGGGTAAGTGGGAATATGATGTCTCCCTGTTCTTCCCAACATATAATTTTATAGTTGGGGGATTTGCCAGGAGAAGGAAATGTGTAGGCTATCTGTGATTGGCTCGTTGCGCAGGGCTCTCAAACCCAGCTTGTTTGAAACACGTCATCGGGGATACACCCCATGCAAGCATGTGCAGCCATGCACGTTTCAATGCACTTCTTCAAGGTCCCATCCACAGCCCTGGTTCTCAGGTCCGTCTGGGAGTCGTATCGCGCTGACTCCAACACTTCAGACAAGGATTTTAATAGGCTGAGGAGAAACACAGCAGGTTTACGACCTGAATGTTTTGTTTCGGTTCTCAGACTGTGAGGCCTGAATGAAATATTAACCATGGAGGGATTTTTTCATAACTTTGTAAAAAAATAAAAATAAAAAAGGAGTTCCACAAAAAGAACTTTTATTTAAGATTTGTCATTCATTTCTGTGGCCACTTATGTTGCTGAACCATCTAAATAACTCACATACATTGCCTGTAGACATTTGATTTCCAAAGATAAAGAATTTTTTTGGTTATTGAATATGGATATAGGTCCCACAAGTGAGTCTGAAAACTATTAACTTTTACTCATCTTTGAGTTTTTGAGAAGCCTTGTTTCCTCTTGAATTTCTCTGTGATTCCAGTGGGTGAAATGAGTAGCCCTTCAGCGGTCTGGTCGTGTTGCAGCCTCCTATTCAGTTAGAGATGCTGCAGAGGTGTAATTGGCCAGGGGACTTTGCTCCGGCGAGAGATGTTACTATGTTCTTCTGAGGCAACGCAGAGGATAAAAGAGACAGCTAATCCTCTGGGTCCGCTTGTCTTGTCAGCGCGCTATCCAAATATCAACCACGTGTGACTGTTTCTCTTTTCTGTCACAGCTTCCTGTGAATGTTGACCTCAGTCCATGCACACACCGTTTCTGATTTACAAATGAGGGGTGGCAGGTTCCATTTCCTGAGCGCACTGGAATTTGGGTAGAAATACTAAATCTGGATTCAAATGGACGGAAGACACTTTAAAGACACTTTCAGTTGCTTCATTACTTTAGGCTTATTCCAAGACACTGGATAGTTTCTACAAGAGTGCCTATTGGATCCTGCTGGAGTCTGTTTTCTATCTGCTTCAATCCCTTATTCAAAACTCAATTCCGAAACTGAGGGAATTAGATATTCTACTCCTACCTTCTCTCTAGTCTACCTGGAATAGCGGTATTGAGTAGTGCTTGTGGTTACTAGCTGAACTTGCACTTGGTACTTGATATTAATCCATGACTGTTGGGTATTCTGCTGCTGTTGTTTAATAGATAGCGCACATTCATAGTGATGACCACCCAAGTTCATTTGTGGAGCAGAGTTAATATTTCAAGTCTCTGAAGCCTGCAGTGCACCTGTACAGTGTGCAGTGGACTGAAAAAGCCCTGCACTTGGGGGAAAAGTCTTTCATTTTCAACTTAAGCCTCAGAACTGTCTTTACATGAAAAGAAAGGGCTCGATCGTCACTGTCACTTGCTCTGTTTGTATCTGTGCCGCTAAATTATTCACTATATCTGTCAGTAGGACATGCAATAAAATAATTGTTTACTCACTGGCAAATGCTCACTGAAGGACTGCAGGTAAGACTGCTCATTTTTAACACTGTTGGTTCATTTAGATCAACTCTGAGAATTCCTTTAATTCTCATCACATTTTCATTTTGTTAACATGCAGCCATTACGGGAAGTGCCCCAGTTTAGCCCACCAGAATCTGCACTATTATAATTTTCATATAAACTGGTAAGATTTTTGAGAGGGAAGCAATAATGTTGTGGAAGATTAGTCTCCCATCTTAAATAACAAACAATTGTTTTTTCTTGATATTTAAGTTAAATGAAGATATTTTATAAAATATCTTAAAAGTCTGGACTGGGCCTAAAGGGGATATGTGTCTTACCTGTGTTCCTAATAAGCCCAGGGATTCATTTTCTTGTGAATAGAAATAATTTAGTGATAAAAATTACCGGAAACATTTTTAAAAAGCTTTAATGGCAAACTTTAATGGTATACAAGCAACTACAAGACTGTAAAAATGATATGGCAGTTAGTATGAGTATGAGGTTACTCTGGGCAAATGATATGGCAGTCAGTATGAGTATGAGGTTACTCTGGGCCCCTGAGGCCCCTAACGGTCAGAGGCTCCTGGGCACCAGCCCCATTGGTCTGGTCTGTAATCTGTCTTTGGACCCCTCCCTGTACTCCTAACAGGCCTCTGTATTACTTGCAGAACCTCTGTAATTCTTTCTTTCCCTACCCATTTTCCCTCCTGAATGAAAACCAAACATATTAGGCCTAAACAAAACAGCTCAATTCTCCTTTCACACCAGGTGGGCTTAAAGGGAACAATTGTATGCAATGGAATAAAAACTTGGAATTATGGAATTACTATAATCAAGTCTATGATGCAATCAAATAGATGTATCAATTCAAGCATGTATTTATTTATTATTCTTTATTAACTTATTGTTGAAGTTCATGATGACATGCATTTTTTGCAGCGTTGTTGTTGACCTTTTAGGCTCACCCAGGAAAAAAATGTTTTTTTAATTATCAGACAGTAACAGTAACAGAATCACTGATTATCAATGTTTGTTTTATTGACAAACTGATTCACTGCATTACAACATAAATGATGCTGACATATCCAGCATTCATGTATTCATGTCAAGGGACCCAATGTGTGCCATGAAAACATACCC
Organism: Albula goreensis; assembly: GCA_022829145.1. NCBI lineage: Eukaryota > Metazoa > Chordata > Actinopteri > Albuliformes > Albulidae > Albula > Albula goreensis. The sequence continues at coordinate 14,425,624 of CM040746.1, read as the reverse complement.
AACATCATTATACTGCCACCAGCCACCAGCCTTCAAGATGGGTCCATGGACCCAATCATGGTGGTCCATTAATCAATGTGAAACAGCAGAAACTGGAGTTCAACTGACCAGATGATGTGTATCCATTCCACCATTGCGCAATGATGGCATTTCTTAGCCCCCTGAAACTGCTGCTCATTGTGTGTCATTGATAGGAGTCTAACCCAGACTCTGACCCAACTGTCATAACCCCTTATTGACAAGGTTTGATGAGTTGTGCGTACTGTCATTAGGACCACTGTTGTCAGCTGGTAGTTCATTGATTCGGGTCTGAGCACCAACTACCCATGGTACTTTCAAAGGCATTTACCCATTCTGTCTTGCACATTCTAACTCTGAATTGGATGCACACACTGTCCATAGTGTCCTGCTTATCTGCTTTGAATAGCACAGTCTGATCATGGGGTGATGTCACTACCTGAGTGATCAATTTCATAGTCATCTCACAGAAAGCTAAGTGTGCCCAATGAAGCAGCCTCTCAGTGCATGTTTTAATGCTCCTGCAATGTCTTCAGCCTGGTAACATAATCCTTGGTCTACACTGCATGGAAGATCACAGCACATGCTCTTACACAGTTATTTAATTACATTATGTTAATGAGATTACATGCATGAAACACCACACAAATGGATTATGACAAAAAGGCAATCTTGTACATCTCACCATGTCATCCTGTTCCTTCCTTTAATTCATTCAATTGATTAATTTTTATCTCTTATTAGTTTTAATTAGGTTCTATACTTGAAGAAGTAGGAATAACTGGGTAAATGGTGGTGTTCCAGTCCAGCATACAGCCTTCTCATAGTGCAGATAAATTTGGCAGTCAGTTACTAATTTCAATAAAAGGAAACATTTAGCCGCATATTTATTTGCTCCAGATTCTAAAGGTGTAGAAAAATATATATTTATGATATCCAGGTGGATGGCATATGAATGTTGCACTTTCAGCATGATGTGCTCCTCACAGATAAGAACTCAGAACTGCAGGGCAAAGAATGATTTCCCTAGCGTCTCAGTAAGCAGGCTTCTCATTCATTTATTCATACTTCTTATACTTACTATATTCACTACATCATTTATACAGTTTACACTTTACAATCGCTTTACACCATTTTAACCTGTTAGTGTTTGATGTTGACTATGTATCAATTATATTCTCAGTAATAATATTTGTGGTCTATTTGTTGTTTTCATCTTAGTCTATTTTATATTATTTATGATCTTTTTATTTCTGTTTGTCTTTTATGAAAACAGTTTGAGTGCTTATTTATTGGTTTGCCTTATCGTCACTTAATATTGACTTCTTTGGTTGTTGTAGGTATCTGCTCTTTCATTTGTTGGTTCTTGAATAGAATAGGCTAGACCAAAAATTTGTAAATGGGATGTGACATCCTCCTTTGTTCATTACATGAAAATTCTGTGATGGATTTTAATGTTTTTAGCTATAGTTTTTATGAAAGTAAAAATCTACACAATAATTATGATGTTGACATGCATTCAAAAAATATCAGCTGCCTGACCAAGGCACAGACTTATGAGGTCCTACAGGAGACTACAGTAGCCATAACTATACATGGATTCTGTGTATTTATATGAAATATTAGTGTCAATTTCCAGTTCTGCTGACACACAATCAGATGCTTACATTTCTTTTGAGTCCAGACCACAGACACATTCTTCTACAGACATTCTGTTAAGTCAACTCTAAGGCAAGAACACTGAATAGTGCTTTGATCAATCGCCACAGCCTCCATCTTTGTGACTGGCATTGCCAGGGTTATCCCTGTGAAGCTGACAACAGCTCAAAACCCCCAACTGACTGCAGGCTAATTTGGTAATGGTTGGAACCCAGGGAGTTATCAACTGCAGCATCTCATTGTAATTATAGCTAATGTCAAAACCGGAACCTCTGGCATTGATAGATAGAAGACTGAACAAGCAACAGGGGGAGATGTGCTGGAAAATCAATTTTCACATGTTGAAAAATGAAACAGATTTGCCATTATTTTCTATATATTTATTTATTTTTTATCTGAGCTCCACTTGTCGCTGATTAAACCCTTCATCACTCTGATGGTATTTCACAATCCAGCTGAGAAATTCCTTCCCAAGGTTACCTTCCACATAAAACACAATCAACAGCCGCACTGTAATGCTTTTTCCAGCTTGTTTCTGTTCACGCCAGGGTTCAGGTCCAGGCTGTCTAAATTTTTATTGCGGCTCCAACAAAATCCTGGGCTTTTGTCATGTTTGTAATTACAGCTGTAACGCCAGCTTTTCACGGTTAGACATCCAAACAGAAATGGCAGGACAGGATATGATGTAATACACAGTCTGCTGATGAAATGAAGGAAATGGTCATTCTTGTGTGATCAGCTGTTCACTTGGGTCTTTGAAGTCTTGTTTCTTACCCAAGTTTGAATTTATTTAGGATTAAAATAAAAGCACCAAAACCACTAAATGAAATAAAATAGCTTATTTTTCTATGAGATGCTAAGTCTGTGAAGCTGCCATCAATCCTCTGTGTTGTTTATGGTCAAACATTTGCATGCAGAATATCATGGCACAGGAAACAGCTGTGAGTTCTTTGACATCACACAAATGTCACAAAAAGAAAATTTGGCTTTGAATTGTTTTCTGGTGATCACAGTATTTACATACTGTAAAACACCAGATATATTTGCATGGCCAAATTGAAACATATTGGTCTTGTAATTATTTACAGTAGTATATTATTGAATTGATTCATTGACTTAAAAACATGAAAAATGGAACTGCTGTATGGAATCTTTATGAAAGGTCAGATATTATTGGAAAGACATATTGCAAATCGAAAACATCTTGGTACCCCTCTATCAGTTGAAAACTAAAATTCGATGATTTTCTCTGATACAAATGATGAAATCAGATGAGAAAACTTTTGAAAAACAGATCCCTGGTGTCACATGTCGGCCATCAGTTAATAACTGCTTTATCATCACAGCGTTCAACAGATTTAAATGATGAGAACCACATGGGGGGCAGAAATGATGGAGGGGCTGGATACCGTCTCACAGCAGGTGAACTTCCATACTCCTCTGCTCAAAGTTACCGCACACCACAGCCACTGTTATTTTCCATCCTCTTTCTATCTATGCAGGGTTTTGCCTCTGATCAAAATTCTACCACTTGAAATGTATCTTTTGCTTCTGAAAGGCCTGAGATCTCCCGCATAGGAGGCCATTGGGAGGTTAAAATTGCGTGTGGGAGAGAAAAATTTAGATTTTCTAGGAATTGCATATAGCAAGCGGTCATATTAGATGTGTGTGAGAGCTCCAGTACTGCATCCATTTATCAATTATGCAGGGGGCCCCTCAGGCCACAAGCCATTAACAGGGTTTCTCACACCCAGAAGTCAACTGTATGTTAGCATCACCAGTTGTAAATCATTAATTTGCAATAGCTTCATTATCTTTTCAATTATTTTCCTATATCATTTTGAAAATAAGTGCTGTTGGCACAAATTGGAGGCGTTTACTAGTTTAACATTGGCCAGCGAACACTCTGATATTTTAACCTAAGGCTTTATTAGACTCAAGCATCAGATATCTCAAATTTCTGATATATGAGAATCCTGCACATAACAAAGATATATTGCATAAAATATTTTCTGCTGTTCCTTTTGGGAAAAAAGGACATAGTATAGCTAATATGATAAATGCTAATACGCTTATCTTCCTTCTGGTGTTTTTTTCAGAAGGAATTACACCAATAGAATTGACTAGATTATTGAATTTTATGGAGCAGTTCACAAGCCTACTTTTTCAGGCATATCAAATACAGCACCAATAATTTTATTCATGTCTCAATGATCCATTAGTTAATGTCATGGGGGTTACAGGAACATCAGCTACTGAATACACTTTTTCCATTAAATATGTTTTAAATTAAATAAAAACAAAATTCACTATGTTAAACTCAATTTGAACCATAACATTCAAAGAGCTTTGAAAATTGAACATATCACATGTACATTCTGAAGTATGTGTGGGATAAATTTTGGAGTGTAATAAATAAATTGATGAATAAATCAACCAATGAAGAAGGACTGATAATAGGGCAGGCAAAGGTTGAAATTAATATATTCTGTTGACATGCTTTGACTTCTGACACTGAATATTAAAATATGCATTCCAGAACATTTTTGCAGCACATGCTTCTGTGGATGGAAAAAAGGAGTGCATACCAAGGAGAATAATGTATTTTGTCATTAGTATGAAGGGTGCAGGCTCCCTTTTTCATAAAATGTTTCTTACAATATTGCGTTCTCTGTGTAATGTGTCCTCAATGATATACTGTAGACTGCATACACAAAATATGTCTGCTTCACTTGTGCACTGGGGAATATTTTCAATAGTACCAACATTTTCATTTTTTAATGTTATAGAATATTCATAATAATAAATTGTATCATTACAGGGATGTTTTTTATTAGATGACCAGACTTGCCTAGATATATTATTTAGAGATAGCAGTTTTCTTCCAAAGTCCCTGTAGCTGTGCTGAGAGAGGCCTCTATTTTTTATGCCTCATTGGACCATTGAGTCTGTGTTGACACAGATGGCTCCGCCCTGGGGGTGTCATAATTATGTCAGCGTGTAACATTGCTGGCTTATTCTCTTTCCTGTCCAGACTCCGCCTGGACTGGGATCCACCCGCAGGTATGTAAGAAATGGCACGGGAAACAGAGGTGCTGTACACCGTATGCAGTGAAGGATCTATTCTGTACAGCCCTTTAGCTGTAGGGTTTTTGTCTGAAATACAGATGCAGCCTCAAAGTGATACATTTTCCGGGTGACTCCTGTGTCCATCAAAGTGTCAGTTATCGGTTTGCCCGATCAATGAAAGTGACAGTAATCTGGATAGTGACCTTTCAGTCTTGTAAGGGGGTTGGGGGTGGGATAGAATAGCAATAACCAGTCGAAAAGGGGAAGCAGTTCTGATGAATTCTCGAAATGGAGCCCCCCTCTGATAGTTCCTTTTAAGTCTAACTAAGGGGTCTTTTCAACAAAGAGCTAATCCTCTTTTCACTTGCAATTTATTTTATGGTATGCTTATTACCAGCTATTTAATAAGATATGTGATAATAACTGGCATTATTTTAATTCCTGTGAAATTAAGAGGTAATTAATTGGTAACAAATCATAATAAGTATTTACTCTTTAAATCCATCTTCAGAATAGGTACAAAGAAGTTCAAATTAATTTTGGTATATTATGTATGATTACTGTATACATAATGTACTACAGTTATACTAATTTCACATAATTTTGTACAAAGCATTGTACTATCTCGTTGTTGATTGTTTTAGTCCATTCACTAACATCCCAAATTAAAGGGTCTCACATTGTGTGCACACTCACTGTATTTGTACATCTAATTACTTCACTCTTTGCAAGTGATGATAAGTAGTTCTATATAAATTAATTAAAATGAGGAAAAACCAGACACTAAAAGAACATCCTTCTCTGCAAATAATTACATTATTTTGAGTTGTCTCCAATCAAGTGTTGTATATTTAAAATAATAATCAATCACTAGAGTATACTTAGATAATATGTATATAATTTGGTGTACATGAAGAGCTACCTGCAATTATTCACTTAAAACACATGTAATATACTTTTTAAAATTAAATTAAAAATTTAAAAGTATTATTCTTACAGTACACATGTACGTACTAGAGCAAGTACTATGTATGAGTTTGTATCACAAATGGTTTAATATTTTTTTTCCTGTAATTACCCCACAAAAACATTGTTTTACCATTTTTTGGTAATAGACATCCTGAATATTCTTCCACCATTTCATGGAATTGGAAATTCCCTCTTGCAATTGCTTGACTGTATAAAATGAAATAAATATGTTTATCTGGATTTATATGGGAGGATATAAATGAGAATATAATGTAATAACAGACCCCTCTGTTGCTGAGGTCATAAAAATGTGTTTTTTCAGAGTCCCAGTTGGGAATCAGGCGTAGTAAGCCTTTCAAACCGTCTGTATTTGCATTTATATTTACCCTACTCAGGGAAGACGGCACACCACTGCCCAAAACAATTATTGAGATGTTGCTTTTTTATTTTCCAATACTAGATTGAACAATACCATGTATGACCTTAACAAAGAGTAATATCCGTTGTTAATACAAATGCCTTTTTTTCCACTGTAATCAGTTGAGCTTACATTTTTCCTCTAGTCAAATAAGTTGAGATTTTCTCTTTCTATGTAATACTTTGGTCAACCTATGACAACGGGAGCCAACTGAAAGCATACAAACAGTCATTCCCATTTTTCACTGAATGGACTCTAGTATGTGTGAATGGTTAAGGGCACTTGTGTTTTTAACCTAGACCCATGTTCAGAGGAGAGTTTCCTGGCAGCAGTATTTCTTGAGATGCACAATCTACCTCTTGAACAATGTTGTCTTTTGGTGAGTTTTTCCCCAAAGGTTTTTGCTGAGGGAGAATTTTAAGTGACACTTTAAAATGTACATTGAAATGTGAATTTCACCCATACGCAGTGCGACATGAAAGCATGGTGCATCTGTAGCGGAATACTTGATCATGTTTATATCATAAATGTGATGGCATTACAAATAGCAGTTTAATTATCCCTGCTAGATACTTTTTATCAGTGGCTGCGTAATTTCTTTCCAGCAAAGGTTACTGCCTATTAAAGTGTTTTCTTTGGAGAACATGGAAAAGTGTGAAATATACTTAGTTGTCCATACATCATTACAGCAAATTCCATACAAGTTGTAATACAGTTATGTTAATGAGTTGTTAACACATTTTCAAGAGAGTACTGTTTGAAGTTTGTTTTAGAGGATGCATTTTTTATTCAGTGTTTTACTTTCTCATTCGTGATACATGGCGAATATGTGGGTTTCCATTCTCAGATGGGTTGGAAAGGTTAATCTTTACAATCTACATGCACATTTTTTATCCTGTTCTCGGAGGCCATGACTTACATTTCAAACTTCTTTCAATTATGCGAAAATATCTTTTAAAATGCATCAATTTAGAGAAAAATGGATACATTACATTTTCCTTCAAAGCAGATGTAGAAATATGTATACTCACAGTCTTCTAAAGTAATTTTTCAAAATCCAAATTGAGTTGATTCTTGCCTGAAAATTGTGGACCTTTCCATAATGTTTTAAAGTTCCCACATTTATGCTAAGTGGTCAAATTATACCTGCTTATTTGAGCAAACTCCTCCATTCATTTATCTATTATGACCTCAATATCTACTATCACAGCTACAAGATATGAGCTACACAATTATTTTACATTTCAAACACAAATATTAGATCCACAGGAGTTGAAATACACGTAGTTAGATGCTGTATCTTTTGCTAATTGAGTGAAATCATGACATGGCCTTAGAGTGATTTGCATTATTTGCTAAAATATTTTCTCTCTATCTTTTTTTTGAGAGTTAATGGCTAACAGCGTAGTTATGTGATAACCTGTGCAATCACCAGGACATGTGACAGCATAGTGATTACCTCAAAGCACAAAGTCGGCTGCTGTAGCTGGTTCAGACTTTACTGTACGTTGCAACTACAAGGGAAGATGAAAAGGTGTAAGCATCATTGTGTGCGATTCCTTCATATTGGCATGGTCAGTATTTGTGGCTCCAGTGTTGCGTTATCTTCTTGTTTCTTGAAACGTGTGGAACACTGGTTTGCATGTCTCAGCATGGTCTGTTGTACTATAAACCCACATTGTGTTCATTATAATCTACCCTGTGAGAGCCCATTTCACTCTCTCACTTAAGATGCCAGTTTGGGAGAGTGCACATTGGCACATATGCCTTCCAAAGCGCCATGTTGCCAGCTGTAGCTTATTTTCACACTGCAGTCCATAAGCAGACTTAAATTCTCTTCAAGTAATACATTCATTCTGTGGTTTTGTTTGGTCTTCTGAAAGTACGCCATTACAATCTAATACATTTGTCTACTAGAAGCTGTGCGAGCATTACTGCTGTTAAGATATTTGTATTTGGGCCTTCTACTGGCTTACAGAGTAAAACCTCACATTTTGTTGTTTGGCTGTGTTTTTCACAGCTGGGTGCTAAAGATAACAGAGTAAGATATGAGTTGGACCGGGTTCTTTTTGTTTCCTTTTCCAAGTTTCTCAAGATTTGTTTTTCAGGGACTGGTATTAATCTGTAGCCTATGAGATAGCCTGCTCGTAGGTCATTTTTCTAAGTCTGGGTGCTGATTTGGTTTTGGTTCATATCAGCGGTTAGGTTGCATTTCACTCTAATTTTCTGGCCCAAAAAACCCTGCAAAATTGCATACCTCATTAATTCTTTTTTGAGGGACCCCAGCAGTAACAGAGGTGCATTTTTGCTTTACATGGATAAGGTTTAATATATGTATCCCCATCTTATATATTTCCAATTAGTATTGCATATTCAGGTGCAAGACTGATGCTAAAGCCATTAGCAGTATGAAAAATAGCTGTGGACATGCAGTAGTTCATTAATGTCAAATTTTTGTGAGCTTCCTTGGGAAACCAAAGCTCTCAATGCAAAAACGCCACCCTTGCACGGCAGTATTTCCTGTAAAATCTACACATAAACACCCTGAGATATGAACCACTAATTATTCAGTGAAATGTACATCAGTCTGATTTAATGTTTGAGTGTCTTGTTATTGTTGTTGGTTGTTTAATCTTGCACTGCCTGCAGATATATTACTGTAGTCGTATGCAAATTGAATGTCATTGCTGTGCAGGTCAGGTTCTTTGAACAGTAATGTTATGCTGTTGACTGCACTGGTAATATATTGATCAAACACAAGTGGTCACGCTTTACCAACCTTGTGTCAGTCATCTCTCATTTGTTGTATTCCTCTTGTATTTGTTTATACTAGATAGGTGGACCTTATTTGCTGAATTCTCATTTTTAATGGATCATTTTTTGTTTCATTTGCCCGTCAGGCATCAAGTTGTTCTACATGCATAATTCAGATTAAATAATAAAGTGTAATCAAGTGGACCATCAAAAATGCATTGATTTGTCATTTACATTCATATCTTCCAGCTCACTTATAGTTTTACTGGCATAAATGTTTAGCAACATATTGTTATTAACAGCAGACCTTCCATAGTCATCTGAAGCATAGATTTCCTGCAATAGCTATATAAAGCCAGCCATAAGAATAACCAGTTGTTAGTTTTTAGGCTTACATGTAATTGGTTCTGGAAGAGCTGGTCAACAATATAACCAAGACCTATATCTAACTGATTACAGAGGGTACCTGATTACAAAAACAGTAAACAGCAATGTCAAGAAAAACAGCTATTACACCCCTACCCTCACCTATAAATTGTTCCTGCACAAATCTCTTGCAATAGCATTGTGGCTATCTATTAGTATACTTTTTTTTACACAGCCACACTCACATTTCAATAACTTTTGGTTTTAGACAACTGTTACAATGACAGAGCACTGGAATTTAATTTAAATAACACTGTGAGTGGTTGGAATGTGACAGTAAATTTAATTTGCATTAGTACCTTGTTAGGTGTGAGATTTTTGTATGGAAGGCGTCAATGGCATATGTTTTCAGTCTGTTGGATGACTTGGCGAGTTGGATCATTTGTCATGTGACCCGTGTGTGACTAATACTGCAGGTGAGACTGTGCCTGGGGAGCGTTGTTTGGAGAACCCTCCTTCCTCGCAGCTGCCCTGTGAGGTGCCCTGCCCAGGGGACTGCGTGATCAGCACCTGGTCAGAGTGGTCACCCTGCTCTCACTCATGCTCCACCAAGCACGCCGAGGGCAGGCAGAGTCGAACCCGCACCGTGCTGGCCCTCCCTGGAGAAGGTAACCACCTGTAGCAGACCCCTGACCTGAATTTACATTAGAACAATTCACTGTCTTTCAGAAGTTAGTTTTAAGTTTGGGTATTGGTGTATTTGAAATTATTCAGATCAGATTGAGCATGAAATTAACCTATTTAAAATAAATGAACAGGTAAGACTGTTTGAAATCCAACTTGACTACTTGTTCCCATAATAATGTCTATAAGATTGTGATATGTATTATGATGCTGTATCATTATATATGCCCTTATTTGTAGCAGTGATAAATACTAATTTCCCAATAATACATTACATATACATTATGTATACATTTGGAAAATTCATTTTCATGCATTGATTAAATCACAATAATAACTTATGAATTTTCTCAAAAAAATTTTCCAAAACGGATTCATGTTTTGCTTTTTAAATTTTAAATCACCATATTCTCGCAAATATTTCCTTGTTTCTCATGTTTGATGCCTACATGTAATTATTAAATATTTATATGTATTTCTCTGGATCATGTGATGAATTGGGGCTGGTTTTAAAATAATCTGATTAGAATCAATTCTCCATAAACAAATGATTTATTCATTACATTCAACAAAAAATATGCAATGCATGGATATACAGAAATATATTGATGTGTATTAGTCTGTATATATAGTTCATTGGAATTGGTGATTCTTGCTTCTTAGTCCAAACAATCTGGTGAAGCATTTACATGACAAGCGAAAATCTTTAGGTAGCAACATTCATCCAACAGCTTTCATCCAACCATCTCTTCATTTACTATCCTTAGGGAAACTAGTTGTTTCCTCAGCTAATGCTGAGGTTGTCCTAGTTTTTGGCAATGCAACCATTTGATGTCACAGCTACTCCTAAAGATCCTACCAATGTGGTACCTCCCCATAAATTAAAATCCAGACTTTCATGGCAAATGAACACATAACTAAAGCCATAAAAATGTTCTTACTGCTCAAATGTTCTCAATCATAGTCTGATACATTAAATAGGTCACATTTGTTCAAAGTGTGCAGGCTTCATGTGGAAGTTTTCTCAGCCACCCCCACAGACAATACAGTTAAAAATGAGATATTAATTTTGATTGATTGTTTTGAAAGCTGGGTGAAACAGAGACTTGAGAGATTTAAAATATTTACTTTGGATCAACAAACTGTAATTCTTGTGTTTATAGTGCAAGGTTACCGCCTGGCAGACTAAGGCTTGCTGTGGAGTGGAATCTCTGGGCCTTAAATTATCCCATGATTCACTATGGCTGTGACATAAATCATACAAGTCTCATTTTGCATGCTTGAGCAGGAGCATAATTAAGACAGAAATACAGCTTTACCTGAGGACACTGGCCTCCCACTCAAAGTCATTTGTCACTTCATTGTCACATTTCCAGCTATATGGAAATGTATTTAGCAGTCAGATTGTCAGATTTTCTCCGAAGACCAGCCTAGCGTTATTAACCCAGTAATTTCTCAAATAGTCGCTGAGATTGTGTTCTGTTTTTGCTCTTTATTTCCTTCGAAAATTATAGGAGCTCATTTTGTTTGTGGAGCAATGGATAAATACCTACAGCTCACAGCTGTGAGAATTTTTGGTGCAATGAATAAATACTTATTGGCATTCTGCATGTTTGTGGAGCAGTGAATAACGGCTCGTTGGAGCTTTGTGTTTTGCGGAGCAGTAAATAAATATTCAGGGCACTGGGTGTTTGTGGAGCAATGGAGACAGAGGAATTCTTGTGATGGGATTAGGGAGGATGCATGTACCACATAATAGTCGGGACTACGCACACACATACACACACACACCCGCGCATGCACGCACGCACACACATACACACACACTCCCGCGCATGCACGCACGCACACACATACACACACACCCGCGCATGCACGCACGCACACACATACACACACACACCCGCGCATGCACGCACGCACGCACACACACACACACAGAGTGTGTCACTGACAGCTCCTGTTCACTCTAGCCATTTTTAGTTTCATGATACCTCATTCTTCTGTCCCAAGGGAATGCTAGCCAAGGGTTATTTCAACTCAAAGAGTAAGAATGATGATTTTAAACATTTCACTGCACACTTTGTGTAGTTTGTTTTGAAAGTCACTCTGGAAAAGAGCATATGTTAGCAGATGGATGTATTGTGATAGATGGAATGGTATGGAAATATTGGTTCAATGGATGCAATTTTAACCTGGAAGCCAATAACATCCTATTTAGCTTTTCCTAAATTGAAAAAACAAGCATTAAACCAAAGCATTATTACCATTTCTGCTGATTAAAAGGCAAAATATTGCAATAATTACAGAAAAGGGCCTATATTAGCATAATTACTTAATGCAATTTGGAACATTAATAAGCTTGCTAACAAATGCAAATAGTCGACCTTAAAACAAGATTAAAACTGGTGGTTGTACAAATACATTTACAGGGTATATCCGTATAATAAATCCCTAGCCAACTAGCTGCCAAAATAAATAAACAGATACCATTACAAACAAAGGAATATGAAGCTAGTTAGCAGTATCAGTATTTTGATGATATATACTCCCAAATTCAACTGAAAATAACAGTTTAAAATTAACTTCCCCCAAAATATATTGAACATGTGAGTTTTCAAAGCAGTGAGTTTTCAAGGACTCCAGGACTAGAAATGAGAATCCCAGTATTTATTCATTAATAGTGCTAGAGGCATTGTAAGCTGATCTGATGATAGTCAAAGGCAGTCAATTAGTCAGTCAACCACTAACCCCATTCCCCCCACCCCCAATTTTCAAGGTCCTGTCACTAATGCCATCTTATGACATTGCAAGGACTGTCCCCCACAAATGTCATTCTCACAGTTCACCCTTTGTATCATTCCAGCAAATGCCTGTCTTGCCTGTCATACATTTCGGTCTGTCTAAATGAACCCACATGTGTTATTTCTTTATGGTATTTCAGCTTCCTTTACATTCAGGCTTTTGAGAATGCTGGAGGAATAATATTTGCTTTTTCTTTTTTTTTTTGCCATTTTCAACAGCAGCTACATACAGTTAACTCGTATCATCACCCAACAGAATATTGTATTCTACTAGTTATTTATTACTTCTACAGTTCCTAATATCTTATTTTTAGCAAAGGTGTCAATCATTCTGGAGTTAAGTATATTCTGTGTCTATATACATGATTACATTGTGTGCCAGTCCACAGAAGATCCCACTGTTGTTGTGATTATTTGTTAATTTACACAAGCGTTTGTATCTACAACACAAGAGCACCTTTTTTTAAAACAATAATGTTAAATTTTGCAATAGGCAGATCCATTTATGGGCATGTAATGAAACATATTTCATGAATATACAGCAAAAAAAGCCTAATTCAATTCAGTATCTCTGTGCTGAAGTGTAATTAATGTCTGTAGGTTGAAATGTTTTCAAGTGTAAAGATGAACTGTTTCCTAGGGGCAGATTTACTAAGAACTGCATTAATTAGCATCAGGGATGCAAATTCTTGCGTGTGTTTAAAGTGTGTGTTTTATAATACTAATTATTTACATGATCACAACTTGTGTATTTGAACTATGCTATCACCGAAGTTATCACGCATATTGAGTGTACGAGGAAACAGGATTCAGTAAGGAGGGTAAGATGAAAAAGTGGTAAATTTCATATTTGTGTTTCATATTTTTCTGTCTTAATTCAGTGCTGTGCTTCATCTGTTGCAGAAATGTATACATTATTGCTCTCAAGTCTCCCCAGATTATGTATCTTGTGAGTTCATGCATAATTAACAAACTTCAGCACTGTATTATTGGCTGCTTTGGAGCCATCTCTACAGCTACCGTTCTTTATCTGGATCCAGGTCATCCATGAGTTCATTACATAAGGCAATGATGGCATGAACTGGGAGATTATACTCTAAATTCTTATAATTTTTCCTCAAGCATGTTAAAAGTGTGTTACAAATCCTGGTGCAGCCATATCCTAAAGACCAGCCAAGATACATATCACGATATTTTGGGAACATTTTCAGAAGAAAATTTGTTCGTTGTGAACTACCAAGTTTTAGAAAGTCTTCAGATATCCCCATTATTCTATTAGATTCAATATAACAGCTCTGAGCCTACACATTAAAGATGAGGTGGATCAAGAGATGGTCTTGTCCTTCAGCTACTGCCCAGTGGAGACCTGTGAGAACATTGAAGGTAAAATTGGCAAGCTGAAAAAATAAATGTTAGATTGCTCCTGAGAAAAGATTTCGCAGTCCACAGAAAACATTGGATCACAAGTGCTTTACATGAATTCCCCTGTCTTTTGCAGTGAGGGAAGTCAGGATTATCCACATATATTGATTGCTTCTTCAGCTAAAGGAGCTGAGCTTGGTGTATTTGGGTGTGTGATTGTGGTGAGGATCTGTGTTGAATATGATATGGGAATGTTTTGGAGCTATTTTAAGTGTTAAGAACCTCTGCTCCACGTGTTTGGTTTTGTGAGTCTGACTGTGTTAAAAAGCTGTGCTTGGTGTCCTTGGCCACAGGGGGAAAGCTCTGCCCACATGCCACGGCCCTGGAAGAGTGGAGGCCGTGTAATGACCATCCCTGCCTCATGTTCTACTGGGAGGCATCGCCCTGGAGCTCCTGCACTGAGGACCCATCTCTGGCTGCCCTAAACGCCACCAGCAGCTGGAATGGGAACCCCACATGCGCCGTTGGGGTACAGATACGGAAGGTGTCCTGCATTAAGATGACCGTGGGACAGGTGATCCCAAAAAGGTATTTCTGAACATTCCCTTCATATCATTGTTTCATTTACAAATGTAACTGATTTTATGTTTTGGAGGTAGACTGAAACAGCCCATAGCAAAAGAGCTGGATTAATTAACAGAGTTCCAGAGTACTGAAGGTAGATAGAGTATGATATATTCTAGCCAAATTAACCTTTAAGAGAAGGTTTAAAACAATCTTTAGTATAAATTAAGGACAAGGGCAGACTGGTTAATAACTGTGTAATACCAGCAAAATGGCCTCAGCATGGATTGTTTTAAAATATGGCAGATTGAATTTAATCCTCGTCTTTGACAGGTTCATTTGCTGGTACTCTGTACAGACACCTTTTCTTTTGGAGCTATGGTGAACCAGACCATAACAGCTCACTTTCACCATTACATGTGGTGTCTCAATACCTACGTCTGGCATGTAAAAAAGTTTACTTTGCTCAGACGGGACACCAAACATTGTGAGTGAGAGACTGAAGCAGCTCATTCTATTAATGTATAGCTCACCATTTTAAAACCTTATATTTTAGACTGATGCTTTTGACACTCAGTTAAGCGGACAGGCTGAAAAAGACTTGGCCTGCACAGGTTGATTCTCACCATATAACAACCTCTCGTGGTTGTGGTCAATTTGTCAATACTGCATTGTGGACCAATTGAAAAATGCCCACTTTTAATGGAGAGAACACATTTAATTCAGCAGAGCTTTTAATTAACATTTTATTGCTGACAAAATGTAATGTGCATAATATTTCTTTACAGCTGCTCATAGACATTTACTTTATGAGCTTATCCATTTTTATTGATTTCTCACAATACTCTTGCTGTCGTTTTAGTTCAGTGAAACTCCTCCGTTTTTTATGTAAAATAGACCTTAGTGCACATCACCAGTTGATAATTCATGATATCCCATTTAATCTGTCAAAATTAATTTATTCTGTTTTTACTGCATTGAAATGATAGAAATATTAAAATCACTTCTGAATTGGAAGAATTTTCCTCATGATATTTCCTTTTCAGTTGTCATAAGTCGTCTCTTCTCATACTGGAAAGAAAGGATTCATATTCAGTTCATTTACATTATGTAAAACTATTGAGTGCTGACAAATTCATGGCCTTATGTCTATCAGAAATGCAGTAAAGTATGTACGTTCCAAAACAGCTGTAAATGCCCTTGACTGAAAATTGTAAAAAGCCAAATTCAGATGAGGATATTGGTTGGTTGATATATATATATATATATATATATATATATATATATATATATATATATATATATATATATATATATATATATATGATAAGATAAGAAAAGGATGTAGCCTTCTTTTTAAAATAAATCCTTATGTGCAAGAAATTTCAGGAACTGATCCTCTCAATGTTAGCTGATGGTATTTGGAGTATATCTCAGGGAGAAAATGAGAGAGGCCTCTATGTAGGAGTAGCAGGACTATGCTCCAGGCCCCCAGCATCAGATAGCCGTGTAAACACTGTGCTGTATGATAACAAGCATAACGTAAGGGAGAGAGATTACAGTGGGGGACTTCACTTACCCCCCAGTTACTGGGAAGTTGTGTCAGGACAGGGAAATACTAAGTAGGAGTTTTAGATCTTGAACATGATTTTTTTTTTTGGCATAGTTTGTTACTCAGTCTTTGAGAGTGAAAGCTGTTTCAGATCTGGTTTTGTGTAATAATTCTGACTGAATTTGCCACTTTGAGGTAGTGGAGCCACTCGGGACAAGTGACCGTAGCACAGTTGCATTTGAAGTATTTGGGCATGTTCAGACTGCATCTTCAACTTCACATGAGCTGACTTTAAAAAGATGTAATATTGCACAACTTATTTTTGGCTGAATTGCACGTTCTCATAATTAAATGTTCTCAAATTCTTATTATATAGACTGAGTGCAGGTGTTACATAGCAAAACTGTCAAAATTGTGAAACAAATTCAGAAGAGTTATACCTGAGGTATGGTGTAAATTCAGTCTGAAAGTAAGGAACTGTAATTTTAAAGAGTAATCTTTAAAAATCTTTAAAACTTTTAGTAACTGCAGTAGAAAAAAGGGAAGTCATGATTGAGGTAAGGCAAATAAAAGTAAGTGTGGAGTTTATGGTTTATAAAATTAAGGCTATTGCTTTATTTTCCTTCTCCATAGTGAAGTGTTAACTGAGATGCCATTTAATACTTCCATCATGCAGAATTTAATTGAGACAGAATGAAAGCTGAGATAAGGAATGGAAAAGTACTATAAAAACAACATGAATTGCTTTTTTAATCTATACAAATAACCTTGATATGGCAGTTCAGTGGCAGAATAGTAACCTACACAAAATGTAAGTTAATGTAGAATTCTGTATGTGAGAAATAATTTAAGATAGGACTCTCTGAATTTGATGTCCTACAAAAGATTTCACTCATTCAAACTGAAAAATGCTTCACACTTAACTTACACCCCCTAGAAAGGTGATCACATCCATTACCCTTTACCAGCCTTTTAGTTGTGGTTGGTTCCTTGCTCATATTCACATGGCACATCAACAACATTTCCTGTCCTACACACAGGGAGACTTATGCTTGCTCTTGTTTCACCCAGAATGGATTTTTGCACCAGCATTCCATTAAGTCTATCCAGAAGCTGAAGGTTGTCTAGAATAGCACTGCCTGCGGTAATTACCAGAACCATGACGTTTGCCTCCACCTCTCCTCCTGTACTGGCCTCCCTGCTCTGACTTCCTGTCAGCCTCAGAATTGACTTCAAAATTCTGCATACGTTATTGAAAACCCTCAGCGGTGACAGCTCCGCCTATTTGAATGAGCTCCACTATCCCCAGAGCTATGGGCAGGACAGCCTCAGTATCGTAGTGCTGCCAGCCACCTGGCCGCTGAGTTGCAAATCATGGGTGATTGGGTGTTCTGTCCCGCTGTGAACAAGCTGCCTGATCATTGTCTCAGCCTTCCTCAGCACTTTCAAGATTAGGTTACACATTTCCACCTCCTCACTTTCTCATGAGGAATTAAACCTTTTTAAACAGCTAGTGGTAATAATTGTACTTATATCTTTGAATAAGAACATTTAGCGATGCATATTTGCAATGTGCATTGTCATTTGACTGCAAATGCATCATAGCTGTTTCATTAAGTGATGGACTGGAGTGTAGGAGCTAAAAATCCTCATACATTAAAATTGAAATCCTTGGCACTCATGTTCCTCCCTCCTTTGTCATTTGCTACTCCTTAAAAATTGCCTAGGCTGCATTTTTAAGTTAGGTAGAACACACATATGGAATTTAGGACACTGCAGCTAATGTTTCTCTACCCATTGAAGCACTGAGCTGATTAAATTAGCCATTCACGTAATTGAGTTTCACCATGCTATTTCTTTCTGTTCTTTGGCATGTTTTGACTGAATTGTCGATGAAGTGTTGTATTAAGCTGTGCGCACTGTTAATCACTGCTAATCTTTATATAAATCTGTTCGAAGATAATGGTGAGGTCTTACATTTTAAGTTGTCAACATGAACACCAATTAGTCTAGATCTCTTCCATTTTTCATTTTCTCCTTTTTCCAGACAAAAAAAAATAGTCAATTGTGTAAGTGTGACAAACTTATGGATATATACAAAATATATGGTGGAAGGATTCAGGGACATGAACATGGCAGTGCAGATGCATTCATTGAAACTGAACCACGTTCAAAAAGCTATGTGAAATGCATAAACATGATTTTTCCATCATTACTGTAAAGAATATGTTAAATTGCTGCAAGGATACTCAGGGCAGGAATATTAACATCCAAGATCAACACTGGAGGATGAACTGGTTGACTATCATCGGCATTGTGCCAAAATCAAAAATATTCATCTCTTTTCCTTTTCCTCTTTTCACACAATTTCAAGCTATTTTTGGTGGTGTATTCAGATTTAAGACTTGCCCTTGGTGCAGTGATACAGAACACACTTGTGAATCTGATGTAAAATGATCCCAGTATATCATAGTTAGGGAAGCACAAAGTGCTACTTGAGATTTCACACTCGACCTGTTTCCTCTTACAGAGTTCTTTACAGTTGCTGCAGCGCCAAAATGACATGAATACCCATTTTAACCTTATTTGGCCCGGGAGGTTTTAAGCCCTCAAGTGTGAGCATTTTTCAGAGTCACATAAAGATGAGCGCAGCTCCTGGAGCTTTTAGTCCAGGTTGAACCATTAAATTGCTTAGAATCTCTAAAGTAAATATAAAATGTTGAGGTACTTTGATGAACCAACCCTGCGTGGGTTTTCCATGCATCTTGACCCCATTGTCACGCTAACGACTAAGAGCAGCAATTTAAAATGTATAGCTCATGTAAGACAGTTACTTTTATTGTTTTTTTATAAGAAGGGGGGTTAAGAAATGGAAAGGAGGCCCTTGTTGGTGTAAATGTTATTATGCCATTTTTATTCCTTCTTCGTGTATGTCGTTGCTGTTATTCCTGCTGTTGGAAATACACAGTACAGAGTGTACTGGGTAGAATGAGGCAGAGTAAAGGGAGAGATTTCATAATGATTTTCCAATACAACTGCTGCGATGACAGATGAAATGTTGATTGCGGAATCCATTATATTAAAGCATTTATCAAACTGTGTTTCTTGTTCTGCTAGTGCCACAAGGGAAGGCAAGCAGTATAATTCATGTGAGATTGATTGTCTGATATTTATGATAAAGTGACATGATATCAGGCCTATTTCATTAAAGTTGATCTGTGGACACAATTGTGCTCTCGCTGTGCTGCATTTCCAACTTAACGGCCTGATTTTGTCTTAATACAGTCACAAGAGAGGTTAGGGTTTATCTTAATACAGTCACATATGTCAGATATGAGGGTAGAGATTATTCTTTTAGCCTCCACGGTTTTTGTATTCAGTGAGGTTTACTGTAAGTTTGTGGCTTAAGACCAAACCCCTATCTGAGAGGTTATTCTGGGACGTGTTGAAGCATGAATTTACATGGCACTTGTCTTAATATCTAATGTGTCCTACTGGGCTGGCTGCTCAGTACTGTCACTGAGCCAATTGGGGAAGTAAGCAAAGTAATTTGTGAAGTGTTTACGCACCTGAAATTTTTCAGCTTTAATGAGTGCTTTGGCATGGAGTAGATTTTTATTGATGAGCTTTTTTGTGAGGATTCTCATTCACCTCAGGGTGAGAAGGAAAAGCAGTATTGTCTATACACTTTTACAGAGCAGGAGAGGCACCTGCACACAGACTCACACACACGAAACCAGACACACATATGCACTCACACACATTATAGACATGCATAGTCACACAAATGCACTCAGTTGAGCATACACAAACACACATATGTAAACACACACTCACGCACTTCCTGTTGAAATATCTTCAGGTTTGCCTGTTTGTATTTATTTGATTAAGCACATGTAGCCTAGATTCAGCAAAATAGTTTTGCATGCTGTTTTTAAATGGTATTATTGTTTTTTGATAACACAGCTTCAGCAAGTACACCTTTGCCCTTGAATTAATCGCTCTTACAGAATGGGAATTTTACCCAATGTGACAAGCAAAAAACCGTACCATTGAAGGCTAATTTCAGCCCAATCACACTACTGCAGAGATTAACTTTTTGGTCCTCAAATAGATTATGAATATAAAAATATATCTATAAGACATCCAGATAATTTTTGAAAATTTTTTCTTCACAGATTATCACATTATGGAAAAATACTTGTGGGATCAACAGTTACTTCTCAAGATAGCTGGCTACCATATGATGACAATGTTAGAATGTTAGCTAGATTTTCCAGACCTCTGCTCACAGTCTAACTGGCCTGCTGTCTTGGCAAAAAACAGCATAGTTAACATTCCTGTAATAAAAATACATTCCCTGAGTCATTTTTACAGTGGTTGCAACCACAATTGTTGCAAGTTTCCTTGCTAGCGTTTGGTTTCCTTGCTAACCTCTTTTTTTTCATCTTTAGCTATTTTCCTATTTAGCTGGCAGCTAATAAAATGAATTTATGTGACAAATAATTTGAATCCCGTGGTCAATTATTTACATTAGATTTCCAAAAAAAGTGCATGAATTTGATCTCCACCATACTACTCTATTAGCAGCTAATAAGCACTTAATTAGAGACATTAATTGACTTCTTATGCTCTGCTGCTGCAGTCACAAAATCGGTTGAGGCAGCAGAAAAGATACCATTTAAAGGTTTCAGTAGTCTACCAAAGGTGCAACAGTGGGCTTCTAATTTATTCCTTTTTCCCTCACAAATTGGAGAGAAAAATGTGAACAATGAGAATCTTTTTACAGTAACCCAAATGCTGCATTCAAGAATTTCAGTGGAATTCAAACCCATCATTGTCTCTTTTCTGTAAATGTCTATGTGAAAGAACTCTATAAAACCCCTCCCACTCAAGCCCACTCTAGTTTACACACATACCTTATTGTGTGTACTGTATTAATGTGTTGTTTTTTTTAATCGTACAAAACCTAGGCTTTTAAGCATTTCCATTGTGCAAAGTATACTTTCGTCAAGGACAGTGTGATGAAGACAGAAAAAAGAAATCTCAGCACATTACATGCACACTTGAGAAAAGGACTAAGTCCATCTTATCATCACATTGCTACAGTGTCACATTTTATATCAAGGACAGAAACATCTCACCAGCTCTATGAATTAAATGTGCTTTCACTGATCAATGAGACTGAATGCAGCCAGTAAGCTGTCCTCCTTGTCAGTTTCTGAATGTTAAAATGAATGCAGTCTGTAACCTCTCTTGGTCTTGTACTGTATGTTAAGGTAAATTCTTTCAGTGAGCTCTCCAGGTGTTGTGCTGGTGGTTAAAGTGAATGCAGTCATTCTCCTGGTTTACCGTTGTAGGTGTCCAGACTCCTCTCGACCAGAAACCATTCGGCCCTGCCTGCTGCCCTGCAGGAAGGACTGCATAGTGACTCCCTTCAGCGAGTGGACATCCTGCCCCTCCACCTGCCTCACAGGTGAAGTGCTCTGCCACCATTTGTTTCCTCTCATCAGTCCTTAATTTACCCCTTTCTGTTCGCACTGAAATAATCAGAACCACTGACCTTCCAGCTTTCAATCCCTGTACACCGTAGATGAAATAAAAAAATAACACAAACCCCAGGTTTGTTTGTGTGCTTTGTACAGGCTAATATGTTCTCTGTGGTTTATTATTAAAGGCATATTGATTTGTTTTTGCCAGGATTGGCTGGTCATTTTCATGTTTCTGCATGTGTGAGATGATATCTGTGAGGAGCTTGCTGAAGAGTTTTCAGAAGGCAGCCATTAGTGCAGTTTAAGCTGCTCCTACCCCTCCATCATCTGATTTCCATATAAACATCAAGTTTCATAGCAAACAATACTTGCATCTTATGACACTTATAAAGCTTTCATAGCGGGAGATAGATGCAATTCAAGATGCCTTTTAGAAAACACTCCCACTGAGCATTTAGATGAAGCAAATTATAAAGGAATGCTATAATGCTTGAACTTAATTATTAAAATGAAAAATGAAAATGGCATTATGAACTAATTAATTTTTATTTAAATTTAACCTGGTAATTGTTGACTGGTAACATTACTTTTCACATTGTTTGATAATAGACATTCAATGCATTCTGAACAATACTGTCCCAAAATATCAAGCTGTAATTGGGAGAAATATATAATTTTGTAAAATATTCATCCTTGAGTAAAGTTGTTCTGGCCTATTAAGTCAAATGAGGATGTGATCGCACTTGAGATTGCACTATTTGCTTTGTGTATTAATTAGTAGATTGCAATGAGCCATAGTGCCAAAAGTAGGACTTTTTTATCAGTTTGGCTCCCATGTGCTATAAAAGGAGATACAAGAGACTTAATCACCAGTGTAATTTATGAGAAAGGAACTGATTTTCTTTCAGATTGCATTTTCAAAGTTGTTATGTAATCCTTTTAACCATATCATTTCAGAGGAAAGATTTTCATTCTTGTCCTTACTTTTGCCTCCTGTTTCCCAGTCAACACAACTGCAGCCACCCAGTCGCGTTACAGATTCATTATCCAGCATTCAGCCAATGGGGGACAAGAGTGTCCTGATACACTTTATGAAGAGAGAGAGTGTGACATGGTCCCTGTTTGTCCAACATACAGGTAAAAAAAATGCAAACATCATCAATCGGTCCATGCAAAAGAGTGAATAATTTAAAACTTCTGGGTAATTTCTTTGTTCTATTTTTCAAAGATCATTCTGCCTGTGTTCCAAAACCACATGTGTTATATCATAGTTAATAACCAGAATAAAGGTCTGCATGATTATATTCTCAAACAAGAGAGAGGTTATATTGAGGTCAAATACAAATCCAAAATAAATGAAACCTGATATTGATTAAATAACTGAGCATCTGTAAGGAAATCACCACTTGAAAGAGGTAAATGCATGAAAACTGCATTTCCTTTTGTTCTCGTCAAGCAGAAACCACTCAGTATTTCTGGCCTCTTTCTCTAAGACTCCACAGCCCGCCAGAAATACATTCTCAGTTGGATATTATGCTCAGACTAATCATTTAATTAAATTGTATTTTTTCCCAGCTCCATGTCAGATTCAGTCCCTCAGCATTCGAGGGATAATAGAAGTTGTTGTTCTAAAAATTACAGTGAAAAAAGCAAAGGTGCCCCTGACCAACAAATCCAAGTCATTGTAGTTCCAAGGGTTTATATGTTCACTGTGCCAATGAAAAGGCTTCCTGTGGTGTCACCATTCATCAGGGGAAAACGATTCCATTTTAAATAGTGTAGTATAAAATAATACAACATGTATGTGGGCTTTCTTGCACATGTCCAAAACTCTTCACAGGTGGAAGACAGAGAGGTGGAACCAGTGTACACTTGTGCCTGACTCTGTCCGTCAGGGGATGACAGGAGCAGGAGAATCATGTGGCCAAGGGCTAGAGACAAGGGGTAAGCTGCACCAATACAGCTTCAGGACAATTTCTTCAAAGCACAACACTCAGAAGCTATTATTTTAGGATTAATTTCACACTGTGTAATTGCCTTGGTTATCTGGTGTTTTGTAGATGTAGTATGAGTTAAAATGTTGAGCGTGTCATGTTCACGCATGGCTCTATTCTAGGCAGCTGCTCAGCTGTTCTGTGTATGGCTTACCGGCCCTCAGTGACTAGCACTTTGACAAAGTCCTTAATTTGACAACAGACAGTGACAGCAACATAAGGAAACTGCCAATTTGTCCACTTCAAATAGATCTGGTCAGTGGGAACTGTCATGCAGTGAAGACTTTGAAAACATTATTTAGACACAGGGGTGTTTTTCCATTAATGAAACCCACAGTGAGATGACAGCTCTAGTGAAGGGATGGAAAAACATATTTTTTTACTCGTGATTTCAGCTTTCACCCATACACCATCACACACTGTCAAACACTCACACGTGTGTATACAATAACACGCACATAAACTCATATGCATCCCAACCCTCACACACAAAACAAACAGGAGCACATGCAGAAAGACAACACACATAAACCTATTGTACCAAGTACAGTGATCAAAGACATGCACGTAAACAGACTGGCCTGCAACAATTTGTAAACTACTACGATATACAAACTGGAACATGAGTTGGTTATGACATGTACACCACGTGCCATAGTATTTTTGTAACTCTACATATACAATGGGGCTGATTTTTGCGGTCATTACAGTATTGTGAAGATGCTAGACATAACAGAGTTGGTGGAACATTTCTGTGAATCCAAATCAAGTTTTCAAATGTTGTGACCCAGGCAGTGGTGGAAGTGGCAGCAGTGTGAAAGGTTTAGTTCACTGTGGTGAGGGCTGCACCATATTACAGCCACATAATGTGTGCTTCCTTAACTCTTTAAAGAGTGCTGAAATAGTTGGTGAAATTCCAACTAACTCAGCCAGAATCACATACTTCAGTGTCACAGGTGCACAACCAAGGAGAGAAAGGAAAACCCTGCAATTAATTATTGTGTTGAGATTTGTCTTGAATGTTTAGTTTATTTCAGCAAGAGATATTTGATTAATTTGTTCTGAAATAATCTTTAAGTGGCAATAAATATCAACGTCAACAACATGTTTCCCTGATTATATTTAGGCATGATCTCCTTGGCTACAACTTCTCAGCCAGCATATTTCATCTGTCTGGCCTTCATCAGTACCTAAATTTCAGTCTTGAGGTATTTTAAGGTCTATAATGTTGCATCATAGTGTATGACTAGATGTCTGTTCTCTAGAAAGCAATATACCACAAATAATACACTGACTCTCTGTGAAATGAATTGCAATACATCTCCCAATCAGTCCCAACATCTGACATGCAGTTTCAGTATTCCAGACATCTGCCTTGTCACAGATCTAGCTTTACAGAATCTGCTGTTTTAATCCTTTATTTAACTAGGGAATGTCAACTGAAATCTCAGTTCTCTTTCCCAGTCATGACCTGGGGAATACAATCTGAAGTCAAGCTGAAGGAGCTTTTATGAGATGTTGCAACAAGTTGAAAGTTCATTGAAATGATGTTGCATCAAGCTGAAAGCGCACAGCCTTCATGTTGTGCATACACTATAAGCCACAGTTTTATTGGATGGTCTTAATCCCCCTGGCAGCTAGTTGCCTCACATGCCTGCATGACACATGACATAAATCAATTGATTGAATCAGTTAACTCATAATGAGATGAAATGCAGTAAATTAGCATGAAAGTCTTGTGAGCTAGAGGATTAATTGTGGTAAAGATTGGTTGTCTTCCCTAAGTGTCTATTAGGCGTACACAGTATATGTACATGTATGACTGTGGCTAAAGCAGCACTAAACTGTTTCCATTAGCCCCTAGAGGTATTTGTCATGGGTTGAAATGGCATCATTTATTCTACACTGAGTCATTTTACAGTGTTGATTTATGGAGGCTGTTGTAGTTCATTGTTTTGATCAGAAAAACTTGAAGTTCACAGCCAGTCACTTCTGACGCCTCTTTTAAAAGTTCTTAATTACAGAGCATTTAATGCTTCAGTATTTTCTATATTTTTTTCTGTCTGCATTTTATGCCAATGTCTAGCCATGGGGAAGGGCACTATTTTAGAGGACAGAGAACAAGTAAAAGAAGAATTGTGTGTGTGTGTGTGTGTGTGTGTGTGTGTGTGTGTGTGTGTGTGTGTGTGTGTGTGTGTGTGTGTGTGTGTGTGTGTGTGTGTGTGTGTGTGTGTGTGTGTGTGTAATTGAGTGTGAGATTGCACTGCTCCTCTGAAGTCTTTCAAACAATTTGGTGTTAATTGAATATTTTCAGAATAGGACAATGAATGTCTAAAACCTTTACAAATAATTGAACCAAGTAACACATCTGATTTGTATTACATCTGAGTTGCACATTCCATACGGCATTGTTGACTTACATCCTGTTTATTTGGTTTCTTTCCATCTACTGTCGAAATACAGTTTAACTCCAGTGTACAATCAAGGTTCCCCTCCCCCCAACAGGAAAGTACAGCTGTACAACAAGCAGCTTGAATCAAACAATAAAGTATTGTGATAGCTGTCAGGCACTTCTACTTTAATGAATCCTTAATTTATTAACTTCAAGTGCACTTCTTCCAACTTAACTTTGACCTTCTCGTTGACCTTCGCAGTCTCATCATGTGAAAATGATTTAAAATAATCCAGAGTGTATGAGTTAAAAGTATCAAAGAAATGACAGAGAAAATGCTCATTAAAAATAAAGAGGTCCACTAAGCTGAGATCTGACCTTCTGCCTATCATATCCCACACTCAAGTGATTTTATTCACATGAACTCAAATAGGAGGAAAAAATGACTGCTTATTTATGTCACTTCTTCTGCCAAGGCTGTACTGGAGTGCCTTAGTGACAAACTGTAACTGACCTTTTGCATGTGTTGAATGTCAAGTATTGTTAATTTCATTTTGTGTCCCACCTAGTCAAATATTGCTCTCATAATGTTGTCATAATGTGTTAGAAGTTGTCATTATTATCTCCATAGACATAATTTATATTTTGCACAGAACTGGCTGTGTCTAAATAAAAACACACTTAAATGTGCACTTTTTGCCAGTCAAAAATATCAACATACTCACACTTGTACTGGTGAAAATTATCAATGCATGCCTGCAGAATTTATCAGCTATACCTAATTGTATAAGCAAGAGTCCTTCCAAAAAAACCCTCTCTGTGTAGAACTAGTACATTATCATAATGTCTGATGTCAAGTCCAAGTGTTTTCATGAGTTCCCAAGAGCAAAAAATTGAAACATCTGGGTAGGTGAAAGACAGTAATTATATGGAAAGTATAAGCTCCTGCACAGGTGTGGCTTATCCATTGAATAAGCTAATAATATTCAAGGATGCATATGGCCATGTACTCAAATGCTGAACAGGCCTGGTCTTATCCTCACTTGTCACGTTCATGACTGATCATCAGCCTGATGAACGATCTCTGTTGTGTCCCAACACCACCTAACTTTGCAATGGTCTTTCATAATAAATAAACAATAATTTAATACTTCTGACTAATCACTGACTTTCATTGGCAGAACCTGTTTGTAAGTATTCAGTGCCAGAAAATGATCTGTTAAGCATACTTTTCTGGGGCCAACCAAATCCACCCTAAGGAATCTGAGGGCACCTATAAGCCTGTAGCCTCATAGGCCCATGCCTATAAATCAAAGAATCAAAGCATGTTTCCCAGACATTCAGTCAGAGACTAGTCATCCTCAAGTCAAGGCTACTTATTTCCAGAACTGAAGATGGTATGCCGGGAGATGGATGGACCCCCAATGGATTCAGTTCTATCTGTTATCTTGGAGTTCAGATGTTACACTGGGACAGTTAAGACCGGTTGTTTCAGGCCGACAGTATTCTTCTGCTGTGGAAATGCAAATTAGCAGGCCAGGGTTTATAAAGACTTGCTGCATCAGCATTAGAGTGAATAAATTGTAGGGCAAATTAGAAAAGCAGTAAATTGTAAGAAATGAGGCAACAATGAGGCTGACTGAGAATAACCACAGAGAGGAAGATTGGGTGGCTATTGTTTCTCAAGCAATAGAATGTTTACCAATCAAGTGAGCTGCAAGACAATAGTGGCCTGCATCCTGTTTGGGAGGATGGAGTTTGTTCAGATTTAATTTTTGTGTACTAAACTGGACACAGTTGAATTGCTGTCTCCAGCAGTGTGTAATAGTAAGATGTCTGTACATTTCCAGTATAATGTGCAGAAGATGAGGTGATGCTATCACGGAATAATTACCTGCACTGTGGGACCACCATGTGCAGGTTGAGTACCGGTCAAAGCTAAGTAGCTTGTGTATGTTTGACCAAGCCATCTGCACTGTTTAAAACATAAATGCATAAAAGCAAAATACTGATGTGCTTCTAAACATTGTGACATAAAAATATCAGTTCCAGGTATACCAATTTTATGTACTGCTGATACTGTTATTAAAAACATATGTATTAATGATTTAGAAAGAGATTAAATATCTAGTGAAAAAATGTTGACTCTTCATGTTTATAAGCGTATTGAAATGGTGGTATCACTCTTTCACTCAGCTAATTAAATGAGTTACCTATCCACTCTTTCACACCTTTATAGTATGAGAAGTTCAGCCAAAGTAACAGCACTACCTAAGTTGTCAGTGGATGCAGGTGCCTCTGACTTAGAATAGGGAATAGGGAAGCACATGGCACTGCAGGGGGACTTTGTTTTTAACAAGATGTAGCTGCACTCCATTCATTTGTTCAAAAACAGTAACCCCTGAATAGCCATGTGAAACAGTGAATGTGACATCAATTCCTGCAACTTCATTTTAAAGTTCACTTTGAAAACTGACAGTTAAAAGTATGGGACAAACACATAACGGAACATGGTCAAAAACTGTATCACTTCAAAAGATTATTTTCTACATCATGGAAGCTGAGAGTGATGTCATAAGATTTAACTATTGGAAAACTGAAAAGGGAGGTTCATTTATACACAGCAGGTCATTTAAATAAACATACATATGATACAGTAGTACAACACTACTGATGCATACAAATACATCTAAACATTTGTTTTTTCTTTTATTATGGCTCTTACACAAGTTGTTAAGTATTAGTAAAGCAAGGGCAAGAATTTGGACAATTTGAAATTTTACTGCAATTGAATAAATGAATGTATTTGTAATACACTGCAAGCAGATGTAAACCTGGTTTGCCATTCAGGGCCCAAAGCATTAAAATGGCACAAAGCAGACAGTAATCTGATCATAGCTGTTTGAGATGGGTATAGACAAAGTTTTCCCTCTCTTTCTCACCTGGGTCACAGAGAGCAAGGCTGTGGCAGTTCTGTCATCTGCATTTAAATGCAGGCGCATGTCGTGTACAAAGCACTTTCTTCCCCCTCATGACGAAAATGCAGTCTGCTCCAGTTTTGTGAGCTGAATTAAGAGATGATGTAAGTGCAAGACCTGCGCAGGATGCTGCCGGAGGAGCTTGTATTTTACACTTTGAAATGGAGCACAGTAGGAGGGCTTCTGGAGGCTTCAGCATGCTCTGCATTTATAACATAACATAACGTAACTTATAATAAGGGATACAATCCCAAAAGTGTCTGATGAAGACTGCTGCTATCCATTTTGGGTCTGATGTGTGACAGGCTACAGCCTAGTG
This sequence comes from Albula goreensis, assembly GCA_022829145.1. Classification (NCBI taxonomy): domain Eukaryota; kingdom Metazoa; phylum Chordata; class Actinopteri; order Albuliformes; family Albulidae; genus Albula; species Albula goreensis. The sequence goes on along the minus strand of CM040746.1, from coordinate 14,396,230 downwards.
GTTAAGGTGCTTGACTGGGACCTGCAGGCTTGGTAGTTCAAGCACCAGCCTTCATACTGATTGAACTATATGCAAATATGCATATGCCTTTCTCAAACTCATATAGTTCTGCTAAGGTGTCCTGTAGTATGTTAACTGTATCATTGAATGAGTAATAAAGTCAGGAGATTTTAAGGTAAATACTCTCAAGAGTTATGGACAAGGGTATTTTAATTGGAATAGGTGTTGCGTGTCATTCAAACTAGCACAATAGAATTTGCGATTATAAGCATGTCCGTATGCTCTTCATCCCCTCTGCTGTGGAATTAATGAGTATTGGAGAGCCACATTCTCAGAGAAAGAAATCTGACAAGCTCTTTTAAAGGGGGAGAAAGGTCCCTCCAATGTCCTTTTGAGCAGTCAGCAAACATCGTCACCTTCCTGAGGGACTGCATTATTATAGCTGATCCCTGTCACAAGCCAGATAAGAATAAAATGTTAATGATTTGGAAAGAAGATAATATGAGCTATCGAGCTATAGAGCTGAGAAGAGGTAGAACTAATTGTGATAAAAATGGGACCAACTCAGAATTCCACTATTGTTAACCTTAACACTGCTGGAACTCAGCTAAGAAAATTTACCATCCAGCTTCAGGTTGATGCTAATCTCTCGACAGTACTGAAGAATGCAGACAATATATGATTTGTTCTTGGTAGGAGAAAATATTTAGACATAACTAAAATGCCTGTATTATTGTCACTGAAATGTTGTGAACACTGTAGAAACCTATTTTGTGCAACAGTCAGTGATCTGTCACATTTTTTAAAGAATATTAAAGTAGAGGGAAATGGGGAATGGTTGGATTTAACACAGAGATATGTAGTTTGTCGTTCATTTTGAAGAAGCTTGTCTTTTTGTCATTTTTATCTCTCCTGTTGTTAATCCTCTGATATCACTCTCTCTCCCAAGGAAACATTGATTGTCACAGATGCAATCAAATGTCATGAGCAAGACAAAACTCTTCAGCTGGGACCTAATCAAATGCACCAAGTCTCTTTAAGAGCACATGCAGTTCAATCAAAACAGATTCTGTGTGACAAGTTTCTGTCAGTATATAATATTTTATTTAAGAAAAGCAAACATGTGCTTTGGAATGTAGTTTTCTCATTCTGACATAGAGTAGTATATGCTGTTGAAGAGACCCGTGAAAAGTCCACTTTGACTGATTTGCATAGCAATCTAGAAGGGCATTTGATTGGCTCCTGACCTAAACTCACAGGTTACTAGTTCAAATGAAAAAACAATAGAAATTGTTGGCCTTACTTGAACAGCAGAAACAGAGCATTGAGTGACTTCTTGCAATATTCATTGATTTATTACTGAATCCTTCTTATGACTTAGAAATACTCGTGGTGTCTTTGTAAGCATCATAAACCCTTACAAAAGCACAAACGATAATGCTTGCTAAATTGCTTCTTGATCATTGTAACCCCCATCTCTGTGCTCTGCCTACACAGTCTTTGCTATAGATTGAAGTTTTAAGCCAAGTCTGTCTGAGGGCAAAATTTTAAAGTGAAATGTGAATCAATAAGATCAGTGAATTGCATGTTTCTGGATCAATGAAACAAAGATACAAGGGTGGTCAGATTTCCAACATACTGTAACTGCAGTTCACCTAAGGCTGTGTCCTTCAGATCAGTCATCCATATTCACTTCATTGATTTCAAATGGCTCACTAAATAAAAACTATTCAAAATGGCTCACCAAGTGAAAACATACTCATGATAAAAATGTTCTCTGCTGACTGTTCTTATGGCATTTTGGCAATAAGAACTGCATTAACTCATACGGTAACATATGAATAGTATGTCACACAAGCCCTGAGCAATATAAACTTGAAATACAGAACCTTTGACAACTGGAGCTAAACTATATCTCTGAGAATATCAGACTAACTATCAAACTAACTAGTAAACTGCTTGGTTTTTCATTCATTCAAACTTATGGGCCAACAGTAATTATCTAAACTAATAAGTGTAAATGCATACAATGTTTTTCCTTCCATATATAGAGTATGTATATCATATATGACAGTATATCATATTGTGAATTAATACAAAGAAATGATTAATACAATAATCAGCTGTTTTGTGGGAATTTTAAAACCTTGATTTAAAGTAAGTTTTTACTGGCAGTGTTTTAGTTATTGAAAGAACTGACATTCTCAAAATATCTACTAGACAAGTGTATGAGACAAATCCCTCTTGTACATGATTTTAAGTTTTGTGAATTATTGGCTTGTTGGGCTTAGCACATAGGAGAATGGTCAAGTTATTGATCCAGCTATAATTAATTAAACTTATCAGGGCCAGAGAAGGCATTTTTGTATAGTCTAATTAAAAATGGAAAGTTTATTGCATAGAGAATATCCATTAGAATTACTGCTGCTTAAAAGATTGGGCCTTCGGAAGCAAATTCACAAACCACATGTTTCAACAAACAAAAAAAGACAATGTTCTTTTGCCTCATAAAATCCCAGTATGTCAAAACATTTCCTTGTTTAAATTCAATCACTTATATTCTTATCTTCAATATCAGCATTTGTCTTCAGGTGTAGTACTGTGTGAATGATGTACTGGGGGCTTGTCAGTGCAATGAGTGCAGGCAGCTCTTCAGAAGGTAATGGCCTACCCAAAGCTGTCAAGGCTATAATTTACCTGCATGGGGCCTTGATACCCTGGAACGCACAGGGAGAAAGAGCAGCAGAGGATCACACTAGTGGAAGATGCCATGGAGCAAACACACACTGAGCTGTCTCGTTTCTTTCCTTAATCGCACATTTCCTGAAATTGCACATAAAATTGGGTATTTACCTTATTTTCTATGATTATGGAATATGAGAACCCTTGGGAGAAATGGAATTGCGAGGAACAATCACCATCTTTTTATTGTTAAAGCTTTATGTTCGATTGGCAGAGATTCACCTCCCATTTTATCTATTAGAATAAATGAAAGTCACGGCAAAGAGGAGGAGAAGAGAGTGACTGTACTGATATCCAATTTGGTCACGTTTTGCTTGGAGACATGTCTGTGACTGTGGCTGAGAGATCAAGGTGAAGCCTTAATTTAGATTGCACCATTGCCATAAAACGTATGATTATGAAAATTCCTCAGACATTTGATGAGCAAGAGTTTGAACCTTGCAGATGTGTGTTGTCAGGGAGTGACGGCCCCCTCCTCTCTGGTCCCTGTAGCGGTGATGTGCGTTGGCGAGGATGACGAGCCGGCAGACATAACGGCATGCCTGCAGTGGGCCGGGGTCATGCCACCACAGGTCAGGGGGTGCCGGGTGCTCTGCAGAGACGACTGCACGCTCAGTGGCTGGTCCAAATTCACAGAGTGCTCGAACTGTGGAGGCTGGCGCAGCCGCAAGCGATCTCTCACAGGTAATACACCATACCGACATCAGGTCTGTCTCTCACAGGTAATACGCCACACGTAAATTAGGTCTGTCTTTCACAGGTAATACGCCACACGTAAATTAGGTCTGTCTTTCACAGGTAATACACTGAAGCTACATCAGGTCTGTCTTTCAGAGGTAATACACTGCAAGTATATCGGGTCTGTCTCTCACAGGTAATACACTGCAGGTATATCGGGTCTGTCTCTCACCGGTAATACACCACTGGTACATCAGGTCTGTCTTTCAGAGATAATACACCACATGTATATGAGGTCTCTCTCTCTCACAGGTAATACACAACTTGTAAATAAGGTCTGTCCCTCACAGGTAATATACCATATGTATATAAGCACTGTGTCACAGGTAATATACCTCAGGTATATCAGTTCTGTCCCTCACAGTTAATACACTCTATGTATGTCAGGTCTGTCTCTCACAGGCAATAAACCGTAGGTATATCAGGCCTTTCTCTCACAATTAATACACCATATGTATATAAGCACGGTGTCACAGGTAATACACCTGTACACAGGTAAACTGTCTATCACAGCTAGTACAGTGAATCCAAACCAGTGAACTTTCTCTCTCAGCAAATACACAGTACTTACATCTGCTGTGATGCTCCCACTGGTAATATACTGAACCCACACAATCTCACCGAGGGCCTGCTCCTATTTGCGTGAGATATGTACTTGTCAGTGTTCAATGTCAAAACATGCTAATGTACAACAGTGATACATGAAGGCAGTAGACAGTTGCTGGAGCACCCTTGAGAACTGGCATAGCTCTCTCAAGAATTTAATCAAGTTTTTGTCATTTTCAGTAAAATGATTATCCAAGAAATATGTCTCAAATAAGGCCAAGGATTCTTCCTACTTTTCAGCTAAATGCAAAACAAATTGCATGGACATACCTGCATGGAGTGTGGGAGGAGATATGAGCCTTGATTGAAGACATTTTCTGTCATTAATGGGTTTAAGATTTGGTTGCTTACCCAAAATTTGAATCCCTCCAATGCTGAATCACAAAATAACAGAGAACCTGGGTCAGTCAGTGAAACAGCCCAGTTCCCATTCCGAACAAACAACCAAGAATTACCCCAGGGCTTGAAGAAAATACAAATCCTGCTCCTACCTCTAAGGCCAAAATGGAAGGCATTAAAAGCCAGTAAAGAGAAATTTAGGCACTGGATCAGGACAAAGATCCACTACTTTTCCTGAACGATCAAGCAGTTCAGCAAAGAACCACTATCACTAGCTGTAGCCTAGTACCACCAGTAGTCCCTCTGTTCAAAATTTTCCTCAAACACTAGATTTACAGTGTGTGACTCCTATGATGTGTATACTTGGCAATACATGTTGGAAATACTTTTTATATAAATGAAGGCTTACATTGGCTCATTGTATTTTGATGTTTTTTTATATGAGTCACACCATGACAAGTCACACAGAAAGTGTATTTTCACACCTACACTCTCCTATTGTTCTGAAATGGATTTGATTTGTGTCAGACTCCATATTGAGAATGATAAAGATATAAGGAATCCACATAAATGGATTGCGTGATCATGTGTTATCTGGTGTGTAAGCAGTCTGAGATAAGACTCTGTATGGAGTGCAGTATGAATATGGTGGAGCAGGAGTTTGTGTAAGGTGGAGTTTGAGCGTGTTTGTCTGATTGTGAGAAAAGTGGCATCTTCATGAGCCACATGTCTCAGTCTCCCACATTCCCATTATTCATTTCCACACAGTCACATTTTGCCCGCTGTGAACAGTTCTTATCACGGTGAGAATTGCAAAGTGAGACTTATTTACTAATGGGGTTAGCTACATAAAAATGCCTCTATGCTTTTTGTCTCACGCTCTGTATCTGGATCAAAAACAGTGAGTTTTTGATCTGCCTGGACTTCAAAGCTTGACCTCTGTGGGTTTTTTTCTTTCTGCATCAGGCAGTGCTAGTCTAAAATATCCCCGCTCTAATGAAACCAGCAGCTTGTGTCCCTTCCTCAGATTCCAAGGCATCCTACGAAACATTGCCTCATAGCCGTGTACTGTGTTTGTGTTTGCTTTGTGTGATAATGTAACATTTTCATTATTTGCAAACAAGTTTTCTTCTTGCACAAAAAAGGAAAAATAACAAAAGTGAACATCTTCAGGAGTTTTTTTTCTGCCTAAGCAAAAGAACGCAGGTCTTTTTGAGAGGAGTGTGAGACATGATATAGTTACCAACCTTTGGGGACAGATGTGGTGAGACGATGAGGTGAAAATGCGAATCTTCTATGTCTGTGGAGCAAGGAGGAAGTAAACAGATTGGGGCTGTTGGATTAACACTGGGAGTGATTTCACACCATTAAAGCTGTTTGCAATCAAACCTGCTACAGAACAGCAGAAACATATGCCAGTGTTCTGAGGCCCAAAGGAACAGAGCAGCTTTCTGAGGGTAGTATATGAGCCGGACACACCAAAGAGACTACAGCGCAGACCGACCAGGACGTTCATGATCATTACTAACAATCTCATCGTACCATCTGCGTCGGACCCAGGTGGCTTTCCTCCATAGAGACTGAATACTTTCTGACGCAGACTGCAAAGCAGATGTACAGTCTGCCCTGCGACTGATCTGGGATCAGCCCTACCCATAGTGTTTCTGCAGACTGTCAACTAAATGGAACACGCCATGGTAAAATAATAGTGCTGGCAATTTACAAATGTGACCCACTAATTTAATGAGGTGTTCATTCATTTTGTTATTTCCACAACAGTTTTTCAATCTGTGCTACCAATCTCAATATTTTTCAAGTAAATAAAGATAATTTTGGGCTGTATAACTGTCAGTGTAATAAGAGGGTTAAAAATCAATGAGACCAGAGAAGCTGACCTGTTAGAGAGCTTTTTATATTTGCTCAAGCTGTCCCTCTAACTTTGGAAGAAAACTTGCAGCAGTCGTGTTAGATAACTCTCCTTGAGTTACTATGCCTGCTTGACCCTTCTGCTGCAGTTTACAAAACAAATAAAGAAGAAAAAAGCTGAACAGATTATTATGCAGATTTATATTATATTATATAATTATGCAGATTTTATTGGCTGAATGCATCTATTCAATAATCAAAGGTCAATGATTTGCCATGATCTGGGCAGGTTCTTATATTCTCTTTGGGGACACACAAGTGTAAGTTAGTTTTGGTTAAGTTACTGTTCCTGCCTGAAAGTATGATGCACTATCATACTATGTCTTTTCTTGGTTTATTTAAATTAAAGAGTATGGACAGATGTACTCTCTCTCTTACAATGTCAGTAGGTTTGGGCACATTGGTTCATTGAAAGTGATATAAGTGACAGTGTAACTGAAAAGTCAGTTTGCCATATGAGTGAAAATACATCAATGAAGTCAAAATTACATGTGGCAGTACTGCTTCTCTGTGAGACTAAGCTTTCGCAAAGAACATATTCTCAGCAGTGTTAGTGACAGCATATCAGAGAGCAGCATATTCTTTCTTGATAAACTTGAAAGCTAATAATACTCATTTAGTGTAATGGACATGATTTATTGTGACTCTGTCATGTAGTGAAGTCTGGCAAGAGGAGCTAATAGTCACTCAAACTGTTATCTTTATGGTGTGAAATGACTTCATGTTTCCCTGCATTGTCATAATAGAGTTTGGCCAGTATGGAAAAGAGAGGTGGGGTGTTTGAGAGAGGAGGAGACGGAAGTTGTGTCCATTCTAGAATGTACAATGCCACTTGAATTGGGCCTTTCGTTTGCAAGTGTGAACAGGAATTTCTTATTCTAGTGGAGCTATGTAGAGCATTATGTACACATACATATGTGCATACAAATATGTACATTTGGTATCTTAACCGCTAGAGTAGTTTGATGATTGAATTTTATTTAACCCAGGAATAAGGCTTTGGCTTATTGTGTGATTACATATATGCACAGGGAAATAAAAAAATGCAGATTTACTGGGTTGGATGCATTGTTTCAGCAATCAACAGACCAATGTTTCCACATGAGTTGAGCAATTTATCACATTCTTTGTGGGAACACACAATTGATATTCATTATGCCAATTACACATAATCTTTATGTTCATTCAAATCTAATATGATACATTTCGAAAATGTGAAATGCACTCATGCTGCTTCCATTTCTTCTCAAAATAAACAAAGTTTAATAGCAGCAACTGAAATATTTTGAATTAATCTTCCCCTGAGGAAAGCAGTACTGATCTTAAAGTAGCTCATTTTGCGATTCAGTGAGTCAATATTCCTTGAATCCCTTGAACACACATATAGCTTCGGGTCTACTGTTTTTCTCTTGCCTTTTAAGCTTCCTAGTCTGAGTAGCTAAAACCATGATGTTTGGCCATGTTTCTTCTAAGAAAATTTTCAAACAGTTTTGATCTAACTTTCTTCCAGTTTTTTTTCTGAAAGCTTTGTCAGTCTTAATGAATTGTATTTTTGTGCGCTACCTAAAGGCGTCATGTCAGTAGCTTTTGCCTGCTCTCACTCATCCATGTTAATTTCTCCTCACTGATCAGGAACAGGCTATAGATCTTGACTAGATTGTTCTGTAACTGCTATCATTACTTAATTTAACTACAGTTTGCCATTATTTCCTGTGGCATTTTATCTAATTAGTTGCTAAATCACAGTTCTCAAAAAGTTGTCATCCTTTTTGCTTGGAATATCTGCCACTGTATATCCTGCCTGTGCTTTTTTGTGGAAATATCCATTCTTTACTCTAAATGCATATTCTTCTCTATTAAGCTCCCAGTCAACCTGTCAGCTTGAGCTCAAAATATCATTGTGATCATTGCTGGTTTAATGACATTTTAAACTGTGTTGATTTTAGTAGTGTTTGAATTTTTCCTGTCCTTACTAAATGGCTGTGTCTGTCTCTCCATGATGCAGGCCGCAGTAAAAAGAGAGATAAATGCCTCAGAGGGGAGCAGTATCCTCTGGTGGAGACAGAGGCCTGTCCATGCATAGAGTTCTCATCTCAGCCCTATGGGAACTGGTCTGACTGCGTCCTGCCCGATGCTCAGATACACGGCGCGCTGTATGGCTGGAGAGCATTCAGAGAGGTGAAGGAATGCGGGCAGGGTGTCCGCTACCGTGCTGTGGCCTGCGTGGACCAGGATGACCACCTTGTTGACCCTTCCCTCTGTAGCGACACAGGTAAGAGACTCACCAACTCCACCTTCTGTGTATAAAGGACTCTCATCACCCCGCTCTCTGGAGCATGTAAGACTCCTTGAGCGACACCCCATGTGACCTCTCCTGACATCCACTCATACATACATTATTGGACCCAATCAGGACTTTGCAGCTGACATTGCCAGACATGCAAGAGGTAGATTAAAAACAAGAATCCTCTTCTTATTCAAAGGATCGCTGTAAGAGTACGAGAGTTTGTCTGAGCTGTCAGTCCAGGTCTGACCTGTCTGTTCTCACACCATTATATAGATTTTCCGATGACACTCATGAATCTTTAATTACAGGGTATGTGGAGGAGGTCTGTCATGTCCCATGCCCCTTGGACTGTAAGCTGAGTGACTGGTCAGCATGGTCAGCCTGCAGCGCCCCCTGTGGCAGTGGGGTGAAGGTCAGGTCCAAGTGGCTTCGGGAAAAGGCCTTCAATGGTGGTCGACCTTGCCCTAAATTAGACTTGAAGAACCAGGTGAGCCTTACCACATTAGGGCTGTCAGGTTTCATTTTGAGCTTTGAATCTGTGTGAAAAGACTTTTTTCAGTCAGTGAAAAATAAGTTGGGCATTTAAATGAGTATATTAGCCACAGAGCTTATAAGTTCACAAAGCACCAATAAGCTTTATGACTTGAAAATAATTCTTCTTTCACACTTTGTTGGCCACCCCTCTGATGATCACTACACAAAACAGGTGTTAAAAGAGTAAAACGTAGATCCTGAGCATACTGGAGCATACAGCTGAAAGCAGCTGGTCAGAAGGAAATCAATCTATCATGAGGGTGACTTTAATGGATTTCTATGGTTTTTCCATCATTAATATTTATCTAACTGCAAACTATGCAAAACAAATATTGCAAGAAAACTGAATACACATGTTGCTACAAGCCACTCGCACGAGTTTAGGGCTGTAATTGTACTAAAATGCTAAATGTATGCCACTGTTGACAGCCCTAATACATATGCAAGGGTTGAGCTTGGAGGAGACGCAGACTAAACATACCTTAGATTTCTGTCTTACTTGCAAAAATATAATAACACTATGACAAAAAAAATGTTATTTGTACTTGCTAGTAGTGATTGTTACTAGTAGAGACAATCAGTCAAACTACATTATTTGGCTTTATAATTGTGCTTGTGAAGCATTGAACAACTGTAGAGGTCACAATGAGGATTTGCTGCACCGTTCTTCATGTTTCTGCTGTTGATGCCTCACAGGCTGTTTGCATGTGTGGCACTGGAAATGAGCAGTGTATGATTAAGCATTGACATTTCTCAAGGTTACAGTAATTAACATATACTGTACATCTGTTAAGTTACACAGGTCTTCTTGTCTGTTTTTTTTTTTAGAACAGGTTTTTAGAAGTAGAATTTAATTTGTTTGCACAAGACTTGCTTTGGCGTGGTACCTTTTTTTGTATTGTATTTCTGAAAGCCTCTACTTCTAAGAATTGCTACGGAGAATTGTTTCAGAAACAAGCACTTTGTTAGACTGGATCTTGTTAAAATTATAACGACAGTGGAAGGTTGCATGGATGTAGTCTTATCCCAGAAATCCTCATTCTGTAATTACAGCAGTTGAAGCAGTATTTGCTCCCTGCAGGTAGTATTGCATTCATATGATGCATTTGAGGCATTTCTGCTTGACTGTTAATGGCGGTTGAGCTTCCGTTTGGCATTGCTGTTTGCTATGGATATGAATTCCTATTATGCTCAATATCATCCAGCAGGTCCATGTTTGGTGTATAGTTTGTGCAGGGATGTTTCTCACTGCTAATAATTGGATGAAATTGTGTTCTTGTCAACAAATAAATTGGGTGGCCTGAAGTCTGCTTTCCCCTAGTTTGTGTAGTGGGGTAAATTTTAAATTGTTTTAGTGTACTGGTACAATGGTTGTCCAGCATCTGTAAATAGATATTGTTCCATTTTCTTTGTCTTTTAGTCAGTATTTTACCCAGTTTAATTGTAATACATTTTGTCCTTGCTATTGTGCAACAAATTAGAGTGAGTTTAGTGGCGTTTGTTGTTTTATAGTTTGCTGATTTATGTGCATAATATTCTTTAAAGCTAAGGAAAAATAGCCTTGAAAAGACTGAATCCCAATCTTTGTACAGTGAAGTATGCAGCAAGCAAATGATTGTGTTGTACAATGAGCTAATTTGGTCGACAGATAAATGAATGAAAAACAGATTTAACTTTCCCTTTTTCCCTCTTAGCAAGCATTCCTGATAATGTATTCCCTGAAGGGTCACAGTCTAAAGAGGAAAATTGTATTATGAATGCCTTTTGTATGCTTGAACAGACTTTAAAGGACATCCGTTATTGGAGGTCACCATGCAGATGAGGCGGCGTGCGTGAAAAATATTCAAATGTGTTCTTTTTCAGATCTGGGTACAGATGGTTAAGTGCCCACTAACAAGCTTAATATGCCCCCTGTTAAACTGGCCTCTAATAACCTGCCACGGAAATCAGAGTTTGCATTTGCTAATGCCTTTTTTTCATCCTTTTAAAAAGGGAGATGAACGCTCATTGTTAACATTTTGTTAATGGCCATATTGCACAGCTCGTATCGTCGCATCTGTCCAATGTTATTCGTTCAAAAATCAACATGGTGCACTGGTGAGGAAACTGTGCCCCTCTGTCTTTCACACAGAGAGGTGCTAAACTATGCCATGCTAAAGCCACCATTTCATAGGCCCTGTGTTGGCCTCTGCATGTATACACATGTGTGAGGTCATGACTACACTGCCTGGAGAGTGCATCTCTGAATGGCCTGCAGCTGTTGTGTAGTATGCTGTGAAACTGGTGTACATTAGCTGTTCTGTAGTATACAGTGCACCATGTACAAATTACATTTAGTACTACAGTACATTTACATGTCCTACAGTGTGCTGTGATTAAATTAGACAGGAGATGTGTAGCACACTGTGCATCGTGTTCACATTAGATGAGTTGTTAAAGTTTTGTTTTCTTTCATTTCTGTAAACTACTATTCTTTCATTTACATGGATGGCATACAACATTCTGTACATATCTCATGAAGTTATTTTACTTAAAGTAATTTCTCTGACTGGCAGAGAAATTACTTCAAGCTAAACTATTATTCATTAAGATTTTTAAACTGTGGAGATTGAAAACTGACTTTAGACATTTAACATGCATATTCTGTCATAATTTATTCTGTTCTAAAATATTATTTTCTAATAAACTTACAACATTCCAAAGGGCACTTTTGCTTGTTTCTAATTAGAAAAAGAAAATAGTTTACAAAGAAAAAAATAACAATGAAGAAATGGAATGTCTGTTTGGTTTGAATTGTGTATGTCCCTGAACAAACCAAATTCCTTGAATGTAAACCCTTGGATTGAATCTAACCCTTGGTCTCTTTAAGAAATATGCTTTTCAGTCAATCCTACTGACAAAGGTTGCATGTGATTTGTCAGGTATTAGTTTAAAAAAACTGGATTTTCACGCTGTATTGTCTGTTTGGGTTGCATTATCCAGGAGGCTAAATTCAGATATTACATCATGCCAATCATTTTGTGATAGCTTACCAGATCACAAATCCTATGATGGCAGTTCGTTACTAAGGCTGATCTTTACATGAGGTTGTGGTTAAGTTGGCCAAAACTCTGTGTGGGATTTAGTCTAACACACTTAGTCTCTTTAAAGATTTGTGTTATTCAGTTAAACAAATTTTCCCATCATAAAAATCTGTCTTATGAATATGCCATTTGTATGAAATGTCCTGATAGTTTCTGCATGCACTACTACAGATCCTTATTGTGTGGTTTTATAAAGTTACGTCTGAAATGTGCATGTTGTCTTAAGGTCAGAGGGTAGAGAAGTTAATGCTTTATTCTGTGGACATCATCTTTTCTGTGTAATACCTTCAAGTGCCAAACTTTTGTTTGTGCTGTGCTGGCATATCTGCCACTCCAATAATAGCAGCCCATTTTGAGGAATTAGCTTTATAAATATGTGTGGCTTACTGTACATCACAGCTCATTATCCTTTCCCTGTTGCACTCACACCCTGAACCCCACCAGCAGATGTTTTTGAGCTCTGGAGTGTTTCTGTTTGAGGTGATGACAGAGACGAAATTCAGACATCAGACATCACTTCTGAAGTCTGTTCTATAGGAGCAACCAATTTTCTGCCCCTCCTTTCCCTGAGGAAAAGCAGTCAGATTGGAGTATACAGATGTAAATTAGACCCTTTTTTCTTTCACAGTTCAAATGAATGTGGCTGACTTCCAAATATCACCATGTACAAATGACTTTTTGTTTAACCTCGCTGAAGTATTTTCATTTTCATATAACTGCAGATCTCAAAGTGGTTTATTCTTCTAATACCATAGCTACATGCAACAGAAAAGTTAACAAGGTATTGTATTACGACTATGATGTTGTTAACCTGTTGTTTTGCCTTTATTTGCCTTTATATTAAGTTCATTTGAGTTCATTTGAAAGGAATGTGAAACAGGCTTGCTTATTGATTTAGAGCAGTGATAAGGCAACTCTTTCTGGAACTATCTGCAGGAGTTATTTCCTATTCTATTTTTTTATGACTTCAGAAGTGCCCACAAACCATGTTACTATAATAGAAATTACAATATAATACGATGGAATCCTTGCAGACAACAATGAAAACTCCCTTCAGAATGAATTTTGGCAGAATGAGTTAGAATGAATTTTAGTTTAAAATGGTCTTAGTCTCTTTAAGGGCATATGCTGTACTGTTTCAGGATGAAAAGAGGGTGTGTTTTATTGTCTCCAATAAAATATATAAAAAAATAGAATGCAACTTCGCTAATCTAAGAATCTGCTGTGAAGGTTTATAGTGTGTAGTGCATGCTGCATTGCTACCCTGAAAGGCCTGCCTGCTCACTCTGAATGGGAGCAATTATGTGCTTCACAGAAGGATTGGTTGGAGATTCTTACCGCAGTTGCACAAGCTCCAAAAAGCTTACCCTGGCTCAACTGTCCCCTAAATGACTCTTATTTTAAAATCTCGGTCTGGCAGAAAAAATAATATTACTCAAACCTTTTGTTCAGGTCTTTTATTTACATGTTGATTACATCTTGAATTTAATTGATTTCTATCTCATCCCCTGTACATAAGCACATTGTTATTGCTGGTTTTCATAGTTGTAAGGCTTGTTGTCATGGTGAAGTACTGATATACCAGCTATTCAGACCAAGTCATACAGTAGTTTGTTCAGCTTAGTATTCATCAGTCAGCTTTTCACCGCCATACACCTGAGAAAATGCTGAATAATCAATAAAAAGTCAGGACTGCTGAACGATGTTCAGGGACAGTGCACTTTTTATTATCTATGTGCATCATTCTGTGCCATGCCAGTGGCTGTGCTGAAGGAATTTAAAAGGCACCCAGAGTTCTGCTATTGGAAAATTAATCCCACGTAATGCATGTCAGGGTTAGAGGTACAAGGCCTTAATTTCTATGGACCATTTATGTTCTTTTTTCTGTTTTTTTTCTTTCAAATTTACTGAAAACAAGTTTCAAACCCTCCATTAGGTATTTGTTTAGGTTAACGGTTAAATACTGAATGATAATTGAGTTGAGCTGGTCCATTGACTGACTGACTGATTCCATCATTTGTAAGGTCCAGCTCTCTACAAGAGAGATGTTTTTTTATATATAAATAGTTATAGTTGTATTTGTAGTTGTATAGTTGTATATAGTATATAGTTATAATGTTTTTTGTTTGAATATACAAAATATGAATATGGTGTTCCATTGAAAGGGAGCATGTATGATTTTTGAATAAAGATCATGACTTGTGTGTTCCTGCTTGGTGCCAACACACATGAAGAGAGCTGTGGGCTTTTATAGCAGCTTCCTGTAAAGCACAGTGCTGGGAGTGGGTCACTGTCCTTACAGAACAGAAAGAAGCTAAACAAAAAAGCCAATGAAATGGGCTCTGTCTGAACTGTCTACTGTAATATTACTCAGTAGAGGTACCTCCTCAACAACTACTCATTGCCCATCCAAAGAGATAATGATATCTGCCTCTACAATATCTTCAATATAAAATTAGAACTATTTGAGGTTTTCAATGAGTAAAATTATGACTGGCCGACAAGGTGATAGAGATATTTTTGTCTTTTCATGATGTGAGATCAGTAATGATGACGTACTTCAGGCTTGCAATAATGTGAAGGGAGATTGATATTTTGATTTTAGTTAAATCTTATTTGCATTAATGAGTGCTTGCAGACGCCTGCAAGAGTTTTTCATGTGGTAAAAGGCCGTTTGATTTAGAGAAATGTTCTGTTTGGCGGCAGAGCCTGATTTAGATTTAAAACTGTGATTAGCCATATCTAATCAGAAAAAGAGAGGAGGGGAAGAGTCAAAAATTTCAGACACAGACACGCCCCCATATCACAGTGATTTCCTAGGGTTTAAAATCATCTCTACACCTGGGAGCTGGAATTAGCATGTCATCATGAGGACAACATGGATTTAGTGCATGCAGAGCTGATAAGAGTATCACAGTAAGTCAGAGATAACCGAGCAGGGATGCCTCCTAATGTCTTTCAAAGAGATTATCTTCTCACAAGGAACTGCAGCTTTGAACATTATGGCATTGGAAATAAATGTACTGTAAGTGTCGAAAAGTCTGTTATCAACACTTACAGTGTGAAATGATTCCAAATAGCAATTTAAGTGCTAAAGGTTTCTGAATGTACAATGTTAAAGAACTCTAGTTATATTTCATCTTATTCATAAACATAAATGGGAGTTTTAGACCAGGCATGGTTCCATTAGATGATTGTGTATAACTAGTTAATTGTTGACTGTATTGTGTTGTAGACATTTTAACATAACAATTATAGTTTGGTGAGCCCTGAATCATAAACAGAAGGAAATCAATTCCACCTAGATTTCACTTCTAAGATAATTTATGTGACGTACATGTGCTGACTCTCATGCAGCATTGCTGAAATTATCCTCTAACGTGGTATTTTTGTCAAAAAATAAATGTATTTGAAATGTATTTGTTTTTAAAATGTAATCTCACAAAATGAACAAAAGGTGATGTTACTTTTTCTTTTAGTCAGTATAGTTTAAGGACCTGTGCTTATATATCTTGTTACAATAATCTTGATATTTTAAATCTGAAGCACTGTGCTGTAAGAATTGTACTATGCTTAAATATATTGAATGTTTTAGCATTCTTTATTGTAATTTCAATCCTTTTATATGTAGTTAATATTTCAGTAACACAGTAACCAACTGACATCACTAACTTGCTTTTAATTGTTACTAACATATCTTCAAAAATGTTTTTTGCTGGCTATCCAAAATGTTTACCTTATGTTGCTACATTTGCTCTTTTGGCTGGCCTGTCATTAAAGCCCCCCTCTGACAAAGGCCTCTGTCTCATTGTGACTCCTCCATCCCAAGCATTTGAGCAAAGGGACAGATTAGCCTTGTTGTTCAGGCATTTCCCATAGCCCACTAGACAATGTTCAGTGATGATGCACTGCAAGCATCATCACTTTTACCAGTCCTGGCTTCTCCAAAGGCCTATGAAGAGAATATTTTCTGTGGTAGAAAGCAGAGAGGGAGAGGTGACAGCAGGAGGCAGGGACAGCCTCCTGTGAACAGCAACATCTGTGCCCATCTGTACTTATTGGCTCCATTGGAATAGTAAGGCCTTGCCAGATGTATGGCTATTCATCTGTTCTGAAGGCACAAATGATTGAGTTTGGGTTCCTTCAGCAGTCAAGGGACAGTTTGAAGCTTAATGTTAAACTGTAAAAATATATTATGTTTTGTGAAACCAAATTAAACTTGAGAATCAGAAATATAACTACCCAGCTAAGTTACTAGCTACTTTACTTTGCATTACAAGCATTGAATGCTTATTGTACTCCTTTGAAACTCATTCACTGTTCCTCATATTTTCTATGATGTTAGAGGAACACAAAGTCTTCATTAGCATACTTTCATATGGCAGCCTGGCCAGGAGTGGCCACTTAACAGTGTTAATATCAATTCTTATCCCATTTACACTTGGCATTAAAATGTGACTTGAGCATATAGCCTGCATACTGATTGCATAAATGGAGCACAGATCATCATTATCTTCATGCATCGAAACTGAAACCCATCTGAAAGCTGACTCTCAAAGACACCTCCAGAGGTGGTTTGAGATGCACAATGGACATGACATACAAAAATGTAAATGAAGCAATGTGCAATATTCTTCCCCTTAGGATTTGTTATAACAAATCTTAAGGGGAAGAATATTGCACACATAAGTGAAAGAAATTAATGGATGCAGACCATGAAAACTCATTAGTGCAGTGTCAGGGAAGATGCTGTCCAATTTCTATCCAGGTTTATAGAAAGACTTTAATGCCAGGTGTAAACACATGAAGCTGTAATGTAGAGAAAAATGTATATCTCGATACAAAGTGGAATGAAGTTGCATTAAAATGTAGCCACTAATGAAACTGAAGACTTTTCCTCTGCATTTCCCCAGTGAGGCTGAGCCAATTCTTTCCTAGACAATGCAAACCTCTGGTCATAGCCAGTAATGGCATTGCTGGGACTCTCCGAACTCTCAGCTGGACCACTAACATGTTACCATAATTGAGCCATCTCTACTCTATGACTCTAGCACTGCTGACTGTCACAAACTGAGTGCCCACCAGTGTGAGCTAGCAATGCAATGATAACCCGCACTTGTGATATTCACTTAAAGCATAAATGGGATTTTACATTTTTAAAAGGGTTTTATGTATGCAAGATATTTTTATTTGTTTATTCAGTCTTTTATTTTGTTAGTGCATCATAGCATTAAACGCAAAATTAATACAGATTCTGCAGACACCCAATTTTGTGAAAAACTGGCTTACAACATAGCTAGAGTAGTATAGCTTACAATATAGATACAATATAGATCCAGCACATAACTAAATAATAGCTAGTAATGAAAATACCTTGCTAGCTAAATATGAATTAATGTGAATTCCGTTATGGCCAAATATGATTGTTGTTTTAAAGTAATACTCATAGAAAAAAAGTGATTTCAAGCAGCTTTAAAGGTTTTTCATTTGTTCTAATGGGGGAACCCTTAAAAGTTCACCTTAGGTACAGATTCTTTAAGGCAGGGGTGTCAAACTCCAGTCCTGGAGGGCCGCAGTGTCTGCGGGTTTTTGTTCTTTCCTTTCGACTGGTAGCCATTTTAGGCCTTGGAAACCGGGTGTGTGGACTCTTTAGCCAACCAGTGAGTTTAATTAATCAATTAAGTGCTAAAACACACCAAAAACCAGCTACCACTGCGGCCCTCCAGGACTGCAGTTTGACACCCCTGCTTTAAGGGGTTCTTTATATAACCCTTAGAATAAGGTTCTGCAGCGAACCTGCAAATGAAATCCATATCAAAGAAGAATGTTTGAGTTCCCCCAGCAGAATAAGCAAAGAACCCTTTAGAAACCTTGAGTGAAGCTAAATCGCAACCATTTTGGCATTTTTTGAAACTATAGATGTGAAGCTCTGTAAATGCATATCTCGTTGAAAATGCCATGCTGACTTTCACTCGCATCTTTGTCTGAGCTTTGTCTATGACTGTTTTCATAGCGCACATTCCAAATAAATCCTCCTTACAGCCAGGGGAGAAGTTGAAGCAGGTGGTAGGGCAGCACTTTCATTTGCTTGCTTTGTCTGCCATAGTTGGAAGTACCACTTTTTTCCTTTGTGTGTGCATGGTTTGACTAAGCAGAGATTGCAGCCCTTCACTCACTGAGTTGCAAGGCAGGAAATTCCATTTATAACTACGTTGCTCCATGCTGTACTCAGTCCAAGATTACTCCATTCTGTTGAGAAGTCTGCCTCCCAGTCAGATGAAGGGTTTAGATGGTGGGGATGAAGAGGAGTAATATTAAACTACCTGGAAGATTGACCTTTTGTCGTGGTGATTGTAGCTCTTTTCACACTTAATAAATGTGCTCTGGTGGCCCTTTGTTTTCCCCAAATGAGACTGTCTTTCAGAGATGTGACAGACAGACAGACAGACAGATATGTTTGAGCAAAGATAGTTCTGAAAGTTCTGAACTGCTGAACAGTGTCAGTCAAGGAGATGTGCTTGTTTCCTTTTTAACTGAAACTCTAGTTTATAAAGGTGAGATCTGACCAATAGGGTGAGATTTAGAGATTTAACAGCTGCAAATATCCTCTGGCATGGAGATTTTTCTGAGGTGAGATGCCCCTTTTTACTGAAAACTCTGGTGTGAATCTGCATATTCTTCAGACAGTCCCAAGTGGCAGAGGGCTTAATTTTCTCCTGGAAACTCTCCAGTTTCATCAGAATGTTCCCTATTCCAGATGGCCCTTAGTGTTTGCTTCTGTTTCCAAGGTTAGCCATGGCCATATCAGCTAATTAGAATAACAAAATGAGAAGAGCGGAAAATTTTGGAATAATGAATATCCACGAGACACCTGACAGCAATGGAATGCTGTTCCTTTCCCTGAGAAAAAAATCCCAGCTGCACTTTCAAATTAAATTTATTTACATGTGTAGTTTAACATACCCGTAGTAGACTACGTGACAGCTGTTGCCAAGTTTATGGTCTGCTTTGAAACAAACTGTGTGATTGCTGGTAATTTACCATTTAAGGAATGTGAAAAGAGAAAGTAGTTATGTGATTTATACCATTCAGACATGCCCAAAATACAAGCTAATATTAAAGATCCATCTAATAAAAATTATTTATTGTATTTTTTATTAGACCCAGTCATATGTATTGTGTAATATTGACTGGTTGTAAGAGAAACTTTGAATTTATGTATTATGTTGATTCAGGTAATTTGGGTGTTTAAAGAATTGTTGGTGTTTGTAAAGATTAATGTAAGAACAGTGCTATAGTATGTCATTTTATAGTAACTGTTAGACTTAAAAATATTTATGGTGTTAGTTACTTAAGTATGTCTTTCCTTTTTAAATGTCTATATTCTTTGTTTTTAGGTTCTAAATTTTAAAATTTTGTATATACACTGTGTCAATCTTGTTTAGGTTGTCTTGTCTGCTGTACATTTTGTTCTTGTAATATGAATATTCTTTACTGTGAGGGAGAGAAAAGACGGAGATCAATATAGAAATACTGTAAAAGTTGTCGAAGTGCATGTGCCTCATTGAAATGACCCTTTGAATCCCCTGCAGTGACTTGACATCTTTATGGAATTCAGTAACACACTTTATTACACTTTTGTGAGGTAGAACTAGTTTTGTGGCAGAACGCATTAGATTACACTGTCTCTTTGACTTGTGGAAATGGACTGACCTCGAACGCTCTCTGTATTGAGCATTGCTTTGTACGCTGGTGCACAGACATCTGTGCGACATCTTGTAAGTGCATTACAGTACATGATGAAAGAGACATTCATCTCCGCGAGTTGTACTCCGGCACAACCGTCTTCTGTCACATCCGGGGAAGCCAGCGACAGTAATGGCCTGCTCTATTTGAAGTTGGTAGTCAGACGGTGACACTTAAAGAGATTTACTGAGGGGCTGATAGTCCCTGGGTTTCTGTTTCTATTCAATAATCCTTCTATGAGAGGAGCTGTGTGAAGAGGCCTCCACGCACAGGGCCAGTGTTGACCCTCTGACCAAGGTCTGGAATAAGAGAGTGTGTACTGAGCTTAAGGGCCATCCAGTGACTCTCATTCAGGAGTGTCCAGTTTTACACACCTTGTAACTGTCAGTACACTGTCATTTGGGTCAGGTTCTCAGCTGTGTTATGCCACCAAATACATGTTTAATAATGCAAGATCAGTGATAGGTGCAATGCTTTAGTATGTTAATATTCAATATTTTGCCTGTATATTTGTGACATGTCTATTCCATTCATTTCCGAATACCCTTGTTATAATTAAAGTTCAAAGAGAATGAAAAAGTATCTGTCCATGAAGTAACATGTTTGTTTTCACATGTTTCAGTCTGTAAATTAATGCCACTATAAATGGACACCAGTGTGAAATGCCTTTCATTAAAATTTACTTTGACACTTGTGAGCTTTTTTTAGTAGTTGATACAGGTACAGCTTTGCAAAAGTGATTGCTGACATCTTGTAATTACCTGCAGATATTGAATTTGTTTCCAATGTGACCAATTAAGTCAGTTAATTAAGTAATTCAGTTCAGTATTCAGCTCTTATTGTGTTTTTTTGCAGAAGACAAACAGCCACACAGCCTCTATTGCACAACTCGTGTAGTGGTCTTCTCTGTCAGGATCGACAGTATAGTTTGTATTCTAATCGCAGGCGACCGCTCTCCTAACTCATATTGAACGTCAAGAAGCACAGATGCTGATACCTGTAGAGTTGCTAAGCATTTCTTTAATTTTGTTTTGTACTTGGTTAATATTAATCTTCGCAGAGTCATCGTGCAGACTGGGCAAACGTATCAGCTGACTGCAGCGTTTACTCCATTGGATTAAGCTTATTAAGACAAAACAGGCTGATTTGTGTGGAGGATCTGGGTCTTAATCTAATGATCTGCACAGTAATAGACTTCAAGAACAGCTGAGGGTGGTGAAACTAAGTTCAGCCACTTTGAGAAACAGATGAAAAGGAAGTAAATAAAAAGCTACAGGAACTAATGGACATATCGCTTTTTTTCTCCCCTTCTGCTTGTCATGCACTGCTTATATGGACGTCCACAAAGGCTCAGGTCAGTGCTGATCATTCTGTGTTTATGCTTATTTCCTCATTAGAGACACTGCATGCTAGGTGCGTAGCACTGAACTAGATGACCCCTTCCAGGTCCCGCTTGTGTTTTAGGGTAGTAGCAGTTTATTTTTATTTGTTGTGAGTGATGGGAATGGGTAAACCTGAAATGGAGCACAGTCTTAAAATACTGCCTATCTTTTATCTAGTGCCCTTTGTAAGACATTGGTTGGAATCAGGGGACTTCATTATGTAGTAACTAGTAAGCAGGTTCACCTGTTTCTTGTATTTCTTTTCTCTCAAAAATATGCACTTAAATAGAAACAGTGGAGGTGAGACAGAAAGGTGGAGGGGAGAAAGTAAATTTACCTGTAAGTGGAAGAAGAGAGCATTATTTGTTTTTAATGTCATGCCCTGTCAATACATGCCCATAGCTCTTTGAAGTGAGTACAAAATAGTTTACCTTCCCTTATTTCCTTTGAAATAGCTCTTGCAGGCGTCATATTGGGACAATATTGACATACATGTAAGTCTATTTTTGGATCAATACTGAAAAAATGACTGTTTGAGGTTCCCTAGAAAAAAGGTTTGCAGTAAATAAAGCCATTTCCCAAGCTGCCGAAATGATTTTTGCTGACATTTTAAAACTGTGTAGTTTATTTTATTGCCGGAGTATGGCTGTTTTGTTTTTCTCTGTATATTTAAACTCTGTTTAAAGCAATTTAAGCTCAAAGGTCATGTTTGCAGAGCTTAACAGGAGAGCAGGAACATGGCTCTTTTCACATACAATGTGAGCTAGCCAATAAAAAGACCAGAGTCAAGAAATGTGACTCGTGGAGAGGTGACCAGTTGAACGAGTGCTGGTTTTGTCTTGAGTGAAAAACAACATGTCCATATTAGGAGTCTGACGTGCCCGCTGCGAGCAGATGTAGGGACAGATGGGATATGATGTGAAAGGGTGAGCAGCGTCTGTCGAGCCTGTGGGGGTGTGGGCATTTTACACACCTCAGAAACACATGCACTGTGTGGCATCTTATCTGAATAAAATGTCACAGGGCCATATATTTTATGATATTCTTCACATTTCCTTAAATAGTTTCTTAAACATTGTGTCATGACTTTTTTGACATCATTGTAGATATTGGGCGATCTTATGACATTTTCAGCTTTTCTGAAATGGTATGTTGTTTGGTTTATCTCATACCCATGCTGTCCACATTTTTAAATTGTAATTTTGGGTAGCTTGGGTCACAACCTTGGAACTGATCCCTACAGTTTTAAATATTTGTAGAACAGTAGAGGGCTCTGAAAAAAACTTGCAGAGTACTGGTAATAAAATGATACAGTATTCTATGCAAAGTTGAAATTTATATGTCAAATTTTTTTAAACGTTATTAATATTTCAAAAATCATAGAGCCTGCACTGTATTAATACAGTCCTTCCATGAGCAATTACACATATTCAGAATTGATGACACCACCCTTTTCTACCAAACCAAAATGAAATATGAATTACCATCCACCATCCTACTGTTCAGACCAACACATTATATTATACATTGCTGTTGTATTTTGGTAAAGAGAAGGCCAAGTCAGAGTCTAGTCTGCGCTCAATCAAACACACTTAGGCCAAGATTCCATACAGCAATTTGCCTATTTTAACAATCTTAGCACATCATGCATGATATGAGGTGAAAACAGGATGTTTCGAGGTGGGGTTGACTAAATCAGACAGAAAATAATGACGTTGTTTTGCACAGTGTCCTGTTGCAGCTAAGGAATATATTGGGTAAAGATATGCTATTTTTAAATGCTTTGATAAACTATTTGCACTGTGTACTGGCCAGTTTGAAGAAAAATGTTATGCCAGTCTTCAGTTGTATCCACATCTGTTTGACACTTCATATTGTGATCACAAAGGCACCCAAAAATGTCAAAATTCATGGAGATCACGGAGGCTGTGGATTGCACACCACTGTGAACTTTTCCAGAAGTCAACAAATTCTATCTGAAATTAGAATGAAAGCTTGCACTCTAAAGCCTGCACTCAATAACAGTTTCTAAATTGCACTTACAAAACTATCAAAATCAAAGTAAAATTCATTTCAGGTAGATGTCCTGTTATATATAACTATAAATGTTGCACCGCTTAACTGTGTCCACTTGTTATAGATAAAGGGAATGGATAAAAGACCGAAACATCATGGTGCATTTGCTTTGCTTCACTTTGTTCCCACATCTCTCATTTCTTCTGGCTACTGTCAAAAAGAGGAGAAACTCCCGTAATGACAATCTGACAAATGGCAAGTCTCTTTTATATTGGTCTGCTTAATGAGATATGAACTTAGAAGACCATCAAATAAATGAAAATTAAAAAAGAGAATGAAAAAATGAACATGGCACTCATCTTGCCTCTAACTACTTTTTAACTGTGACTACTCCCACTGCTCTCTGTGTCAGACAGCTCCCACCTCTGAGTTAAAGTAAACGGTAAATACAAAACAAACTGCCCAACGTGGTTGTACAAAGTGTCATACAGACTAGTTAATTTGAAACATGGGTAAGCCTTTATATCGCAACCAATACAGTACAACATTGTTACACTTCCTTAACCTAACTTCCCTAATATTCTAACTGCACAGCACCCAAACTGCAGCACAACCACTCTCTGTGCTTGTACATATTTCATGCAATATTACTGGAACAATGGCATTCAGATTAATTTTATGAGAGATCACAGAATGTTCTTTTTCATATCCCTAATGTATCTGATCATTGACACAAACGGCATATTTCAGGCATGTTTGTACCCATGTGTACATAACATTGAGGTTTGTGCATTGAACATTGTAAGTGTACATTTTTATATGAGAAGCATCACTTTTGTCCTTTAAAATTTAGAAGACTATGTATAAAACAGGCTACAATTGCTACCCAAGTCATCTAAAGAGAATGTAAACACACAAAAATTAAAGCTGAAAGTTAGCACTTTTACTGTACAATCATTGTTTCATTTCAAATTGTCCTGCAGTGCACAGTAAAAGCAACAAAAATGTATGATCATCCAAATACTTATGTCCTGTCCTGGCATATATGAACATCCAGTATGTATGAATTTCTCAAAATTCATAACGTGTGAATCTCAAGGCAAATTTCTACTTCTGGTTGAACATCTAAGCCATAACATATTCTGTTCTATCCTATTAGGCTGAATAAAACCCAGAAATATTTACCGTTTTGTGCATGGTTCTCACATTCACAACCATCACTTTGAAGTGTGCAATTCTGGGTTATATCAGCCATGCAACTGAGATAGATTGTACATTATGGCATAACTATGGGTAGAATGATCCATTGTGATGTATTTGTGCAACAGCGTTAAATAAGAAAGGACCGTTTCAGCAAGTTAGTCCACTGAGCCGAGCATAGCAATGGCTCTTTACTCTGATTAGATGTCTTAACAGCACTCATCCATGCTATTCGTTTGTTGCATTCATAATGTTAGGTCAACAAATGGACTGATTTATTTCATTCTTTTGTGGGTTCTTTGTGTTTCTTTTGTCATAATACTGTTTTAGTATGGTGTGGTTCTTTGTATCATTTATGGGAATGTTGAATTTGTCTGTGTTTATTCCTCTTTCTGAGGAGTGGGGGGTTGATGAAAAGCTAAGGGTGGGTGCTGTTGTTTAGGTAGGGTGTGGTTATGGGGAGGTCGGACTGTGAGATTTGAGCTTAGGTGGATAGGGGAAAAACATAATGCAGGAATAATCATTCTAATTAAGAGCATGATAACTACATTGTAATTAAGATGATATTGGATGATAGCTTTGTATGTGTATCTGTGTGTTAATGTGTGCGCAGATGCTTGTACTTTTACAGTATTCTAACTGGTGGAGGACTTGCAACAAAAAATAGAGGACACTGAGCAGGTGGGGGATGTGATATTGTTGAATCGATTGGGTACATGTTCATGAACTTACAGAGGCAAAATCCTTGACATTTTTAGGCATTTAAATAGCCTGCCAGATGGAGATTTAAGAACCAAAGAAAGAGGACACAGGCATACCTAACAGCACTTAATTTTGCACTCTGCTGTGTGTCTCCAGGTGTATGAGGCTGTGCCCTGCTACAGCGAGTGCTTGCAGTATGTCTGGGTGACGGAGCCCTGGTCTGTATGCACCATTAACAGCGTGGACAAGCTGCCAGGCTGTGGGGAGGGCGTTCAGAGCCGCAAAGTCAAGTGAGTCAGTATCCCTTTGAGAAGTCACATGAGTCAGTACCCATGCCCTTACCCTTTCTGTACCTTAGAATAGTCATGTGAGTCACTTTCCCGCTAGACTTCCTGTATCTGTGAGAAACCACATATCCTCCGCCTGCTCTGTGTATCTTACTTGGTGGACAGGTGTGTGCAGAGGGGCAGCGAGGGCCATGGAGACAGCGTTGATGATAGCCTATGTGACCAGGAAGAGATTCCCTTCAGAGCACAGACCTGCTTCCTGCCATGCCCTGATGACTGTGTGATGTCACAATGGGGCCAGTGGAGTGCTTGTCCCTTGGTAAGAGTTATCTCTGAAGACACTGGCGTAGATTCAGTCAGTGATTGTCTTTATGAATAAATGCAAGTCTTACATTTTTGCAGTACAAGTACTGTTTTGTCTGTTTAACGGTTGTCAAAATAGTCAACGTGGCTGAAAATGAAAGAACACATAAAAATGTTTGCATTTATTAGAAGGCCAATAATAAATGATTATTTCATCTTGATTTCTCCTCATTAGAAAATTGCATTTATTTTTTCCACACATCACTCTGAATATTTTCATTTCTGCAATGATTTTACAAAAAATAATTGTGGAAATTAACCTATGAATTGGACAAATACTACTTGTTCACTAGGTTTATGTATGAATCATGATAATCTGAAAAAGTCCTTCAAGTATAGCAATGTGTTATAATTCTTAAAAAGATATTTTGTTTAGCTTTCTTTGTGGTAGAGATTTTCAGCATGGCTTTTGTGTTCTTGTACGCAAAGCTGTTGAGCACTTACAAAAATAGCTAAAATCAATGTAATGATCCATGTCGGCTGGTTTCGTCCTGTTGTTAATGACTGGAAAGCTCACATCTGAGATCCTAAAGGATTGACATGTTGTATGGATCAGGCTTGCTCTCACTAATGACATTACAGCTGGCTGTTTGACCCTCAGATCTGGCCGGTGACACGTGTCAACAGCAGCTCATTAAAGCCTGATACTGCCAGAAATCTGGCTTGACCACAAACTGGGGGGGGAAGAAAAACAGGCTTATCCACTGGCAATTCTGCACCCTGCATACAATGTGTTTGGTTTCAATGTAATGACCGTTATGTAGTGCTTCAGGTCGGTTTACCTGTATGATTTCAGCCATGCAGCCAGAACACAACAAGGATGCGGTCCAGGCAGACCCTGCGGCTCCCTCAGGCTGGGAAAACCTGCCTTGAGGCAAACCAGACCGAAGCCTGCGTTCTCAACACCACCTGTTTCACCCACCGCTACAACCTCTCCGGTACCGTCACTCCCCTGCACAAATGCTTTGGCACTGTGACTCACCTGTACAGTCTCTCAAGATTGTCATGTAGATGTTAAGATCCTGAAGGAACAGTACTGATGTAATGGCTGCAGTCTATCAGACACAGTCACTCATCGTTGCTTTCTCCCAGACCCATATAATATACCACTACAATTACATTACTGTGGTATTACCTACTGTAACACTATATTATATCAGGTAGTTATCAAAACAATCCATAATATGTACTGTTATTATATAACACTATGATAAATTACTACAATATGCTCTAATATGCACACTGTTTCTCAGTTCCTCAGGTGCAACACTTTGTACCAACATAGTGAAATGATTCAGTAATGTAGGTATTTATCAGTATCGCTAATCGATGCCCTACAGTGAACATTTGGAGAGAAAGTAGGTATCTCACTATTTAATGTTGCTGAATTGTTTCTTTTATTTAGCGATAACTCAGATATCAGTAATATGTGTGCTTGTTGTTATGCGTGGCAGACTGGAGCACCTGTCAGCTCAGCGAAAACGCAGTTTGTGGAAAGGGCACGCAGACTCGGTCTTTCGACTGTGTGCGCAGCGATGGGAAGGTGGTGGAACCAAGCATGTGTGAGGAGGTAACTTCACCATCGCTTCTGACTGGCCCCACACACACACACACACACACACACACCACAGGATTGTATCACAGGGGTGAAAAAAAAGATTTCAGTAAGTAATTAAGTGTGCACTGAGGGAGAAAAATCAACAGACATGATTTTCAAAAGTACAAAAAAAACACATCTTGGATTTTTCAAGCTGTAATCAGTGAAACAATTTTGGCATGGATTCAGTCAACATTTGTCCTTGATTTCACTCATAATTGAAAGTGTTTGTCTTTCCTGGTGTACATGAGAGAGGGGGGGCATTTCTAAATACTATCCTGGACTCCATTCCAAAAAGGGATGACTCTGTGTCATGCAGAATTTGATAAAATACACAGTTAAGAATGATACAGCAATAAACGGAGAAAGATGACAAAGGATCAAGAAATATTTATAGCTATCTGTATGATAGGCAGTTGTGTGGTGCTACTCACTCTCACAAAAGTATGACAATATGATGGTGATTCATTTTAGTGGCATTCAACGTAAATGGAGCTAATGAGAAGCTAATGTGAGTCAACTTTCAACTTGCATGTATTCTATCATACCAGCAACTGAAATCAAACACAGGCACTCTGCGCCTACTCCGCAGCCAGGGCACCCTAAGCTCTGCCCTGACCACTGTGGGAGTAAGATGCTCTGATTAACAAACAGACATTAAGATAGTGCTCTGAATTCATAAATGGAGAAAGGTCAGAAGTGTGCCAGATTGTGCTTCAGTGTTCAGCACAGGAAGTTTACAACAAATGCACTCATGTCCCTCAGCCAAAGGGGTTATAGTCCAGCCATCCATCCCCACTGCAATGATTCATTTTGTCACTTTTATTCATTGCTTTCGTTAAAATAGATACAGCTACCTCTGTGACAGTTCCCTGGTAATGTCTTGCTTTTTTCAGCTAGGTTTGGTGAGGCCATGGAAACTGACCTCTGACTGTGTGGTAGACTGCCCAGTGAACTGCCTGCTCTCAGAATGGTCTCCCTGGAGTCAGTGCTCTCATACATGTGGAAGCCAAGGTACTCATTTACTCTCACCTAAAAAAGAAATGTACCCAAAATTCATGTTTAACTGTTCACTTTGAAGCCAATCCAGCTGTAGTCCAAGAGAATGTATAAGGAAAAAAGATTATTCAGTACTACTAGCAATGTTTACCTTGAGTTACCTTCTCAAAAGGTATGCTAGACAATAGTTTAATTTTCAATCGTATTGGATTCATGTGCTGACATGGTAAATAATCTTCATTTTATAATACACAGTGAATGATTTATTAATCAATATCAAATATTTATCTTGCCCAGTAAAGGTTTCAGGATATTCATTGTTAATTTAGGGCCTCTTAGTAGCTTGGCATCAGTTTGACGAAGCGTTGTTATTACTTCATGCAAAATATAGGAGCTAATTATTTAACCTCAGTGTGCCTGCCGGTGTCTCCGGAGTCCCCTAGACCCTTCTCCCAAAGAGAGTGGCTTGTTAGAACGTTAATTAGAAACGTTCGACAGTCTTCATTAATCTTAATTTGGCAATGGTTGGTTTTCTTCCCAGAGGAATTCACTATCAATCTGAAATAAATTCCCCAAGTAGGGCTGCGAAATCACAGGTCTGAGAGTTTAATGCTGTGTAAGTGTTTTGATGAATTCAGAAATTAAAAAATGTATTATATATTTTGAGAAATTTGCCAGTGACAAGGAGGCACAAAGATTAGGTTTTCCCCCCATGAAGAGGGACATAACAACTGGGCATTCAAAAAGATCTTTATATCAACCTTTTAAGCCATACTTGAAATGGCAGATAACGATATAAAATGATGTGATACTGTTTTACGTATGCGTATATACAAACTCTCCAACTTGTAGGTATGCCTATAATTATCATAAAATCCCATATTAACATTTAAAAATGGTTTTAATCTCCATTAAAACATAGTTCAGTGTGTATGACTTGGCTTGTTGTCTCTGCTTGCATGTGTCGATGTGCTCTTCTTATTGGTTGTGGAATATACAATTCATTTCCCTTGTGCAGAATTTATGTCAAACATGAACAATTAGTGCAGCATTTTCTTTTATACTGGGTTATTAGCTAATATTCCTCCAGTCATAAAAAAGCAACTCTTACTAGACAGTTAGCACTGACATCCAGTATTAGCACTGGATCCAGTGTTATATTCACTAGAAGAGTGCAACGTGGTGAAAATCATAAACCTGCATACTGATGGCAGTTCTTCAGGGTTTGTTGATTTATGCGAAGTATGCAAAGAATTAAATTTGGAGCGACATCCACCATCGATTCAGGAGAATTCGGCAGGGCTTAGAAGAGCATGCTGTCCATCATCTGACACAGGAGTTAATACTGTACATCAAGTATAATATTAATGCATAACCAGTGCACACTCCAACACTTGGCAGCTCAATATTTTGTCTGACTTTTTCGATGTCACCTCAATGCTGTAAAACTGAAAAAGTAAAAAAACAAAAAAAAAACTTTCCAAAATTTCTCACTGAAAGTTTAGGAGTATTCTGAAGGGGGCAACCAAAAGGCCATCTTGAGGACTTTAGGACAAAAAACATAACTTAAACTTTAAAACAAAACATAAACTTTCCCCATAGCCTTGAAGCATGTTATTTAATATGAAATATATTTTTGGTGCTCCACAGAATGTTTCCACAACAGGTGCAATCACATCTCAGCTATAGATCGCACATCTGCTGTTGGAACTTTGTTGGCACAGTTTTCAAAGCAGTTATACATCGATTTTATTTAATATGCTGAATATTTTGTATGCTGTGGAACTAGCTCAGGCGGGTATATCTGAATGCTGAGGAACTGAGTGTAGCTCAGGTGGGTGTAGCTGAATGCTGAGGAACTTTATTTTTACTTTATATTTAGTTCAGGTAGGTGTAGTTGGCTACAGAATTGGGTGTAACTGAATGCTGCAGAATGGGGTATTGAAGTTGTAGCTGAGGTTTGTGCCTGACATCCTGACAGGTCAGATGATGCGTTCTCGGAGTGTGCTGCAACAGGCCCTGGAGGAGGGGCGACCCTGTCCCCTCCAGCTCTCCCAGACCAAACCCTGCCCCGTCAGGCCCTGCTACAGATGGCTGCTGGGGGAGTGGTCTGCATGCCGTGTGGAGGTATGTCCTCCTTATCTTTACTCACTTCACAGGTCACTTTCTGTTATCCTTATTATGTAATGTTATCCTTACATGATTATTGATGTAACATAAAATTTCTTTTTATAATAGGATGTATAACCTAATTCACAAACAACCTCAAAGACATTTTGACAGGTCATATATTATAACACTTATATTATTTTTACTTACATAAGGCTTAAAGTCTGTATACTTTGTTGATTTCAGTTGTTTTTTTTTCTTCAGACTGTTTACTTTGAGAGTGTAGGTCAAATTAGCACATGGTAAGCACATTAGGGATTGATGTCCATGGTAGCCGCTACCATTTTAACTGTTGTTGAAGAGCTCTTCTTTTGCAACTCTATTCAGAGTATGACTCATACTCGTTTTTACTACTATCCAATGGTGTGATACAGTGTCTATGTGCACATATCATGCTGGTTGTTCCTACTGGGGTTATATATTTCTATGGAATGCCTCTCCTAAATGTATTTCTTTAATAAGTTCCCAGATGTTTCACTTTTTTATTTACTTATTTAGCATATTTATTTATTTACTTATTTAAACATACGCGTGTGTGTGTGTGTGTGTGTGTGTGTGTGTGTGTGTGTGTGTGTGTGTGTGTGTGTGTGTGTGTGTGTGTGTGTGTGTGTGTGTGTGTGTGCATTTGTCAGTGCTGAAAAAAGCCCTGTTAGAATGCCCTGAGAGGGAGGTCCTTGCAGGGTATTGTATTGTATGAAATGCTGATTGCCCTGACAGCAACACTAATTATGTTTTCTTTGTAAACTTTGATGGGACAGGACATTTTTCACCATGCATCCTGCAAAGGAAATAATCAGCAGTGCTACCACAAAAGTGATGACTTGATAACTCAATAACCCGGATTAACCCAGATTTTAATGGAATTATTTTGATGTCGCAGTCGTTTGCATGGCAGTTATCTTGGCGGTGGCCCACAGCTCAGACTAATTGCAGTGAACTTTGCCATGCCGTTTCTTCTTACGCAATGATATTTCATCAACTTCAGTAACCGCTCGGCTGATAATGATGTTTAAGGACAATGAGGATTGCAGATTGACCGAATAAAGGCCCTCGTCTCTGTTCCACCATTTTCATTTTCCTGTAGATGATATAACCGTGACTGCCATAAGTCACCCTCTTCAAAAGAAACTGATTAGCGTTTCCGGCATGAAATCTGTGTTTCCCAGAAATCTTTGCACGCCGTTACCAGAAATCTCAAGGACATCGCTCAGAGATTAAAGCATGTGAAATGTATATGTATTTTACACCAGTGAGTCAGAATGACAGCAGGATAAGTCACCCTGCATGAATTACTACTTCATAGAAGGAAAAAAAGGAAGATTTTAATTGAATTTGTAAAATGAATGCATGCATGCCAGCTCGCAGGGTTAGGGGACGTTGTCATTGAAACGTGAGGTTACTGCTAATAGAGCCGTGTTTTGGATCTGAGGTCAGATCATTAAAATAAAGCAGAAGCTCTGTTAGATTTTCATCTATTCACAAACCTTTTTTGTCTTGTGTCTGATTTGGGTTTTAATGAAATGCCCTGTGTTTGTCTCCAGAGCCTCTCACAGAGGCTTTTCATACAATCCCCTTCAAAATCACGACTGCAAATCCCCATGTCCTCTGTCCATCTGCATGTTTAAGTGTACGTCGCACATTCAAATGAGTTTTCATTCAAAGAGCCAAAGTTTTACGTAATTAAGCTGTTATTTTAATTAATTATATGAATTACACTCTACTTTCTCTCTCATCCTGCTCTTTGTCTTCATATATTTTCCTCACAAACGAGGGTGATGAAAGGTGACCCATTTCAATTTCGGCCTCTCCTATCACTCTATCTTTCCTCCACAGGAGCAGATTGAATTGTGCAATTCTGCCAAGTCTGCATGTTTTTATGAAAGTTTTAATGCTCCTCTGGCTTTTCTTACAATTACAAAAATCAACCCTCAAGGTCAAAAACAATGACTTTTTTATTATGTGTGTATTTAGCACTGTCTCATATCTGTCTGCGTGCACTAAATCTCTTGGTAACCCCCTATACAATTATAACTCCTGTACAGCAAAACATACAATGTGTCATTGTTACCCATTGACAAATTCCATCATTTCAAATCTCAGTATTAAATAGATATCTGCAGATTACTTCTGGCATCTATTATCTGAAGTCTTTTCATGCCAGGTTTCATCTGTCAATTCATTAAGGGCTGCCATTGCTCAAGTATTTCCAGTCTGGTGTGACAGCCTTTGAATTATGAAACCCAAGCTGCTTTGGTCAAAATATGAAGTTTAAAAATTAAAGAAAACCTTAATATCACTGTAAAATATTCATATCTTCACAGCCAAATATGTACTTAACATACTTTATGTCTAAGGGATGTTTATGTATGGAGTAGTGTGCTCCAAGCAAAACAGGGCACCTCGCCAGTGAACCTCAAACTTCACACCTCCCACCTAAATGTGTCTGCTTTCCCCAGTGACTCAGTGGTAGGGATGGATCGCTCCATTCCCTCACACCCCCAAGAGGGAGCATTACTGAGTGTGTGCTCTGACTGCACAGGGAGCCCAGTGTGGGGAAGGGGTTCGAGAGAGGAACCTGACGTGTGTGGTAGACTGGGGCGACCCAGCAGAGACCTCACCCCCGAGAGCGGTGGAGGAAGACAAGTGTGACGACAAGCTGAGGAAAGCAAGCACCCACGAACTGATACTGCCCTGCTCTGTGCCCTGCCCAGGTGCTCCAGCCACTGTGTCCATTTGCCTGAGTTGTGTTGTGTTTTTTGTGTTTTTTGTGCGTTGTGCTGTGTTGCAATGTGATCTAGCATGTTGGATTATTTGCATCTTATTTATTTTAGTGTTGTTTTTGTTGATTGTTTGGTGTTGTGCGATGAGTTATTTTGTGTTTCTAATGATATTGTGTCTTCCATAATTTTGCAATATGCTTTTCTGTCAACTCTGGCCATGTCAAATTTTTGCACTGAGAGAAATGTATAAATTAATTATATTATTCAGAAACAGCTGTGGAATTTAAATGTTGCTTTTAAAGCTCTAAGGAACTTTCTGATATGTTTCTTTTTTTCCCCCGACATTGTGGGTTGCCTCTGTTTTGAAATGAAATTCCTTTTATCTGGCAGTTTTTTTTATCAGTCAGTCTGAATTTGGAAGCTGCAAGTCTTGTGTTGAAGTGTCAGATTTTTGGTGAAAATTTAATTTTCCATTGTCCACTGAGAGACCTCATGTTTCTCAAAAAAAAAAACAATTTTGTTTAGCAGCTGGGGCAGGGCTAGGCAGGGCCAGGTGGAGTGTGATCTGTTATGCTGTCTGCAGAGATGTAAGGCATAACAGTCCCTGTTGGATGTGCAGTAATGTTTTTCAGCAGGTTAAGGATTGCGGCTAATTGTGATTTGGGAGTGAAAGGAGGTGGGGACTTCATGAATGTGAGCTATGGCAGCTTAAGTAATTAGCCTTTCTGTTGTATGGCTCAATGATGTAAACCAACAGGAGTTGAAAAGGTGTGTGTGTATATATATATATAGGTATAGGTATAGGTATATGTAGCTGCTTGTATAACTGCAATTAATTGTTACATAATGATTTTATGATGACAATATTATAACCTGTATGTAACACTTTTGTGAAGCTGGTTGTAGTAACCAAATACTGGTGTAATTACATTGTAACTGCTGGTAACAATGCTGTCCTTAAATTCTATTGCAATCCTAGTGCAAAGTCATCAGCATATAGCTTGAGTTTGTTACCTATTAAATGAAGACATTGGTCTAATTAACCATAACACAATAACGATCTTTCCCCCTGATTCACATCCTCAGACTCTCGGCATAAACACTTAGCCTGATCCCAATCACGACCTTAACTGCAAATGAACCCTACCCTCAAATAAACCACAGATCTTTCATAAATGTTAGTACCCATCCTCAGGTTATCAAGAGTAAGACTGCAACGCTGTTACTCAACACTGTTTGATACTCACATACTTATGAGTACTCCATAGTTATGGGTATATAGTCCATTTACTTATTCCATGAGAAAATTGTCTGTTTAATATTTATTTTGAATCTCATCAAAGATTACTGTTTATGATCTGCTGGTAGGGTATGCTGCATTACACAAAACTATGACTGCTGTCCATATTCCTTCTAAAGGAGACTGCCACCTGACAGAGTGGTCGCCATGGAGCTCCTGTCAACTGACCTGTCTGGATGGGCGGAGCTTTGAGACAACAGGACGGCAGGCACGCTCCAGGGCAGTGATCATTCAGGTCATGGAGAACCAGGAGAGCTGCCCCCATCAGATCTTCCAGACACGCCCCTGCAAAGGTGTCCATCAAGCAGAGTATTCCTTTTCCCCTTTGCTCCCATTGTATTTTTATGAACTAATATTTATCCCTACGTTTTTTTTTTCCCTACAAAGCAATATCCAGTCATATTGGTATGCCCAGCTCATGGCTCATCTCAACAGTCTCCATTAGTTCAGGCAAGCACAGATAAACACAAATCTCTCAGCCTGTATCTGCTGGGGTCAGGACACGATATCAGACTTTCATGGTGCATCACCACCCAACAGCACATCAAACCATGGCTTCCAGCAGCACCCTCATGTGTTTTTTATGCAGGCCCAACTCCTTTCCCATGTCTGCATTATAGTGAAGTGTTAAAGACGTGGAGCTCTGAGAGATTCAGTACTCTTATACAAGTCAAACAAACAAGGAAGTAGCATTCTGATTATGCCTTAAGACCATTGTATGAATTCCTTCTTTAGACAAAAGATCTGCTGGCCAGCTAGAGTGCAAAATAGCTAAAGACATAGCTAAATAAATGAAAAGAAAATAAAAGCTTGCTAGTTAGTGGTGAAAAGTAAAAATGCTAATCTAGCTTCTCATCTTTTTTGTCATTAGTCCAAAAAGGTGAACATTAAACTCAAATAAATGCTTTTCATGGATAATAAAATTTAAAAATAAATTTCTCTCACCCAAATTGGTACATGGACAGGTCAAGTAAAAATTAAATTTTATTGTGTATGCTTCAATAACTCTAATGTTACCTAACCAGTCATGCAGGCTACAGTAAACTGCGTTTGTAATGCCTTTATGTTGTTTGATGCATCATCAAAAGCCACCTGCTCTTTGACTGCTGCTCCCTTCCAGTCTTATCCTTGTGTCTACAAATTTTCTTGGGTAATAGTTTTTGGATTCATGTACTGTACACATATATGCTATTTCCTTTTGCCATTTCAAGTTATTGCTCATTGTAGTTCCATCCATTATGGGGTTCATGACATCTCATCTTCTACCATCACTATCTGATACATCAAAAAAACAGCACTTCCCAGACTTTTACTTTTTGTAGAATACTGCCTGTGGCACAATTTAATGAAACTTACTCCATACAATGTTCTTTCTACAGTTACTGTAAAAATGAAAGCTTTGCTGTCCAAGACTACCAGCCCCTCTGAATTTTTTTTTTCAGGAAATTTCTGGTCCACAGGCCAATGGCGGAGTGTTGAAAGGCAGCAGGGCTGACAGCAGGGCTTCTTGTTCAGGCCTGCAGGCGGTCACACCTGGGTGGGTAATGTAGTCCTAATGAGCACTTCCTGTGCCTCTCTGCAGGGGGGAAGTGTCACAGCTACGAGTGGAAGACCAGCGGTTGGAGAGACAACGAGCGGTCAGTGTGGTGCCAGCGCTCAGACGGAATGAATGTCACTGGTGCGTCCACCTCACCTCCGCTCCACAAAAAAAACATTTATGCTTTTTTTTATTGTATGAACGATTTGTGATTTAAAATTAAAGGGTATGATCTCGCCCACTCTTACAAAGCCTTTGGCTAAAATTCCATAGTGTCTCTGTGTATGCTGTTGCATTCAAAGCAGAATAAAAGTGATGTATTTGACATTGTCTGTCTGTTGATCAAGATAGGCGTACCTTACCTTTTTCACTCAAGCTTCGCTAGCAAGGTGGTGGAAATCATGGTATGACCCCACAGTCTTGTCTGTTGCTATTAATTAATGCTGAAGTTATTTAGTATTACAAATTCAGATAGATCCTGCATTTTGATTGATCATTTCCTCTGCTCTGCCTTGGCCACAAGTGGAACATGCCAATATATTGCAGGCATAAAATCTATACGAATGTAATAAACTGCTTTTTATTAGTAAGAAATAAGGCAGGCTTGGGGCAGATTCACAAATGAACTGCCATTGAAGGCATATAGGCTGTGGGGAAGCAGCTACTCTGTAAATAACAGGTAAAGTGATCCTATCTCTGTAAGGAATTGTCTCCAGCAAATATAAGCAGTGGCGGCGTAATCTCTTATTGCGTGGAAAGCTTGGGCCCGAGGCTTTATTCGGGGATGTTTTGACATGTAATTTTCCATTTCGAAATTACAATGTTCACAGATTGATCAGAGCCCCTGATGGGTTTCCTAACCCATTAATCAGGAGTGACACCACATTAATTTGGTTATCGTGTGGAAATAGCGGTAATAACTTCTCCGTTGCTGTGCTGCAGGAGGCTGCTTTCTGCAGAACCGCCCCACGACCGTCAGGCACTGCTACCCGCCCTGTACCAAGCCCTTCTCCTACTGCACTCAGGTAGGGTGACCCTGTCACAGGTAATCAGCTGTTGTGTGCATGGGACACTGGCAAACACTAACATCATGTCTGCACATAGGTCTACCATTGGCATTTCATGTCCTTGCACACAAAATTAATTTCCTTTAATCTGTCCCTAAATAGCATGTGACACAGTAGCATACAAAACATACAAGACATCTATAGTAGTCATGCGATTATCAATTATTGTACAGGTTGATAATAATAATAATAATAATAATGAAATAACACAGAAAAGATAAGGCAGTTGTTCTGGTGAGGAACAGTGGAATTGTAAAAACATGAGATGCCGGGACTGAACATTTGCTGCCACTTAGGGCTGGCACTGTGCTACTGCATGTCAGACGTATGTTGCTTCTTCAGTGGCTTAATTGTATTTTTCCAATTACTTTTCCATTTAAAAAAACTAATCCTTAACACATTCAGTACTTCAGCACTTCATTAGAAACTGTATACATTTTTTTATCAGGGAATGAACTTATTGTCTTTCGAGTCAAGCCCTTTATACTCTTGACATTTTAAAAAAATTGGGGCTATATCTACTATTTGATAAGTGGTTTGAGCCTGCACAAATTCGTAAACAGTCTTACAGTTTTGTCAGAATGCATAATTCTTTGAAAAAGATAGGAATTAGCTCACCCCTTGTTAAAATTGCATACTAATTCATCTTAGATGTTTGCAAAAATAGTAGTTGAAGCAACAGCTAATCATGCTTCCTTTCAACTCCTGTGAAGCTTTTTATAGTGCCCAGTAAAAATTCAGCCATTGATTAATGATGAATACATTAGAGAGCTTGAGCACTGTCATAATTGACATGGAGCTGCATGCCTGCTAATGAATGGCCTTACTGCTGTCCCTGTCAGAGTGGTGTGTGTGGGTGTGAGCGGGGGTACACCGAAGTGATGACTACACACGGTTTCCTGGACTACTGCACCAAAACCCCAGGTGCCGACAACAAGAAGGCTGACGTCAAGACCAACTCCGGAAGACTGAAGCCCGGGACATCCCAGGTGAAGGATTTTTTCAGCGAGTGGTCCCTCCAGCCTGTTGGACCAGGTAACCAAATAACAACTGCACGTGGCTAGTGTTCTTTAATGAGTAGTACTATTTGCACTGTAGTGGTTGGTGTATAGGCACAGAATCTTTTGAAAAGAGTGAAAAGTACTGAGCAAATTGTGTTCAGTAAACATGTACAGGCTGCCCTTCCAAACAAGAAATTGGTGTTCAAAAACTGAGCAGCTGATACATGCTACTAAGAGTGCTCCTTGTGCCTGATAGCAGCCTTTTTACAAGGAAATTCAGCTTACCCATATCACAAAAAAGGCTAGGCAATTACAAATAAAGGGTTATGTTTTCATATGTCCTTGTTTTAAATGTTTCTTTTAATACCCCTCTTAAGCAGAGAGAAGGCAGCCAGTATTCACTGCCTCTTTAGCTCTCTCTTCATTACGAACACACTCATGTTATATTAAATGACTGAAGCCATGCTGGTGTCAGTAGTTTAACAGGGAATCGATGAGGAGAGAATAAATCAATCCATTAGCTGGGGAAGCTCAGTGATAGGACACGCTGTTGGTGTAAATCTGCAGCTGAATCACCGTATTGATGACATGATCCAGGGCATGCGCCTATTTCAGGAACTCCCTCATATTCATCTCCCTCAAAGCAGGGTGGGCCAAAATCCACCTCCAGCAGAGCACACTCAGAGCAAAGCTCTACCAAGTTCCCTTGCAGAACTGATTTTTTACTCAGTTTAATGCTAATTTCCACTGATGTTCATATTATTTCCATCAGCCAGTTTTTTTTTTATTTTATTTTTGATGTATTTTGAATTTTATGTACACAATGCTTACTTCTATGAACTTCCTGGTATAAATTCCCAGTAAAGAAAAAATCTGGTTTAGCCCTAGAGAGTGTATACAGCTTATTACAGACCCCACGGATTGTGTTCAGGAAACTGTGCCCTAGAATTTTTTATAAATTCAACTAACCACTTTTTCTGGGGCTTCACTACAAATGTATGGAATTTTTGTTGAAAACCTTAATTGAATTTCAAGCTCCAGTTAAATATGCATTTTGCATTCTGGCTGTGAGTTTAATTTAGCCAATTCATCAGAAAGCAACCATGTTAAACTTCAGAGGTCATGAGATCCAATGGCTGAGACCTACACCCAAGACAAAATTAATTCTGGTCAGGGTGATGTCATTAGCTGATTATAACCTTGGGCTTCATCTCATTAGTGTAGGTTTCCTCATTTGCCTGTCATACTGTTCACATAGGTGGACTTACAAGGAAGCGACTTTCATTTAGCTGCTATAATCAACAGCAGATACTTATTCACGTGATGGTGTGTGGCCTAATCTTTTTACATGAGTCCACATGATATTGTACGGGATACCAAAGCATTCGAATTTTGACAAAGTTGGATGGCCTCTGAAGTAATCTTCAAAAAATCTCTTAATTTTTCACGTGTCACCTGAAATCACCAACTTGTGTCACCAGCATGTTGGCTATTCCTTTCTAAACAGCTGTGTAAATAGTAATTCATGAGCAAGGCCTAGATCAGACCTCAAGCTATTTGTGGCTCTGATTTTGAAAGGTAAAAATCTTGAAAAGATTTTTTCAAGATTATGTTGGAGGGTATCCAGCTTCTTCAAAATGTTTTATTTTTGTGGAGTAGCACCAAAAAAAAACCCAGCCAAATTTAATCAGTTTTGATTGAAACCATTCTTAGTGCCGCAGGGACTTTAATGACTTTACACCAAAGAATATGCAGATTTGAAATAAAAATGTATTTTATTATGCATGGACAAGTGTGTTGCATTAATAGATTGAGCATTCTATGAATATTTCCATCAGAGAGACAAAAATCATTCTTAGAAACAGGAATTGTGATTTACCACTGCATACAGAGTAATTAAACAGCAAGAACATGAATATGAAATATTCAGTCCAATGGATTTTCATCTCTTTGTCCAAATTATTTTTTATACCTGATATACTTATAAGGTGGTTGTACTGTGCAAGGATATTTTAAAGAGGAGTTCACCCTGGCAGCCTGGTATCCTCAAAATGCCCTTCTATTCCATCTGTTGCTTTGCCTTTCTATCTTTATCTTTCCACATACCCATAGAGCTACAAGGTTAATACATTTTTTCTTCTGTTAGAAACTGAAAATAATAAAGAATTTTATCAAAGAAATGGGCATGCTCCCAAGTGTATGGAAAAATAAATGTAATGACCTCATCGTGGACAAATGCCACAGGGCTGTGTGCAGTATTCTTTACCTCTGTGTAATCACCCCTGTCTGGCTCCACAGATGGCAGAATTAAGCTGTGGGTCTATGGAGTGACGGCTGGCGGATTTCTCCTGATTGGCTGTATCATCTCCCTGTCGTTTATGTTGTGGTACGTATATTAGCCACTCACAACAGCTCTCTGAATATTATGGTAAAAAGCAATTCATAAATAATGGATTTTTTCCAGGTTACCGTTCACTGTAACAGGCGGTACATTAGCATTTAACAACATGCAAATGGGACACATTTTTAATCAGCGAGCTAGATCCCTACTAGAATTTGCATCACAGTTCATTGTGATGTACTGAAAGCATATTTTTCTTCAAATCATCACCATCACTGTGTTAAATGGCATCTCTCAGTGTTTTAGTGTCTAGAATTTCAATGTCAGTAAAAAGTAAAATAATTGTGTATCGTTTCTCTCAAGTGATGCAGAGTGCTTTTCATAAAACCAATTTTTATTGATGTTAGAACATTTATTAAAATGCATTTACTCCTTTTATAAATGTAATAAATTGTGGTTGTTTTTACAGCAAAAAACAGAAACAGAGCAAAGGCTCCCCTCCACCACAGAAACCTCTTACTCTGGCCTATGATGGTGACATGGACATGTAACGAAAGAACAGACCTTGGTCACCTCCAAGCGCGTGGCAAAAAGAGAGGCGCATCCACTAAAATGTATGCATCTGAAAACCCTATAAATATCCTTCTAAGGAAGACTCCAGCACATGCTCACGTGGGAACGGTGTCTTCAGCTTTGGACCACATTTCATTATCAAGTGGCAAACAGTGAGAGGGCTTCCTTTAAAAAGTCACATTAACAGTGCATTGGGCTTCGTGTACGGACACAAAGACTGTGTCTTGGATCAGAGACCAAGGACATTATGGTGATATTTAAAGAAAAAGGTGGTGCGCAGCGCCCCTTGTAGAATGGGAAATATTTACACTCGCCTTAGGTGACTTTATAAAGTGAAGAATGGGAATTGGCATTCAAGGAAGTCCGTGGCTGTTTCTTAGCTGTTGACCTATGATACTTAAAGGGAACGATACCACAAGTGACTTTTTGAAAAATACAGAGAAGAACACGTGGCATTATGCACTATATTAGTGCTGTTCTTTTTGTTTTGCTTTTTTCTTTTCCGATCAAAACAGTTTTTTCTAGTGTTTACATGGTAATGCAAGACTTTTTTTTTGCTGTGAAATTGTGTTTTCAATGATAATGTTGTAGGATGTGTCTGTATTATTATGGTCCTCTGAATATACCAAAACCAGGTTTAGCAGTGTTGTGTTAGGACACATTAGAGATGTGCCACAACAGCTTGCCAATCAGAATCAATCTTCTAACAAACACAGTATAAATCCCCTTTGTGCACTGGACAAAATGGCTGCTCCCTAGAATCAATGTCTTGGATGCTAAGATCCTTTGAAAGGTAATGTTTAAGTGACTCAAATCCATGTTGACATGGAAAGTGTAAGCATCCATGAAAATGCAGATATACTCATTATGATAATCATCTATAAAAGCAGTGTGGTTGTAAGTCCTTGAAAACTAAAGATAAGGTCTAGTTTCCAAGTGAATGGAATTACAAAACTCCAGCTGAAACACTGCTGGAACAAAATAGAATCTAGAAAACAAACGACTTGGATTGAAATCATTTGAAGCAAAAAGCATTCATGTTTTGGCTATGCTGTAGCATTGGATAGGATGCTATACAGAGGATTGCCATTCATACACCATAATGTGTCACATATCATTAAGGAGATTTCATTGCCACTTTTTGCCATGGTTTTAAAACAGTGATTACAAGATTTGTTTCCCAGAAGGTCAAAATGTAAAAGGTTAATGATGTAACATTGAAAGACTCCCCCACAGAAGAGGCCAGTGGTTCATTTTAGTTTTTTATGTAATACCCAATATATCTTGTGTGTATTCCAAATATTATAGGTATAAACACCTTCCACTGATACTCATGATGGATTTCCAGTGTCTGAGAAATCTGTATTTTTCTGTAATGGCTCAAACATGCCTTCTCTGTTTAAATAATTACTTAACCTCCCCCTAAAAGATGGTACAGTCCACAGTGATGTTCCACATAATGCAGCCCACAGAGGTGCAGTGGACCGTACAGTCCCCAGTGGTGTTGCAGATGGTGTATTTCACACTGGTTTTGCAAATTGTATATTGCACAATGGTATTGGAAATATTACAGTGGTGTTCTTGGTGGTACTATCCACTGTGGTGTTATCGGGGAACACAAAGCAGTGTTGCAGAGCTTTGTGTAACAATGCAACTTAAAGTGGACAAACATCACAGTGTTTGGCATGTGAGTGCACGAAGACGTACAAGAAACTGAGGACCCACAGTGAAAAATATTACATGCATTTATTTATTTATGTATGTGTTTATTTATTTATTTATTTTTAATGACCTCTGATCAAAATCACACTAACCAGCAAATTAACAAAATGTATTGTAAGGGTCAAAACAATAGGCTTAACTAAGATCCAGCGATATTTTGAAAGATTACACATAACTTGCATATTCATGGATTACATATATTCATTATGAAATTGAAAAATCAAAATAATTTAATATAGTTATGGATAACCTGAAAATTACCACTGTAGCACCGGTTGCTCCTATTGTTTGAAGGACTTGTATGCCACATGCATTCTGTCAAAAGTTTAAGTCTGATAAGATTTTTTTGACGGACAAAAGGGTTCATTTTTTGTAGACAGAAATGTGTTTGTCTGTGTTGTACAACAACACATTGCAGTCATTGAAAATCATTAGTCTAGTTACGTTCTACACACATCTGAAATTCTTATTTTGTATGAGCCCTAAAATGCATTATAAACCAAGCAGCAAACTTTATCAAATTACAAAAGAGCAACTCAGGAGCAAGACAGTGTGGACATTAACACTGCACAGAGCATCTAAATCCCAACAAGACCAGGCGCACCCTGGTAGCTCATCCGGTAGAGCGCATGCCAAATAAGGCCAGGCCTTACCGCAGCGGCCCAGGTCCAAATCTGGCCTGGGTCCTTTGCTGCATGTCATCCCTTCTCTCTCTTTTTATTGCATTTCCTGTCTGCCTCTCTACTGTAACTGTCAATAAAAGTGGAAAAATCCCAAAAAAAATAATCTTTAAAAAAAAAAACCCGACAAGACCAAAATGCTGATGTTTCTGCCAATTTCTGGCAGAAATAAAACAATATCGCTGGACCCCGAACTCAACCATTGCCCCCGGTATGTTACAAAACACATCTGTGGATCAATCCAATCTTTTTAGACTCTGAATGTATTTTTTCA
The DNA here is from genome assembly GCA_022829145.1 of Albula goreensis. NCBI lineage: Eukaryota > Metazoa > Chordata > Actinopteri > Albuliformes > Albulidae > Albula > Albula goreensis. The sequence goes on along the minus strand of CM040746.1, from coordinate 14,352,299 downwards.
TTATGCACAGCACTAAGATTTAGGTTTCCTGGTAAAACATGACAGTATTCTTTAATACTGGATTGTATGTATGTATGTATTGTATGCATGCAAGATTGGTTTTACTGCAGTCGACCGTTCTCCAAATGTGGCCTTGCGATTAAATTATTTAATTTCCATGGGTTCCATTTTTAAGTGTGTTTCAGTGATGTTTTAGAGCAGTCAGAATTTCATTTCTGCCCCACATTTACTGTTTACAGTGGTTTCTCCAACTGATTTGGAGCACTATCCTAACACCACACAGTAACCTGAAAACAGCAATGGGTATACTCTTTTCTTTATCGTGTCATTTATGTTACAATTGTGTGTATTTGAATGAGTTACTAAAAAAATGCTAATAAATTGTGATACTCTGTGAAACTAATATTTTGGATATTGAATTTACTAACTACATTAAAGCAGCTGTTCAGACAAGGTCTCATTTATCAAATGATAGTTCAATACGATTTGGTCAAAAAATGAGTGTTCACAGATTCTTGTTGACAGTGTCAGATTTACCTATATCAGTATACCAATATGGACACGACAGTGTTTTATGGTATTTTTCTGTCTGATTTGCAAAAAAATAAATAAATAACGGATTATAATAAAATAAAAATTAGTGTGAATAAGAAAGAACCTGTAAAAAATTGAAAAATATTGTGATATTATATTTCACAATACTTTTTCTTGCACTGACTTACTTTTTCAGGTTTCACTTTCACCCCAGTGCAAATATAGAAACCCATACATAAATTCACAGGTCAGCTGTAAAAAGTGTTTCCTCTGCTGCGTGAAGATACAAGTAAGGCCTAAAAATTAAGCTGATATTTACACATGTTAATGTAGACATATTTGAATTTATTCAGAAACAGATGTATACTCATGTGATGAGCATCTGGTTTTCCAGCCACAGCAATGAGAATGTAGTTCTACTTACACAATTAAACAGTCGCAGTGTTCCATATGGAGTAAAAGGTTGTATCCTCCCTCTAAGGTGGTTCTGTCAGAAAATGCATGTTAACATATACCTTCAAGGCCTGTGTTATTGATCATGCAAATTTCAGGTTGTTTTGTAGTTTTGTGTATTGTGTATATTTTCAAACATTTCAGTGTTTGATTTTAGTTTTACCTGAATAAATATTTTCAATGAGCATCATATATTCATTACGGAAATGGTGTTGTATAGCTGGATCTTTCTGGACAGATTTATCTGAAAAGCAATCTAAAAAGTAATCCATAATCTGCCTGAAGAGTGTATAGCACAAAAATCTTTCAACACTAAAGTCCTTTCCCAAACCAGTGATCAGAGATGGAGACTGAATTCAAATGCCTCCAATTTTTGTCTTTTCAGATTCTTCACAGACCAAGACACATTTGAATGCTGTCGTATTATTAATATTTTTCGTCTTTATGATTATATGTGAAAGCACTCCGAAGGTGCTACTGTACTAAGACAATGCCAGGGAATACTAGTTTGCCAGGAAATGGCTGTATTTAAATTTGGAGGGATTTTAATTGAATCCATGCTATTAAGACTGTCACTTCCATTTAAGTTAGAAATGAATTAAAAAGGTGGTGTCAGTGCCACCTAAGGGAAGAGCTCATCAATGATGTGATCGTGTCACCTCTAATTCATCCATTTAAACCACGCAGAGACATAATACAGCCCAGCAGATATTGGCCTAACTCTCCACAGCTTGGAAAACACTAGGCTTCATTTTAATCATAATTTATCATTTATTAGCAGCCAGATCATTCTATTAAAGCTAAATGTGGTTTGACTGACTAGAAAGGAAGCCGAGACAGTCACTTGATGAATATTAAGGAGTCACTTAGGCGAAAAGATGATGAAAATGCTGAGCCTGACAGATTGGTTTATTTCTATAGAAAGATACAATCAACGTGGGTAGCATCCAGTTAAACTGGTGCTATGGAGCTGCTGTAGTTGGGTTTTGTATTGGGGAAAATGATGGAAGGTAAAAGGCTGATACATTTTAAATGAGCTCCTTCTGGTCTGAGACAATGATGTTGGATATACCAGGAGGCAGGTGAAATGAAAAGAACATTTCTTCCACTATAAGTTCCCTTTTACATCTGTGAACTATATTTTTATTTTCCCTCCTAATTTTAAATGTCAAAGTATAGCTAAATTAAATGTCACTGCAACATTCTCTGCCAGTGTTATGTTATATTTTATATTTCATTCCATAACATATAACAAATAAAAAACCAAAGAGCAACATCTGAAGACCGCCATGTACACATGTATTGACAGGGGTGTCAGATGTGTTCCTGCAGTGTGAATGTGAGGTGAGCAAGTTCAAGCAGGATCTCTGTTTGTACTGTTAGTTTTAATGTGACTGAATAATAGGAAGGTCTTTTTAGCTTTTGCACTGTAAAATTGATGTAAAATCAATGAATGTCTGATTTCTGAAGTCCCATTCACTTCAAGAGCTCTTTTTGACATCTGATTTCCCTTTAGGGTACCTTTCATTTCCCCCAGCGATCTACTTGTAGCATTTTACAGGTAAGAGAAATTAAAAATAATTTGGTTTCACTTATTACTGCAGGTTTCAGTTATTACTGTCATTTTTTAAATTATATATTATCTGCAACAGGGGGGTATTTCACAAAGCTGATTTAAAAAAACATCATATTTAATTCAACTCAGCTGGCCTCAATTAACATGATAATCTAAGTCACTAGTTTGTTCATTTGAGCTAAAATAACGAGTAAAAGGGACGGTAAAAGAACCAGCCAGCCCAAGAATCAGCCAGAAATACAGAGAAATGAAGCCCCAAATCCCCTCAACATGCTCTATCAAGGTGTGGTGTGGTGATGACCGGTCTTCCAAGGTACCCTTAGCAATGTCGAGGACATTACATTATAGGCATTTTGCAGACGCTTATATCCAGAGCGACTTACAACCAGAAGGAATCGCATTGACTAAACCTTGTGGATGTCCACATTCTGTTTGTTATAAGACAGCCTGAACGTTTGTTTTTCTTTCTGACATTCAAAATGGTAGAAAAAAGTGTCAGTGTTGAGTTGGAACAATGACTGATTGTTTCTACCATTTTGAATAGGCCTAAATAACTTACGTCGGGGAATGCACGTCCTCCATTCTAATGCACCACAGTCACATTTAGTAAATCAATTCGCCTAGTAGTCGTAGAAGCTGTTTGTTTTTATTTTTATTTATTTATTATTAATGTTTTTTATCTTGCTGCTTGTATCAACCAGTCGTTTTAGTAAAAGGGCTTAAGTTATTTCTTTCAAGAAACAAAAAGGCCTGCATCCCCTCTGCATGTGGGGATGATTATTATTAAGTGGATTAATAGCCTATTCGACGTGCTTAGGCTAATAACTTTGACTAATATGTAGGCTAATGCTTGACTTAAAGTAAATGGTTTTCATAGACCAGGTCAAAATCTTCAAAGGTTCTTCAAATTCTTGAGACCGATCATGAGTAAAGTATAGCTTAGCTGGTCAAAGAATAAGTTAACTCCTAAGCAAGCTTGCAAACTATCTAGTGCCAGTGGATGTAATTCGATAATGTCAGTGAACTAATTCATAATTTCAAACTACTAGTTCAGTATTCCAAACAATTGATCCTTTGAATTTGCCTACTCACAGGAGAGCTAGCTATATCATAGCAAGCATGCAAACTATCGTTACTTCTGCAGTTAACATCTTTCCGTTGATGTCTGATTTTAGCCCACACTTAGCTAAGCATAGTGAGTATCATCAATGAGATCATTCCTATATACCCTTATTGGTTGCACGGGACTTTTCCATGTTCTTCTCCTTCATAATGGTTGATCGCCACCCAGTGGTTCTGAACTGTAACGATATAACTGCAACTTGCATCAATAGTAGGCTATAATTAGCTAGGCCTCTACCTCTGCCAGTGCGACTGCAAGTGCAATAAGTGCCATTCAGGAGTGTGAGGGCCAGTGCAACTTGCGCTGTGTTATCGAGAATGACAGCATAAGTGACAGTACGCTTGCTGAGTTTGAGTTTAATGATAGTGACCAGTTAAACTATAATGTAAGGTAGTCGCACTTGCATTGGCAGGCGACAACATGTTGTCACTGGTCTGTATTGATACATTTCCATACATTCCACCGGAACACCGCAAGTGACATCTACGACAACGCCTCCAGCTTGGACTCTCAAATTACAGTAAGCCCATTGGTCGTTGTAAGGCCCGAAATACGTAATGGGCAGTAAAACTGATAAAAGTGGCTACAGCTAAATTTATGCTCCTCACCTTACTTCGCCCCGTTGCGGCGCAACATTTTCTCTGACCTGCGTTTCACACTGACGCCACGGAGTGTGCTTCTCCGCCAACACAGGTAAGATTGTGACATCTGGGCATGACATTGTCGTAAATGTCCACATGTATGTCAATGAATGTATTCAATTTGAATTAATAAAAGCGAATCTGTTCAATGCGTGAGACAATATCTGTAGGGTATCATGCTAGTACCTGCAGAGATGACAGTAGACCATCAAATTGCTTTTTTTTTTGTAAGAATCCCTATAATGTCATGAAAGAAGGAACCCATGCATGAGATTAAATAGAAACGAATACTAATCCAACATTAATTATTCATATATAATTATTCATATTTCTTAATAGTCAATGGGCGTTCCTCTTTGTCCTAGGCTATAGTACATTCAACGTGGGTCAGCTGAGGGCGAGTTCATACTTCCCTCCACATTGTATAGGCTATTCCTATGCTTTTTTACACATGTAAACTTTGTTGCACACGTAAACTTTCTCTCAGACTCACCCACACAAATTTATATCCCTTTTGTACATATAGTATTATTGACTTTTCTGGTTTTGTTGACCTTTATTAACCCTGGCAGTAATAAACCCCGTCTTAGTCACAGAATATTGTTTTATGTTATTTACCAAAATACAATGAAAGAATGAACATGAAAGATTTCTGAACCGTAGAACAATGGAATTTTTGGTCTTTTACTTATTAGGGATGGGTGTAAGATGACAGGCCCTGTCTCAGATAGTCTATAATTAGCCAATTAATATACATGATTATATACCGCATTTCTACTGCGTTATAAAAGTTTCCGAAGGCACGTCTGTCGCCTTGCTCAAAGCTCATTACACCTCTGCATTTCAACGTTTGTTAATTAAATCAAATATGGCAGATTTACTGGTTTTCTTTGGAACTACGTGAACCTGCTGTAAGTCTCAGATAACGATGCATCTTCTGAAGTGCTTATCAAAACAATACTGTGGAAAATAATGTCAGCTTTGTGACTGTTTTTAATTATGTTAATTGCAAGAAATAATAGCCATTTGAATTGTTGAGCCTGTTAAGTAAGGTCCTGTTGAAAATAGCCTAAATGGTTGGAGTTCTGCAATGTCAGTACAGCAGGGAGCAACCATGACGTGAATGGCACTTGGGTCCCGCACCTGGTGTTTGGTGACAGTGCTGACCTTCACGGATGTAGCCGTTGTTACGGTGGGTTTGTGTGTTAGCGCAGTGGCCTCACAACACGATTGATCTGTGCTCACACAGGGTATTGTTGGCCTCACCAGTTCACTCCCGCTGGACAAAGATATGCAAGTTATGAGGATTGGACTTTCCCAATTGCCCGCGTGTGCGTAGGCTCCAGCCCTTCGCGGCCTTTGATTGAATCATATTAATAAGTGATCTATTTTAGAAGTAGGGGTGCTTAATCTGCGCCTTAATACGTAAGAAGGAAATACTGAATTTTGATCCAAATGTTTGCCATATCGTATTTTCAATTGAAAATTAACAGAAATACATTTTGTCCATTTGTCTGAACTCCGCTCTTTATTATTATTATTATTATTTTTATTTTGACCTACTATATCGCCTACATTTCACTGACAGCCCGCTGAGATGAACAGATTTTGGCATGGGCTATTCGATCATTCTGTCCGTAGGATCTGACTATATATTCCATTTCAGAATTCAACCGCAGTCTATTAACTTCAAGTAGCTCTGTGCAGTTTTCAAATCGACCACTAGATGATGCACAAATTCTCAAACGCCCTATAGTGCAGTTTAGTCGAATCACTTGCAGGTCACAAGTACAGTACAGAAGCATACAGACATTAATCTTTAGTTTACGATTCAGCTTTCTCTCCTGCCAACCTCCCTTACACTCCAGCCCTTTATAGGGCAGCTATAGCTGTGGTCTGCAGCACTGCTGTTTTCTAATAGGTTGTAGGTGCTCTGCAGGGTCATAGGACAAGAAAGGGCGAGGGCCAGTGGTGTAGTAGGGGTTTGTAGGAGACTGACAGGCTATATAATGAACCACTGTTGGGATGGGTGGGATGTAGGGCTATAATTATTCTAAAATAGTAACAAAACAAACCTCTGTTAGTTCCATAATATATATATATATAGCAATCAAGCAACTTGTGTCATTGTAGTAATTACAAAATAATGCTAGCTGGCTACTGCTCTGTTTTCAGATATCTGTAAAAACTGCAACAATATTCTGAAGAAACTAAGGTAACTAAGTATGGGCCATCATAGCTAATGCAAATACCCACAAGACACTGTCAATTCTCTTCACAGACCTCTTTACTTTAATGATAAATATTTTTGTTTTATTTTTGAGTTAATTTGGACAGAACCAGCTGTACTCTTAAATTTGATTTCAGTAATCCATCGTACAGCATCAGTGGCAGTGTGAGCTTGATCAATGTGGGGTTAGTTTTTTAGAACCCACTAGATCTGATTTCATTGATTGTGATGAATTGAACTGACATGAATTTGAAAGCACAGCCTTTGGGTGGAGATGTGAGTCACTGAAGCATTTGTTCTAGTGCATATCTGATGGCATGAAGGACATTCACATTGTGCTCTTTGGACCTTCAGATGGGGAAACTTTGGTCATATTGACTCAAATGAACTTGTGAATGAAGTGCACTTGAGTGAAAGTGTTATTGGCTGGCAGTTGGTTGACCTGAAATTCAACATTGTATTTTGTACATTTTGGCTTTGTTTGAATCCTAAGCTTGTATAAAATTACAGGGAGTGTATTTTTCATCTAATAGCCTCGTGAATGTTTTGTGTCTCCAAATCTATCATCAACACATGTATCACTTTGGCTGTCAATTGATGCCGAGAAAACTTACAGTTGGTCCTTCTTCTGGGCTTCTCTCCAGGAAAGGCCTACTGGTTTGGATGTTCTACTGAAACCAACTTTTTGACTACATGCTTTCTGAGAATCTTCTATTGCTAGTAGTGGAGAGAAAGCTAGAAAATGTTTTTAATGAGGAAAGATTAATCACTGGCAAGGCCTGGCTTTTCCCAGGCCTGAGAGGATGGGTGCAGAGTAGAGATCTCATTCAACAAAGACAGGGGAGTATCTGTGTTGTTGTCATGGAAAAAATAAGTCTCCACTCTGTTTAGGGCTGTAAGGCAGTTTAATAACGATCATGCAGCATGGAGAGCTACAGCACACAAAGTTGTAAACCACAGCTCTATCAGGGGTGCCCTCTGGAGAGAAATGTATACCTGGAGAGATTTAGGGAGTTTACGGTTACACAAAGACATCTGCATAACTGGGCATGCATATACAGATGGTGAAGGGAACTGAGGAGTACCTTAACTAGATAAAATGTCAAATGAACAGGCCTGACATCGAGACATAACACACACACAGCGGGCCGCTCTTTCACATTGAACATGAACAGGATGTCAAACTTCTGGTTAGCTGTGACATCACACAAAGTTAATGTGAGATGAGGTTCTGTCTAACCTGGCTACTCATACTTTTTCACATTAAGCTGGAATACAGTCTGTGCCAGAACCACAGAGCATAGATCAAGCTAGGGGGGGTTCTGAACATTGATATCATGTATATCTGTGGGCATGGTTAAGAGGCAGATGACAATGAGGAGTGTCTGGGGGGCAAATTCAAAAACAATCAAGATGGTGGCCTGTGAGGAAGTTAGCATTAATTCAGGCATCTATCAGAAGTGAAAAATGACCAAACAACTGCATTGATGTCTTTTGTCAAGGGAGGTGTTTCTGGGGTTCTTATGAACCCAATGTTACTAATAAATGTAGAATTGGTTTCTCTTATTGAGGATCAGATCAGAGAGGCTGAAAATCTGGTGGGTACTTCTATGCAGCTCAATTAGCTAAATTCGCGAACATCATCTTTATTTGCCCTAAAATACCTCTTATTAGCAGTAAGATTTTGATGTGGAATGTGTACACATTTCGGTGCCACAAGAGAGGCGAAACAAGCTACACATCCACTACCATGTGTTATTATAGCATTTCAGTGAGAGGGAATTCAAAGTCATTCACAGATTTTTAAAAGGTCGATAGATAAATCTAAAAGGTGCCTGTTGTTTTAATCAACATGTATAATATTGCAGTTATATTTGCACGTACAATACTCAAGAATACTTCTGTCCTTTAGTATCATCTACCATCCTGTTTCAGTGCTTAATGTAGTAAACTTGGATGCATTGGGCAACATTACAAACTGAGGGCGTAAAAATTGCATAGTCTGCTGTTAAATCATACTGAAAAGGACTGGCATTTCGAACCATATATAAGAGATCTATCGCAATCCATATGCAGTTAGTTCGAACAATCAGACCAATTTGTCATGCTGTATCACAATAAACTGCAGAAATGTTGAAATGATTCCTGCTGACATCAGCTAACTTCCTCTCCTAATAATGTAAACAGTAGTTCCTTTTCCCACTGTTTATTTTGTGGTAGCCTACTATGTGCTGCATTTTATGTACATACTCAAAATTTTTTGTTGACATCCTCATTTTCACTTTGTGCAAACCAAATGTATTCCGTGTTTTTTAACAACTTTAATTTTTTTGGCTGTTAAAATATTATTAAGGACATCATATTTTGAGGTAGGAATCAAGTACTGAAAATAGGCTAAACAGCTATGAATACACATCAACAGCAGAGTGTCTAAAGTTAGACTATGGTAATATTTTGTGCGCTTGACCCAGAAATTCTACAGCTTTTTTCACACTATAGTCAAAAAGGAAGATTCATGGGAATTTTATTAAGAGTTGCAGGGCAATTCTTCTGGGAATGTGCCTCCAGCTCTCATTCACACATGACACCCACCTGGAAAATTTCAGAAATATTTCTAACCAGGCTAGGCTCTTCCTTCTGCCTCCTTCACGCTTGACGAGAGGTATCTGGTATCACATTCCAGAAGAGTCGTAAAACTGACCGCCAGTGGGGGAAGTTAAATATTTAAAAACGGTGAAGTGGGCAAGAAGCAGAAAACGGTAGCCTTATATGTCAGGCTCCATTGTGGCATAACGCTGGCTAACTTATGGGATGTTTTTAGGTAATAACACCAATGGTCAGAGACGCTGACTAATCAAAGTCATGGTGAGTCTCCAACTGGAAATAGCTAGTTTGGCTCAAAAAAATCTCAGTTGTTTTTTCTGTGATGTATGAACTCGCCTCAATTTTCCAGCACATAAATCGCAGGAAACATATTTCATCCTTGAAGTTAGTTGGATTACCTAACACAGACCAAGCTATCAATGTTATCAAATAAGATTTCCACTTAACCATAATGTGAGCTTAGGCCACAGCCCAAACAAACATGAGTAAGAACAGTTGAAAACAGCTATTGATAAAAAACCACCTTGTGGTTAAAAAAATAATGATATAATAATATATGTAGATATATGTATATATATACACGCGCACAAGTACACGCACACACGTCTGTGTTTTGACTGTATGCAGCTGATAAACTGATGCCTTTAAAACATCTAACTTTTTTCTCCATTTTATAAAAGGCATGTCATTTACTACAAATGTCTTTCACCATCTCTATATTTCCTTTTCTCATTAGAACAGAGGTAAAGAAAAGTTTATTATACAAATGCTTGTCAGTGACTTCAGAGTATAGATGTAGATATAATGAACATTATAGTGAAGATGATAAGACCATCGTGAAGTCCACCATCAGAAAGTTGATGGCACCTATTAGACTTCAGACAGTCTAACAGCGGAAGGCTGGGATTCAACCAACATTTGTTTAGCTTTGGCTTACAATGAAATACATGTGTTCATTTTTGTCTTAGCCAACACAGTTTGGCGAGTTCATCAGTCATGAAAATTAACTTGCCAAAGTGTTCTTTGTTGATAAAAAGCATATACTCTTTCAATTGGAGGTAAAAGTTAAGGAGAAAAATGTTGATTGAATTCTGACTGAAGACATGCTTTCCATATGGTCTTTTGGAGGTTGAGTATTGGTAGTCAAGACTACCGTTTGGCTATATCAAGTTGTATATATTTGGGTATTTACATAAAACAAGAGGACATAGATTTTGATAAAAAAAGGGAGGAGATTTATTGTAGTGGGTTTTGAGGGAGAATCTGTGAAGTGGCAGTATGCAGATTAGGCCTATGCCCTAGACTGAAAGAACGCTTCAATGAAAATCTCCATTGAAAAAAGTCTGTAGTGTAGGACCAGGCTTAAGCCATGTCTGGGAAACCCACCCTGAGTCTTGTGCAATGATGGTGAATGCTCCCCAACCTCTAATTGGATGGATGGCAAAACTGCCGTCCCAATATAAAATAATTATGACACTAAAATGAAAGATGGACAACAAAAATATAAGACCAAGTTCAGAGTGAACAGAGATTTTTAGATTCTGAGTCTGGGGAAATGCAAACTAGACAAGGGTACAACAAGGTCTCAGGTTTGACTTCTCACATGTGAGTGATGTAACACAATAGTAATATGATAAGGCACATGTTCAGTAACAGTAAGGAAGCTGGGAGAGGGGAGTTATTTCACATTGGCACAAGCACAAGGAAACCTGTGGCTGATGCTTCTAAGTCCTATCTGTGGAAATTTGTTAAAACTGCATGTGTTGTGAGAATGGTGATGTGGCCCCTTTGCTGGTTAGATCATTGTCTAACAGTGAAGCTATAGTTAATCATCTGCATCGGGGGTTAGAGCCAGCCTGCCTGTCACTGACAAAGACTGGAGCATGCTTCCTTTTCTGAGGGAGTATTTTCAGTTCACTGTCATGCATTTAGCACTCATATCGATGATCACAGACACAAAAAGTGCAGATGTTGGACATGTGATAAATATTATGTTATAAACCATTAATTGAAAGAGAAGGGAATCTCTCCCTGATGACTCCTGGTGAGTACCCATGGCCAGTTTAAGTTTGCATTGAGAAAGCCAACTAAAATCAAATTTACAAGTCCGTTGAACACACTTAAAGGTATAGTAAATGAGAAAGGACAGAAACAGAGAGGGTCTGGGTCTTGGAATGTGTGGAGCACTGGAGGTAGGATCAAGTCACAACATGATCTCCTAAATCACATTCCACAGACACTGCTGTTGATAAATTGCCTTTTTTCGGTGACAGAAGTGTTTCTGGGTTGATTATTTTTAAATTTTCCATTGAAAAGAATTCAATTGAAAAGAACACCTTGGCAGTTTCCCTTAGAGTTTAATTGGCCAGGATAACTGATACGGAGCCAGCAGGAGATTGTCTATGCAGGAAAGAAAAATTCCCATAATGATAATATTTGGTGTTAAACTTCATGCTCTTTAGACAGAGCATTGTAACACTTTGTGTTTTGTGAAGAAAAGCTATTTCAGATGACACAATGCAGTACTAGAATCCTTTACTGTAAGATACTGTTAGTGTAAAGTAGTTACCTACATTGTTGACCTATTTTAAATGAGAGCGCTCTCATCTCGTGAGTCAGCTAGAGGCTGCTCACTGGCTGGATCTAGGCAACGGGCCACCAATCGGATCGCTCGCTCTGGACACCCCAGCTGCATAATTGAAAGGTTGTCCTCCTGATGATAAATAGGACTGAGCTTCTTTTAAAAAAGGTGCTTTCTTTCAAATGCGTTCAAAGTACAGCAGGAGGGGCTATGATTTCTTGTACGCAACGTAGGCAAGTCCTTCTTCCTTTCTGCTGATATTCTGGCAGTGCTGCAGCTTGTATAATTATCAAAGAATCAATTGAAACGTAAGTAAATATTTTTATGTTCTAGTTTGAATCAACAAGCGGTATGCAAGGTACTGTCAAAACAAAACTGTAGAACAGAAATGCTGTATTCAATTATACATTTGATATGTTTGAATTTAATGCAAGGATGTCATCATCATCACTAAGATGGAAAGACACCGTCTGTCCTATAGGAATAGTTAAAAAAAATTATTCTGAAGATTATTTTCAAAATAGTAAATGTACAATTCATTGATGGGGAAGCAAAATGTACCTCTTTGTGCGTTTGCAAGAATAACTTGCAATACTTCTATGCCTTCTCTTTTGCAGCATAAGACTAATTTCTCCCAAAATGCCTTATATTGTTTCTCAAATTATGTGGGGTTGGATTGAATGTTACCTTTGATTTGAGTTGATTCATTTTAGCACTTTTACCAAAAACTGGCTTGAGTAATGTGGGAAGTGCTGGGGCATTTACTAAAAGTAAAAATAATCCGAAATGGAAATGAATTTAACAGTACATAATCCCAGCTATAAAACAGGTAAAGAAACCAGTAAATCAAAGCTGCTTGCTTTCTATACTTCAGGGCTGCTTCAAATAATTATGATAGCAAATAATTATTACTAATTTTGTCATGTCTGTGTCTTACCATTTAATCACAGAAGTTAGCGATGGAGTATCCATTTAAGAATCTGATGGAGGATGACAGCAGGTACCTGAAATCCTTTCAGTTGTTCCGAGAGCGCTCTTCTGAGCAGCAGTGTATGCAGAACTTCATCCGCGGGATCCTCTCCGACATACTGGCCAGGTAATGCACGGTCAACCCTTTGGTGAATGAGTTCTGAATCATTCTTTTGGGATTCTGTACACCTTTTTCATAGTATCCATGAGCAACTGAACTGAAGTGACATCCTTAGTCTGAGAAAAGTCAGGTTCTAACCCTAAATATACAGGTGTGTTCCCTGCTCCCCAAATCTAGTGAAGTGCAAACCCTTGACATTAACAGAGTGGTGCAAGAGCAGTGTTCATTTTGATGGCTGTGTTTGAAATGAACATCGTCAGGTCCAGTGTCATCTATTCAGGCCCGTAGCACTGCCTTAATTTGAACACGCTATTGAAGGTGGAATATGATTGGGCTTCAACAGGCACCCTGATTGCTTTTGCTTTAATTAAGGTTTGTTCAATTTTAAATTATTTTTTGCTGGCTGGCGGTATCTGGCATTGATTGATAGTTGGGATGAGTCAAAATATGTCAATAATTAAGTATTTAGTATAATTATTAAGTATTATATAAAAGTATTAAGTATGATCGCCCAGTCAGATATTCAGATATTAGATATTTAATTTTTTTCGACAGTTGTTAGGTGTATGGTGTTGCTTTAACTGGAGAGCACCAAGTGTTAACTGAGAGGTGCACATTGCCACCTAGTGGCTGTTAAATGCTGTAAAAATACAACATGTACAAAATACTTTACAATGCATTAACATTGTCAAATATGACAATGCCACCTGTGTGACTTTGAACTGGCTGCTATGAACAGATTATATTATTGGTTGATGTTGATCCTGACCAATGGTGAGAATAATTGGCAACCTGGAGCATTTCTGATAATGAGATCCAAGGAAGAAATGGATGGAAGAAATATTAAAAAATGAGCTTTGTGGAATTGGATGGTAGGGTGTGTTTACATTAGGAAACAGAATTTGTATTTGTGAGGAGGCAGATTGATTGTAATTACTATAGTCAGGTCACTAGCTTTGTCAGGTCATAGATTACATTCCTGCCATTCCAATATCAAATAGCACTAAAATGAAGAGCAGAACAATGTGATGAAAAAAAAGTTCAGAGTTAACTCTGAGTTTTCTTCTATTAAAGTGTACAAAAGTGACAGCTGAAGGCTTACATTCGGAGAGGTAATGATCAAGTTGTTACATATATTTCAACAGTAGCTTTATCTAGATGGCTACTTCACAGTCAGCTGACTAACGTAGCACGTTAGCTAATGTTAGCTCCACTGTAGTTCAAGTAGACTATCAGTATGGCAATACACTACAAAGTGTCAATGAAAAACACAATTCAGACCAATTATACAAATGGATAATACAATTAAAACAAGAATCTTTGGCCAAATACTCCAGATGGTTGAATTAATAGAATTAGACAGGCTCATGTTGTTATATTTTCAAAAGTCAATGGAACTGCCCATTTAGCAATCATGGAGCAAGGCTCTTTAGTTCTTTAGAAATGATTGGCACATTTCTTGGTGGAAAAGAAGACAAGGCTTCCCTATTTGAGCCCTTTACGTACAGTGTGGTCTTCGAGAGGGATATGTTTGTCAGTTGGTGTCAGATGAGTATGGGTTTCTATTGCAGCAAAAGCCCACAGCTGTCCCAACCCTTATTTCTGGCACTATTATAAATCAAAAAATGTTTTTTGGAAAAATATTTTTTTGCTTTGTAATAGTCTTTCCATTGCTTTTGTAATGTAGCAAGTTAAGCTCACCAGCTAGCTAGCTAGCTAGCCAGCATTATAGGCCGGAATTCTCTGCTGACCAAATTATATTTACATTTTAGTCATTTAAATGCAAATGCATGTCAAGGCTTCTGTCATATTTTGACTTATGACCATGAATGAGACTTCACCCAAACCACAGTGTGGATCTCAGCGGGTGTTACCGTAGCTGCGAGTACATGGGGGAGCATGTGGTTTGTGGTTGGGGGGAGGGCGTGGAGTCAGTAGTTCAACATGCAGACCTGTTGCTAGGTGCCATGCAACGCATCTATTCCATGTCTTTACCAAAGCAACAGGCAGAATTTGGGCATGCAGCTTGGTGCTAGCTTGGTCTGCTCTTTTCGCACTATAAGCCTGTGTGTCCAGTAGTTTTTCTCTAAGCCTCTGCATGTGTCTGAAGAAATCTTCTATTGTTTGGGATTCATATCATGAGAAATACGAGTTGTACTGATCTGGGTCATTTGTGTGTGTTTCGCGCTTAGTGTGAGAGAGCTGGGAGCCCTGCACTGTCAGAAAAAAGCAACTTGCTGTAGCAAATAGTTGTGCAATTTTGCAGCAATCACTTCGCAAAAATAAACATGGATTTTGTTGAGCAGTGTGCATTGTCATCAGTTGTATTTCAACTGGCTCCAAATTCAGTAATAGTGTCCTAATGTTGCACATTTACTTGATGTGTTTGAAGTCTGAATAGCTGAAATTAGCTAGCTTTCAAAGAAAGCTGCCACATCCAAGAGGTCATAAGAAAATACCTGTCTTGACATCAGCCTTTGCAATATTAAATGACAATTAGCAGTTTTTGGGTTTCATTGCTGATTTCTACAGAGCATCACTGATCAACCATTGCATGGATGTTCATAAGTCTTCTCCTACACAGTCTCTATATTTATTTATTTTGAATATTTATCTGTATATGTATTTATTTGGCATTTGGATCAAAAGTGTTTTTTGACATATTTAAAAATGAAAAATCCTTATGGGAACGTTATTATTGTGATGTGCATGGCTTTTAGAGATAAATGATACACAATACAACTTTTGTCATTTCAGACTTTAATGAATCAGTGTGACTTGTAGTGCATTGCTTTGCCTGGCGGAGTCTCAGTGTGTGATGTTCATCCAGTTGTCCATTAAAATGGTCTTCAGTATTTCTCCATTAATGCTTACATTCATGATCATTATCATTAAAGGAGATCTTAGTTGATGTAAATATAGTCCATGTCTACAAGATGAACTGCTATGCAATATAATTTAGCATTTAATAATATATTCATGGTAGTGGATATGCTCAGTGGTAAACATGGACCATGCCTCTGCTAATGAATTTTCTTGTCCGCAGTATTGGAAATGGAAATGGCTGCCTCAATGTCATGGGCGTGGGCAGTGGAGCAGGTACGACTTTATGCTGTTGTCCTAACATTTATTTTAGTCTGTTCCAATGTATGTGTAGACTGATGGGTAATGGTACTGCACTTTTGATCTGGTAAATAAGATAAATTATATTAGCAGAATTTGTGATTTATATGAGCACATATGCAATACAGTTGCTAACAGCTTATGTGGTAGATCTTTTAGGCCCAGAGTCAAGTTAAACATCAAGGTATCTAGCTAACCTTAAGTAACATAAGATTACCCATCTAGTTAGTCATACAGAGGTTACACTGTTATCTACCACTAATGTCAGTTGTTTGCTAATGTTTAATTGCAGACTGAATGAACAGCACTGTGTAGTTTTGATGATACCACGGGCTAATCTTGTGCAAGGAATCTTTGAAAAGCCAAAAATACTCTGTAGCTGCTCTACAGAATTTGACTTTTTGTCTTTCATGATTTTGAGGCATGATGATGAGCTAAAATTTATGCTGTCAAAATCTCAGTTGTCAACTGAGGAATGTAGCTATCTTATCTGACACTGCATTGACTGGGAAATCAAACCACTTTACCTGAGAATGCAGGACCGATGCTGTTCTGTCTTATAAATGAGACTTTCGGCCCTTATTTCGCTAGCAGGTGCAACGTGTTTCGACTGATTTAAAATGCACCATGACTCCAACAGCACATGCAAAGTTACTTTTGGCAACACACCAGCAGTGCAACAGGAAAAATCCGGAAGCACAAAGCCACTTGCGCCTCTGATGTAATAAAGGAGCATAGAAGTGCAATGTCTGGGAGTGTTCTTTGAAAACAAATGGGAGTTCCTTGCAAATTATGGGGCTCAATGCCGAATTGCCATTTTCGTCCAAGGGAAACCTTTGCGGTTAAGAGGACTCAAATGCAGGTCTTTTCGGAGTGCAGATAGGTTTGCACTTTTTCCCCTCCCATCGAATGACTGATTTCCGACTTTTGACGTATGACTTTCAAAATAGGACCTGTAAAGCATTTTTCTGGTTTAGAGATAAAATCAGATTTGGCTGACAGTGTAGGACTGATGCCATGAAGGCTGAGGAATGTTAACTTTTCGGCTAAGGTTTAACAGCTGACAACTGGGACTTAAGAGAGGCATAGCTAAAACAGTGGAGAAGGGGTTTCCATTTCTATTCCACAATGTGTTTCTTTTATCAAATCCCTATTCAGTTGTTAGAAAGCTGTCAATCTTAATCTATCTTTAATGTTGTGTGCATGAAATTCCATGCAACCATTGAAACTAACAAAATATTATGGAAGAATATAAAAGATTGAATTTCTCCAGCTCCCTACTTTAGGATTGATAAAAAACACCTGAAGGACTGTAAATCCATTTTTCTGGTTAAATTTTGCAGGCAATCTCGACCTGGAAATGTTCTCTCAGCTGAGTCTGACACATCCAGGAGTGAGTGTACACAGCGAGGTGGTGGAGCCCAGCAGCGAGATGCTAGAAAACTATCAGGGTACATTATAGTACACTATGCTCAACTCTTTTATGTTCTCATTGTGTTGGGGGATCACCATAGCTAAGCTTGTTTCACCAATCCTCCTGCCCCAGATGTCTTGTATACAGTTTCTTAATACAATTTATATCTCTCAGTAGTCTTGTAAATGATTGTTGAATGCCAAGCCCTAATATGTTTTTTTTATTTTGAATGCTCAATTATGGTAGTAGTAATAACTAATTTATCACAAGTAAAATATGACTGTCTTGTTTAGATTTGGTTTCCAAGACCCCAGACCTAGAACATGTGAAGTTCAATTGGAATAAGATGACTGCCTTGGAATTTGAAAAGCAGTGGAGAGAGAAGAACCCGCAGAAGAAGATGGACTTCATTCACATGATCCAGGTTCTGCTCCATATCAACTATTAATAACTATTATATTACTATTAATTTCACTCTGTTCAGTGGATTTGCATTCATCTCACTGCTGCCATCACCCGTTGTAGATGTTTATATAGAGGAATCAAGCCCTTCATATAGAGATGACTGTTTCCTTTATTTTGTCCTCATGTTGTATGAATCTGGCCCAAGTGAAAAGTGCCCTTGAAGTTTGTCAGTGACTTTTCTATCAATCCCAAACAGCATTACCTGTAACAGGGGAATGATGTCTGTCATGGTTTAACATTGGCTTCGAACCCTGAATATTTATTCCTGTTTTCAGATGCTGTATTACATTTCTGATCCTGGTGCTACCGTCTCATTTTTCCGGAGTCTTCTGAACAAAAATGGAAAACTCCTCATCATTCTAGTGTCCGGTAACAGTCAATTTATTTTTTATTTTTTGGGTTGGATTGCCTCCTCTGAAAGTCAATTCCTCAAGTTACTCCTGTTGCTACATTATATGAATGTTTCTTCAGAACCTCATGTATGTACTGTTCCTGCTCTAAGGGTTTCTACTGTCCATTTAAACAACCAAACTGGTGTTTCCCCTTAGTACCTGATAATACAGCTTGAAAGAGGCAGCAGAACTATCAGTCTTGCAGGCATAGTACACTGATATGAACCTTTAGCCTTTTCTCTTTGGTCATCTGCAGTTGGGTCTCAACACAAAAGTGTGAGTTTTTATATCAGTCATTTTTAATAAATGTGCATTGTTGGAATTTAGAATACCCTCACCATGTAGTCATTTTCTTTGCATCTTTGTATATTTCAGAAATGCCTTTATTTTCAGGTCACTGATTTTGGACACTCTAAAGTGACACTCTAGCCTTTCAGACAGTAATTGTAGCTAGTTTAAAAAAACTGTAGGCTGTTTCTCTTTCCTTCCTAATATTGGAAGGTATAGGGGGAGGAGAGTGGTTGACCCTATCATGCCTGCCCCAATAGTTCTTTTTGGTCTTATGCATGATCTGATACCTGCACACATACAGTCATGGCCTGAAATCCAGTGTTTGCTGTAACTGCCAGCGTTATCACCGTGTGTTACACTTTAACCTATTGTAGGGAGTGCATACTGCCTGTCTGTAATGCAGGTTAGCACTGCGTAAAGAGCATAAAGACCCTTGTGTGCACATGTGTTTGTACAGTGTCATGGTTCTGTTTGAGCCACTCTGAGATTGCATGTGTTGAGCAATCCTGACCATACGTGTCTTACCCTGTCTGTGCCCTTGTGCCCTGCGGTGTACAACTGCTTAGACCCCAGGCCACCAAGGGTTAATTACATGGGGCTGAGGCCCTGCCTGAATGTGCAGTAACCCACATTGCTTGCTCTCAGCTGTTGCATTTTGGTGAGTCTGTTGGAACCATCTTGTGGGAGTCATTAAAACTTACGATGCTTTGTTTCTTTGGAATGTTAGCATGTTCTAGTACAGTAATATCCCAACGCTTCTAAAGAGATCAAAGTGATATTCATGAACAACAGGAGGAGGCCGGAAACTTTCCATAGCCTCACCAGAGGGTCTAGGCATCAGATCCAATCATCACTGAACCTTAATGGGAAGTTTTGGAATACTGAATGGTGGGGTCCCAAGCCATGGTTTTTGAACTGCCTCATATCTCAAAAGCTGAGAAAGATTAGTCCCACTGAACCATAAGGGGGAATCCTCATCATATCAGATCTCCTGGCTGTGTCTGTTCTGTGTATGCTCTTTGTCTGTATAACGGCAGCTCTTTGTCATTGTTACGCATCTCCCATGTCTACTGTTGGTCGCTGTGTGTCTCCTCAGTATTCCCTATGCCTGATCTGTGTCCCAGTGTCACCTCTGTTTCTCTTTTGAGTCTCCCCTGAGTCTGTCATTGGTCTGAGCAATTCACTCTGGTTTCTACCCCTTAGTTTCTGCTTGTTGTCTATTCTGTCTCCCCAGTGTCCCCTCTGTGTGTCTGCTGTATCTCCTAAATGCTCTCTCTCCTTTCATACAATTAAACCTTTTTCACTCACACACTGCAACCCTGAACTGAATCCTGGACATTACCTGGAGGAGCTGTATGTGAGAACACAAATGTCTGAATCAGTTGGACCAGACATTAAATAGACTTTGCCCTGTCAGCTCCCTAGTTCAGAATCCATGTAATGTACAGTTGAGCCCACGTGTGTGAATAGTCATTGTCTTCTGCTCATTGTCTGCTAGTCATTGTCCGGAGAATACATAGCAGAGTGGTTGATGACATTTCTATCATAGGACTGGCATAAAACAGGAAGAATACAAACTCAAAGTGTTGCTGCTTCGTACTCTTTTCTGCTTGCCTGTATATTGCTTTCAACTCTTTCAATGATATTTTGGATACGTCCTAATACATGTAGTATTGATATCAAGGCAAAAACAGTCATCTTTACAGATGAGTCGGTAGCCTCATCCGCCATCTTTGATCTTTTAAAAACACTATGATCTCCGTAGCATACTTTTTGTGTCATGTCCTGCCTCTCGCACGCTCTATCCAGACGCCACCCCTCACCTAAACCATTAGGTGAGAACGCATCTGACACAGACAATCTCCTGTTGTGTGCTACATGTCTGAAAGGGCAACTCCGGACAATGTCCTGAGTTCATATGAGAAAACGGCTCAAGTTACGCAGGGGACATTTGTTATATGTACCGTTTAAAGAATACCACTATGAAAACAAAATGAAACATGGTATACCCCCTGTAATGCTATATTTACAGGCTAATATACTTACATAAGGAAAATTTTATACAAAACTCAGAAAAGTCATGCATGCATTTGGTGTGTTTCATGTATGCAGTGGGGCATCTTACATGGGGAAAGGCTCAAATCATATCAGCAAACAAAAGTTGTAAAGTGTTCAACTATATTTACTTTTTATGACCACTCCAGTGATATCCGTCAGTCATGAAACAATGATTACACTGCTAACTGTTATATCACATGGGCATTAGAATTGTTGAATGACAAACAATGCATTCAACTGTACTGATTTGTTACTGTATATGCTGTTTGGATATATTCTTTTTCCAGGGAAGAGTGGCTGGGTAAAGCTGTGGAATTACAAGACCAAGATGTATCAAAACCCCATCAGTCATTCTGTGACCGCAAGGGACATGAAGAGCTACTTCGATGCCATGGGCATCACAAACACGTACTACGAGCTCCCTTCTCAAATGGACATCACCGAGTGCTTCAAAGAAGGTGATGAGAAGGGCGAACTGTTGCTAGATTTTCTGACAGAGGTGTCCGACTTTAGCAAAACGGCCCCTCCCAATCTGAGGTCAGGTCTCCTGGACCTGCTGCGTCACCCTGACTGCAGCACTGAGGTGGACGGTAGGGTCATATTTAACAACAGTCTGGGTGTTTTAGTTCTAGAGCCCGACCACTGATTACTGTTTGAAACTAAAACCGCAGTGAAAGTGTTTGGTTCGCTCTTCATGAATCAAAATTGTAAGGGTCTTTTGCTTGAGCTCAGTATGTTCAGCTATGAGGTGTTACACTAGACACACCACCCCTGAGTCAAGACTTCAATCTTGTTGAGAGTTACAACTGATATGGCCATTAGATCTTGTCAATTTAAAATTATTCAATTACTAACTATTACTAACTATTACTATTTGTTTAAATGTGTTAAAGGTTGAGGGAGCAGGATTTTGCCTGTTGCTGGATACAAGTTTAACAATGGGTCGCCCTCTTCATTGTCATATTGGGGGACCTGAAATGCACAGTGATTAATGACTATATAATTCTTGTAATTATCGATGCACAAACATTCTATTCTCTTATACATATTTATTAAACCCTACTACATTCTAGAAGCAGTCATGTAAAAGTGAAAAGTATCAATGACATCTGGGAAATGTAGTCAACTCAGTACCAGGAAGGGATGAATGATGCCAACAGTGTGCTGTTTTTATATGATGTAATTACATGGAATTGTATAGTTACAACATGGAATGAATTGCATTATTATATGTATTGCATCAGTCAAATATAATCTGACAATGTATAGTAGATTGGACAAGGTGAAGAAATAGATAAATATATGGATTGTTGCTAGTCTGTTTTGGAATATGGGCACTGGGTAAAGTGTGGCATATAGGGAAATCAGCTCTCTTTAATGGTGATAATTCAAGCTAATCTCTCTATTGTCACAATGAATCGTAACCGTCATGTTTACTCAAACGAGGGGTGGGGAGGCGATTGAGGCGTTGGGGGGATATTGTGGCTGTGAAACATAAAACCAAAGCAAAGGACATGGTTAGATGTTCTGTTTAATTTATAAGCATCATCCAACTAAGCATTTTTGAAAATTGTCTCATTAGACATGTTGAGAATATATCATGAATGAATAAGACATTTCTTAAGAGATGTTTTAAAAGAGAGATTTAATAATAAAAAGGCTAGTTATAAGTAGTTAAACAGCCCTGAATTTGATCATTATTGATTACTCTCACTAAAATAATAACACAATTATATGCATTGTTGTCTTGTCACCCAAGCTACAGGTCAAGAATGGAAAAAAGATAGCTTGAAAATCAACCAATTAAATGTTTTTATAGTACTAACTGTATTACAATTGTCACTTACCATAGAGTAGAGTTGAATAAATGAGAAAACCCACAGCCAATTGTGACACCTGCCAAAGAACATGATTTGTAGTTTCAAACAGGTTTTGTCTTATGGAATAGCCTTTACTAATAACTTTATACTTATTTTTTAATATATTAAGCACAATTATTAATTAAAATGTATTTAAACAATAGTATAAGCAGAATATATAAAAAGTTGTATACTCCTAAAGATATCACATTTTTTCTGAAAATACAGAACATCAAAGTTTCAATCTAGGGAAAGATTGTTTGTATTTCCTCAATTTTTTATCCTAAAATATAAAATATTTTCTCACACAAACCTTTGTAAGAGATTACGTTGTGCATAATGTAGCTTCAGTGGCTACAGAACCTACCTGAGGACCGCAAGTAGCTGTTTTATTCCTGAGAGAGGCACTGACCCTGTATTGCTTAAAGAAGTAAGCAAATTATGTTTATTATGCTACATGCGTATATCTGTATGTATAAGCAATGTCAGTAAAATGAGTGTTAAAATCATTGAACTTGTGTTTTTTTCCCCTTAAAGACCATTTGCATGTGTGGGAACCTATATGTATCTATGTCTTTATGTAAGTATACATACAGAATATATTGGTATGCATATAGACAGGCATGCAAATACTATTAGTATTTTGAGCATAGTTGACATTCGTCCTGTCCTGTCTTCTCCGTCTCTGTCTTGAACACCTCTCTGAACAAAAACACACACATGCATCCTGCCACTATGAAACAAATGTTGTCTTTTCACTTTTTAATGGGGAAACATTAACAGTTTTGTGCATGAGCAGTTTGACAAGGGAAGCTCTCTGAGGCCGTGGGATTGAACAGGTGGAAAGAGCATTGAGCCTGGTTTCAGTTGTTATGTAATGAAAGGCTTACATTTCTGAGTACTGAAAGAGCACAAAGGTTAAAGATAATCTCATTTCTCTCATGCGATACCATTTCGTACAAAGGTGGTCCATTGGAGAAAGTGGGCTTTTTTAAATAATGAGGGGAAACAAGACATTTCGGAAGACATTGTTCATGGTACTTATTTCTTGATGCATTGGTGTTTTTGTATCTCTGTAGAAACAGTCATCAGTAATGAAAATGTGACGCAGGGCTTCATATCCTGGTTGCATGAATTGCACCTCTATAGGAGACCTTACTCATGACGTTGTTCATAGAAAAAGTACAAAGATGAAACAAAGGATGGAGAAAGGGCCCTGAACACTTGTGGACTGGACCTTAGATATGACTTCCTTGCATGATGCAAGAAACCAGCTTTTGCTTATTAATTTAAATCATTGTGGAGCTCATGTATTTTTCGAAAGTAGATGAAGCGGTTTAACTGATTTATATTTATTATATTATACATTGATATTTTCTTTTACTTTCTTTCACTTTCTTTAAAATGCATGTGATTTTAGGGACTTAACATGAGAAAATAGTTATTTTAGCCTTAGGCTAAATTTAAATAGTTTGATGGCTTATTAAATAAGTTCTAGATTCTAGAAGGCTTGCAACTTGACTGCATTGGACCTCCCATCACCTCCCCTAAAAGTTAGCTATCATCCCTGCATGGACCACACAGACAAAGTAAAATTCAATAGTTTTATCTATGCAAAAAAATAATCAGCTTTACAACACAATGTAAGGGGAACTATAACCACATTTCCAGTCCACATTCTCAAGGGCAGCGTTCCAATACTTTTGCTCGTCTCCTCCTTTCCTCCCCTCCTTTCCTACCCCGGAAATATGCCAGAAATATATGGAGGAAACCAGTGGAGGAAAGGAGGAGATGAATCGAAAATTGGAACAGCTAATCCGATTCGCCTGTCATCAAAGTCGACGTCAGCTAGTGATGAAGTAATAATTTTGAGTGACTCTGAGGATACCAAAGCCAATCAAAATATTCTGTGGGATGGTCTTTTAACCTGACTGGTCGTGAGCACAATGATGTCACCCAGAAATGTGAAAAGACTTCCGCAGTAGGATACATCGATGTATCCTTCGTTTGGAGGAAACGAGAAAGGAGGAAAGGAGGAGGCAAGATTTTGCTTTGGAACAGTGGAGGGAAGGAGGACACATAATCAGCTTCCGGGGCACGGAGGAAAGGAAGAGGAGGAAAGGAGGAGGCGAATTTGAGTATAAGAACGCAGCCAAGGTACAAGTCTCCCCTTACCACATACACCGTTTGATACCCATTAGGTAAGGAGGCACTAAAGACCCACACTATCAATGACCCTTGGGCTAACCACAGTAGCAGGGACACAGACAAGTCCTTCTATTTTATTGCCCTGCCTGACTAACTAATCTTTGGCAGGTGTCCCATATTAGCTAATTATAATTCAGTTATGCAATCAGCCAGCTCTGCTCTGCTCTGCTACAGAAACCAGTTTCCAATACAGTTTTTTCAAGGACATTTGTTGCTGGCTAGCTCAGTATAGCTACCACTTATGCCTTGAGGTTCTGTAATGGGTTGCTTGAATCATTAACAGCCTCATCCCGAGATTGTTTTGCCATACCAAACAAACAAAACCTTGTATATCATAGAACAATGATATTTCCCAATTGCTAAAACACTTTAAATCATGGAGCTAAAGCTCAGGTTTTATTCTCTATGTCAGTAGACCTATTGTTCAGGTCTTCACCCATTGTCAGTTTCACTTCCTTGACCTAAATCTCATTTGCATATCTCAACGTGTTTTAGCAAGTTCACTTGAAGAGAGTCCATCCCAGATAAAATGGAAAGTTCCCCTTTGTACATGACTATTGAAGCAATCTTAAAAGGGGCCATCACCCCATCCATTTGCTATCTCCCATGCCCCCAGCCCCTAGCTCTGTTCATGTCAGCACCAGTCAACGTGTTCATGCCGCTAGCCTCTTCCCCTGTCTCTCAATAAAAGTGTTGCAAAAGTCACAGCTTGCTCTTTGAGAAATTTCTCAAGCATATCATAGCAGCCATTCCATCTCCTGATAAACTCACACTTCATTTTGTGCTTAAGTTTGTGGAAGGCACAGCAATTTCCACCCTCTGAAAGATAACAGATTCACCATAGAACCTTTCAATGAAAAGACAATTAATTCTGCGCTCTATACTGAAAAGAGTTAAAGCAATAGATGTAAATTTTTAAAATACATTTGAGAATCTGAACTAAATCTTAATTAGCTGATATTTAAGCTAAATATCACACTTTTAATCCAGCAGTTGTGATTGATTCCTTTATGACTGATTGTCTTACAGTTACTTTTAAGACATTTTTCAGTTACATTAAACTGCTGTATTTAGGTACATTAGCTATACCTCAATGAATTACATCTTAGATGGTGCGTTGTGACAATCTCATGGAATACAATTATTTTTTGCATGGATTCTGAATTACCTGAAAGAATATAAGGATATACAGTATGTTCACAACCGCTTTACAAAACAGTTACAAAAATATTGTATTACCTCAGATATATTGAAATTCATCATATTGCTATGTACAGATTATAATATAGCCTATATCACTCTATGTCAGGTTTCATGAAGGGCTGCAATCATTGTTGATTGTTGTGTAAAACAGTAGTGCTCGAAAGTAGCTATAAATGCTTTAGAAAGTTATAAAATATTACCAGATTTTCTGTATAACCTTCAACAAGAAAAAAAAACGGTTAGACTTGTTCAGATCATTGAAACTGCCCTATTCCACGTCTGCGACGTTTTTTCCTTTGGGATAATAAAGTATATCTTATCTTATCCTATTCCAGACAATTTGGTGTGGTCTGGACATCCCCACATGCATGGACAAATTCTGATCTCAGACTCTACCAGTGCACTTGCTTAGAAAATGAAGAGGCAAAAAGTCTGTTATTTCTTTGGAATTTTTTGATTAGGTTTCTAAAATTATCGAATGGAACATTTTCAAAACCAGATGCTTGAAAGCTAAAATGTTTCTGGAGATTTTTCATGTTAAATTATTGGCAGCAGATTGTTTTTAACTTTACAGTCAATGTGCTTTAATATTCTTGCATTATTAAATCATTATTGTAACTAATGTGGTTCCGACACTCAAATCTCTTGTTTTACTGTGATTTTACAAGCATCTCTTAATAGAATGTGCATAAAACCAAAATTTTACTGAGTTTGGCTGTCTTTAATTGGGCCACATGTGTCGTGCCCATAAAATCATGCATCCAGTCCAATAAAATTATTTTTTATCTTACAACATATCAAGCTGTGTTTTGGAGGTTAATCAAGATTATTAAAAAGAATATGAGAGCATGTAAGCCATCTCCCATGACCAGGACTCAAATTGCATCATGGATGCTTCTAGATGCCCTCAAACTTGTTAGCTACCATGCAAGCAATGAGGGCATCATTTAATCAAAGTTTCACCCATACATCTGTCTCCACCACTAAAAGTATTAGCATTGGGGTAACCTAATTTTCCTGCCAGCAAGGAAGCTCATGTCTTAAACCATTTTTATATCCTTTCTGTGTTTGCTACAAGATGCTACCCTCCACCCCCGCCCCTCAGCCCCAATTTTGAAACTAAGAAATCCTGCAAAGTAGCATAGCAAAGAACAAATACAATTCTCAAAGGTACTGTTTCACTCTTACTCAGTAGAGCAGTGATGAACAGTTAGGTGCTCAAAAAATGATAATAAACATTAATAATATAGTATTTATTTTCCTGCAATGCATTGTAATGTACAGTGCACCACTGGATGTATGCAACTGTTCTTCAAAGCAGTAATCTGCTGCTTAAAGTGCTGATTTTTTTTTTCTAGTGCACCTACAGTATCCCAAGAAAACAGGCAGTTGCAAGGTGGTTAATCAAAGACATCTGATTTCCCCCTCTGTAGAAATTTCTGTCACTTGGTTCCACCCCCTGGTACCACTCCACCTGATCCCTGAGGAGTGACTAGGTCTCTCTTTGTAATACATATCTAATTAATGAAAAGTGATTGTCACCCTGTTGACTGTTCATTTCCTACCACTATAGCAATTCCACTCCTCCTTATATTTGCAGTATGTCTTTGTTAAATCTATTTTTAAACCCCTAAAGACTTCTGTGTGACTGCTCAACTTGAGTAATTCCTCACAGGAAGATCAGGATTATTCCAGACTTTTCTATTCAAAACTTGTATTCATAGCTTTTCCCTATCACAGTTCAGAAACAATCATTGTATGCAGCAAATAACTGCTTATAAGATAATTAGTCATTTGTTTTTAATGATTAGTAATCAATGTATTAATTATTATATATGATTTGTTTATGTGTTTGTGAACATTAGAAAATTTCACTCTCAGTGGCTTGAGGCAGGTTCATCTTTGTAGCCACAACTGATTGTTAGGACCTGGTCCAGTGCTCAGAGCAGCTTTCTGGGTGTACTATAAGCTGGCTCAGGCATCAGGACAGCAAGCAATATTGGTTACTAAGATCAACCTGTCAGAGCCCTGTCACGTGACCTGTCAGTCTTAACTAAGAATGTAGAACACAGAGGCAAGATAAGAACCACCCAAGAGAACGCAGAAGCTTTCCATTGTTTCCCACTGTTTGTGAAAACAAACATCTTTCCTTGAGAGACATAGGTAGTTTTTGTTAATTCCCACAATACATTTGTGTTTTTTTGACACAAAATGTTTCATAGAGAACCATCTCAATACCTGGTTAAATTGGTAAATACCGTACTTGAACTAAATCCCTGGATACCTGCAAGGTCAGAGCCCCCTCTGCTGGATCCAGGAAAGTGTGGCAGCCAACAGTGACATGCACCTACCTCTTTTTTAGAACACTCTTTCATGATTCATGTGCACAGTGATGGTGCTCGACCTGTCCAACAATACCTCCTCTTGATGAAAGTGCTACACAGCAGCATCTGGTGGGACCCAAATGATTTGGCTTTTACAATAACCAGCAACCTTAGCAAGCATCTTTATTAGGGGTGTTCCATAACATATTGCACCATCTAGTGATCGTTTTTAGCCGCACAATTTGAATTTTCATGAGATTTGTCAAGTGTTATGTCGAAATGACCCTTCCATGGACTGTCATTCTTTGTATGACTACACTTTTTAATAAGAAATACATTTAGTCAGTGTTACCATAAACACTTGATAATGTAAAAGAGGAAATCCAGGACATCCCTGTCGATTTATTTGACATGGTCAATTTTGGCATTGAAATGACAGTGTCGAACATGTCATGTCCATCCTTAACTATGTTACTGTTATGACACATTCTTGTTGTTTCATTTTGTTTTTCTGTTAAATCTTAACTAACAAGAACTATTGTAAAGGCCCAACATTTGTCTACACAGATCCCTGTGTACTTGTGATGCAAGCATACTTGAAGACCCACTTGGATCAAAATATTGTACACATTTTAAAACATGTTGGGGGCATTATTGATTGTGTGCAGGCACATATAAATATACTTTTTATTTTGTACCTGTCCTAAGGTCTGCCTCTTTCTACAGACAGATTTTTTGTCATAATATTTTGCATGGAACTTAAGTAGATTGGCAGAGAAAAATACAAGTACATGCCACAGTTCCAAAATCTGGGTTTTGGTGTTACCTGCCATTCAGCCATGCATGTATGCATGCTGAGTGAGGAGTACTGTTGAATCAAACCTCTGAGAAAAGACTTTCTTTCTTTTCTTTGCTTCTTGCTGTGTTTCCTTCAACTTATATATCATTTCTGCTTTCTATGTGTCTCTCCTACTGTTCACAGGGCTTCGGTAGTTCTCTGACAGCTCCATTTGCACTAAAGTCTTCTCTGTATAGTGGTCATGCTACCACTGCTGTCATATCAGCAAAGTGACAAAGATCAGTTTATCAAATTTCTGACATTTCAATGACATAATAAAACAGTGTACGTGCATGATGGTCTCAATCAAAGATATGGCAGTCTAAACCAAGTTTAGCGGCTCTTGAGATGGAATTGTATCGCTTGAGGATTTGACTCCATAGTCATCTGAAAAATCAGTCTCAAGAAGTTTAATGGTGACAGATGACACTGGCTTCTGAAAAATACCCTGCCAAAGAGGATATTCAGTGAAGAAGAATCCTAATATCTTTTCCACTTCAGGTTCCATGACATCCCGTTGACTTTCATGTTTTTTAAAGATGATGTTCTCTTGCTGCAGTGATGCCATGTTCCACTTGTTATTTTTTAATCCTTAATTCTGATTTAATGTTTCTGAACAACCACAATTTAGTTGGAATCACATTATCCAATGAAAAGCAATGTGCAGAACCTTAGGTATTTTAGTGTAATCACTGGTTTGATAGATTTATTGACAAAATTTTTGACATAAAGTTTTGGCAATGTCACTTAAAATGGGAAACCCTGACAAAGAGACAATGCAGATCTGGCAGTAGATTAGGTAATGGTGAAGAGCCACCCACCTCAAAATAGACCATTTATTAATGAAAGGAAGTTGGTAGAATAACATAACCAAAAATTCATATAAAACTGCCTATCCTTGTGAAAATACTATAATACTATAGGAATATTCCAATATTCTATAAAAGGTTATATCATATTTCTACAGTGATCCTATAACATTACTTTAAGGCTACGGACTTAAAATTACTTTAGTATTCTGATATTTTTATAGTAACATTGCAAAGCTGTAGCATACATTTAACAGGACCATTAAGAATCTGCTGAACTATGAATTGAAGAGTGTTGGCTGGCAAAATCTGTCAGCAACAGCAGGGCCAGCCTGACACATAGGCGAACTAAATGCCTGCTTAGGGCCCCTGTGCCTACCAGAGGGCCCCCAAGAGCACTTGAAATGTCCCACAAGGCTGTGGTGGGCCCCCAAAACAAATTGTGCTTAAGGCTCCACAAAGACTTGGGCTGGCCCTGAGCAACAGGCATTCATAACGTGACCATATCGACAGCAATATTAATCACTTACCTGGGGTCACTACTGGACTGCCCTTATGAATACCACCACCAAAAAGTCTTGGGCTGTTACCTTCTTCTGCCTCGCTCGTGACATGCCTCTTACTTCTACCACCCAATAACATTACATGATATCAGTATTGATATGACTGGCCATTGAATAAACAGCGAGTAACAGTAGATGTGCAGTTAGATTTGCATATTAAATTCTTACTGGCTGGACGCCTGTCAGTAACGTTGCAGTTGAAAAAAATCAGACACTGATAGGCTTAAAATTTGAAAGACAACAGACAAAGTCTTGAATGTGAGCAGAATTAATCTAAATGAGCGGAGTGAGTTTTGAATGAGAGCAGAGCAGATAGTTGAGAGCACAGGAATTCTACTCTCAACATCACTTATTGTGTGCTCGGCAAAAAATGACTAAACACTTTCAGGGGGTTGAGATGAAGAGCAGGGTCTGAAATCACCCCTGCTATAGTATATATACAAACATATAATATGAATATTATAGGCTTGCATAAGCCTACACTGCACTGAGCAAATACTTTACTATCAAGAAGTTTTCTAGAATTAGTACATGGGTCATAAATTACCACACGACACTATTCACAAGTCTTATAGGAGTACTGTACACTATATCCTTTGCAATTTTATAGTAAAAAATATTATAGGGTACAACAAACAGTGGTGTAGGAACTTGGGTTTCAGGAGGGACACATCCCCCCCAAAATTTGTGCTGTGTGCTGGCTATTTTGTCCCCCCACTCTGCCCCAATAAAACAAGTCTGTTGTATTTAAATTAATTTCTCTAGTTGAGTCGTAGTGAGTCACTGAACCAAACGGAGTGTTATTTTATTGATGCATTGAAAATGCTATGTATACACCAGTAGATGGCATCCATGTACAAACAGTGAAAAAGAAGAACTTGCAAGAGTTTTTTAGAGGGCCAAGCATGAATGAAGCTGAAACCAAATACAACAATCCCATGAACTCCTCCAAAAGAAATGACTAATTTATAAGTGCAAATAGAGGAATAGGTTATTCATAAGGTTTTAAGGCAAATTTTGTGCTTGTGCTGGTACAAAGAGAAAGCAATTAATATACTTTTGTGACAAATCTTTATGGGCTTAATCAAGGGGCTACCAGGACTCTTTCATCTTAAAAGAGACTCCAAATATAGATTTTTGAAAACTACAAGAGTACATCTTTGAAATATCTCTAGCCATGATTAAAAACAGATGACTAAATCATCTGGCCAATCCTCTATACATTGCTTTGCGGTCAAATTAATGTAAGCCTGAAAGAGATGTGCAGAATTGTGACAGATCTCATACTGTATATGAGTGGATAACTGTAAAGTCACTCTGAATCTCACAAGTTGCAAAATGATCTTGCAATCTCCATAGAGGTAAGCAGAGGTGAACTCTGTCGAGCTGCCTGCTCATACTCCCTTTCCAGCCAACAATCTGTAAATCAACACAGTTGAACAAAACATATGCAGTTTTTGTTACTCATGATATTCATAACTTAATCCAGGCTGATATACCTTATGCATATGGTTTTAGAATATAACATAACATAACATATATGGTCTAGGAATATTGAATATGGAATGACTTTAACACTAGTCAAGTCAAAAGACAAAGATGGACCCACAATAAATATGTATTATCTGCAGTTTAGTGATAACAATTTTATTAGTAACTCATTATACAGTTGGCTCAATTTTTAACACTTTGTGGCAGAATCTACAGTTGGCCGCCGACAAAAAAGACTTTTGTATATTAAATGCTGGCATAAAAAGGCATGAGTACATTCATACAGTGATATGGTTTTCAGAGGGGGTATTAACTGCAAAAGGTCTGGCAGCTCAGAGAGATGAGAGCAAAGAGCTGTGAATAGCAACTCTGCTAATAATGAGAGATAGAGTTGCTCTGTGTTTGTCGATTAGAGAGGGAGTGGGTGGGAATGATCAAGGTCTAAGGGGAGCACAGAGGCAGGCCTGTGCATGAGCTGGGATGGCTGCCAGAAAGCCCAGTGTTAAAAAGGGTTTGGGGGAGGAGGAAGACAGGGGACACTGGGGGAAGGGTTATAAAGATTTCATGCAACTTTGGGTTTCAGCTGTTTCTGTCTCATATAAACAGGGAACATGTCTACTTAAATTTGAAAGCTTTTATTGTAACAGTTGGCACCAAATTTAATCAATCAATCAGGTGGTTAGGCCAGAACTGAGAAATATGATTGATGAGTTGTCATAATCCAAAAAGGTGGCATTAAAGATCTATACGGACCTTGCACATACGTACGAGAGGATATGTTTCTTCTGAAATGGTGAAAATCCTGTGCCCTGCAGTATCTATCAGTTTTTCTGTTTTTTTTTCCAGGCAAATTCTCTAGAGCAGGAGTTGTATCAAGACTGCCAAAAGGAAATACCTTTCATCACTTTATGTAAAACCATTTTAAACCATGCCCACAGCAAGTTCTTTGGCTTGTTATTCAGTAACATAACCACTGTAAAATTCCTGTATTGAAAGAGGTGTAGCTCTAGACGTTTGCACAAAATTTTGTTCAAGTCAGGAATGTTTCAATTGTGAACATCTTCATCAGGGATAATATTCTATTAAAGATTTTAAAAATAAATACATGCATGATACAATGTGAATGACATTAAAATAGTAGTAGTTTAAATATAAAGGATTTCACAGTCCCAAGCAGCAGCTGCAAGACATTTATTTTACCCTGATTCCCTGTTGAAGAGGCTGAACTTTCTGTAGGACACGCCTTTCTCTGGAAGTTATGTGACTGTGGGACTCATTCCAGTGCTACAGACAGAGAGGTGAACTTGAGGACAGCACAGCTCTTTCAGTTGAAAAAGAAGGTAGGCAACTTTTTTAAATTAAGTCAGTCAATTTGTTAAATTAATAGTACATAAATTATAATATATATTACTGAGGGATAGATATAAATGTATTTTTCCATTCTGTCTCCTCCTGATTCTGATAGTCGTACGCAAAGAGATAGCTGGTTTTTCAGAGATGGTTACACTCTTGTTTTTCTCAGAACTTCAGATATGGCATCCACAACTTCAGTTCCATCAGGGTATGAAGGCCGCTACGTAAACGGCTTTCAGTTCTATTTGCAAAACTCAGGGGAGCACAAGGTTATATGTGGGTTCGCTGACAAGATTCTCCCTGGTGAATTTGCAAGGTAACAGAATACAGCAATGCAGCAGTATTGGTCTAATCACATTATTTGCAATAGTGCATTAAAATGACTTCAAATTTCTTCATACAAAAGGTCTTCATATAGTTTTGCAGAAAAGATGAAGAACTTTGTCTTGCTTTTGCTTTTCCAAAACATTGCCTTTAGATCTGTTGTATGAAAATAATAACTTTTTGTAGCAGATAGCAGTTATCGCGTAAAACATTTTATAAATTCTGTTATTTGCCTTTTTATAGAATTGGAGAGGATAAAAAGAGTCTGAACATTCTTGGTGTTGGAAGCGGTGGAGGTACAACTATGTTCTGCAACCTTTATACAACCAGAAACACTTTTCTCATTGAAAATCCAAAGCTCAAGAATGATTTCAAAAGATACTGGCACCATCTTGTGGAGATTTTATGAAATTCAAACACATTATTCTCATTCTATATGAGTGTTGGTATGGTACCATTAAATACTATGAGCTTGGGCCACAAACAATATTTCATCACTCTGTGTTGTTCAGAACTGAGAAAAGCTTATTTTTACCCAGGCGAGATGGATGCCCACATTCTCTCTGTACTCCAGTCCAAAGTCAAAGGAACCCCCATCAATGTTGATATAGTGGAGCCCAGCCATGAACTTACTGAGAACTTCAAAGGTAGTATTCAACATAATTTGTAAAGTCATTGCATTTATTCAATCAAGGTGTTTCTACATGTGTGAAATAACTGCATCATTGAATAATTTCACTGTTTCACAGCTTTGGTGGCCAAGACACCCAACCTGCAGAAGATACCTTTCAACTGGAACATATTGACCTGCCAAGAGTATGAGAAAATGATTAAAGACAAGAAGGAAACAAAGAAATTTGACTTCATGCACATGATTCAGGTACCATTATGTTTCATTTATACTGAACTATATATGATACTATAGAAATATATGTGCTGAATTTGGGCCTACCAGTAGTTGCATCCAGCTCAAGCATAAGTCTTTCATACAGTGACATGTCCAGTGGTCACTTGGGCTTCTACAGTCTTTTGACATAACCAAGGGAGGAAGTGTTTCACTCTAGTGCAGTGACCTCAGCAGGTCATTTGGGGGACTGCAAAATGGCAGCATTTGGTTTCATGTACTTTGGAAGACACACATGGTAGTCTTCCTCTCATAGAAACTTTTTATGTAGGCTTTAGTAACAGGATGTGCTGTCCAGTAAGATTAGGTACACCAAGCTAAGAGAAAAGAAAAACAGTGAGTTAAAAGGTGTTGGATTTTGTGACACCTACCATCAAGCACTTACAGCATGCACTTTATTAAAGATTGTTTGAACTCTGTGATGAACATTCTACATGCCTTTAAGGGTTACCAGAGGTCAGATCAGTGGTTCTTTATCTGGTTCAATCCAAATGGAAGAGACTGCTTGTAAATCTGCAATGCATTGGAGACAATAAAACTTTATCCACAACTATAAATGCAACCTACAGTGCAATGGGTTCCCTTACAGTAATGGAAACTTCTGTAGCATATTGTCAATATATTTTAAAACATTGTTACAATATATTTTAACATACTGCATATTGTATGTATAATGTTACATTTATTAAAAGCATTGATTCATTGGAAATATGAGCTTTAAAACAAATTTCACTATTAAATATAAATATATTAAATATTAATATAACAACACTAATGTGATTGCATGGAAAATTTCAAATTGATTATAATATATTCACGTAGACATTACAGAGCACAGATGTTCAGTGTCCATGTTAAGACTGTTGTCTGAAAAGTACACTACACAAAGAATCTGGGTGAGTTTCAGTTGTACATTGGTAGCATTACAAGCATTGCACCTTTATATGACATGAGTTCATTAATGCTGAACTTAAACCTAGTTAGGTAACAAAGGGGCAATAAATATCTGCAATGCCCTTTACCTGAAGACATTAAGTGCCTCCTGATTCTGTAACTTTTAAAACTGAGTTGAAAACTCTGCCAGGAAAGAATGCCAACCAGAGTCCCTGGTTTCAAATGATTTCTTCACTCAATTTGACAAATCTAGTGGAGAAAAACTCTTTTCACCAGTGCAAAGAACACAGCTAGCAATTGAGACCAATCCTCCACTGACATTTTTTTTTCAACTGGGGTGCAAAGAGGACTTTGGTGCTGTTCCCCCCAGTTTTAGTCTAGCATGCTTTCAACAGTTTGACACTTTTTAGAGTATGATGCAAGAACACACTGAGCATGTGCAAAGGGTGAATTTTTTTTACTTGTTGATCTGCACCCTGAGGCTTTTCTGTTTCAGTGAAGAGAGTGCCAAGCTGTCAATAGAATAGGGCTGAAAGTGCCATTTCAGGCTGTCAAACCATGAAATTGTCAGGTGAGGCACTAGTATTCTCAGTGCCTGTGAGACCCATGTGCTGTAGCTTCTTTCACCTGCTGCAGAAAACTGTCATGATTTTCACAAAGCATCTTCATTCAGTTGCTGTCTCCCTGCCTTACATCCAGTCATGTACAAGTTCTTACATGCTCAGATTTGAGTGACACTAGCATTGTTTCGATAAAATTCCACATCAACATATGCAGTAAGAATCTTTTGAAGGTTAAATGGTTGACAAGTGCATTTGCCCCATCAATCAATTTCTTAGAGCAAACACAGTCCACATGGGCTTTGTTAAATGTATTGTACAGCACACTTTTGAGGGTAGTATGGGTACCACAATGTTAGAGGCCCTACCTGTTACATACATCCACGTCCTGCGGCAAACCACAAACACTTAAGACCTGCATAATGTCGGATAAGAAGCCTTGACTGTGCTCACAGAAAGAATCTTTACAAGCTGAGCCACTCAGGGGTCTGAACCAAAAATGAGGTACAATACTTTCTACAGCCAGTCAATTCCAGTAGTCTTTCCCATTGATCCAAAAATGAAATGTTTCACAATCTTCTACAGATGCTTTACTATGTGACAGACTACTCTGCAACAATCAAGTTTTTCCACAGCCTGCTCAGGGAGAAAGGCAGACTTCTAATCATCCACGAAGCAGGTAATGAGCCATATGAAGAATCTGAGCTTTTTATTGGGCTTAGAAATGATAAACAGCTGGGAGACATGTTTGTGCCACTAAAGCATTGAAGTTAAGAGATGTGAACTACATTAATGCTGTTTTCTTCATACAGTATATGACCATATTCAGTGATAAATATTTATTGAGCTGATAAGTATGGGATAACGCATGAGGACATGTATGTCGTGTACTTGCTGTGGTACAGCTAATATTGAATTCTCTGTGAAGTTGAATTCTTCCTGGCCACATTCAGTTCTCATTTCTGATCGACACTGTTATCCAGCAAATTTCTCAGTTATAACATAGTAACATCTAGCAAAATCTGTTTGTAGGCTTAAGGCTATGACATAGTTTTTGTCATGTTCCTGAATAGCATTATAGGACACTATATATTGTTGAACTGGTTGTCACATGGTAAACAGACATATATTTCCATACTATAAAACAATTCACATAAATATGTTGATAAAAATGTTTATATTCTGCTAGTTTTTTAAACAGTTTCAATTAGACAAACAGTTTCAAGCTGATTTTGTAATCTTTGGCAAGTGACTGTGGTACAATTGGAAAGATGCGCTCTGAGTTGTACGATTATACAAAACACTGAGGTTAAAGAATGAGAAGCGCAATCCAGTGGTGAGTGTTCTTGAACCTCCATGTCATACATTAGCTATTTTCATGTAACTGTACACTTTGTTGTGCATTATACCTTACTTACACCAAGGCTGTGCTGAATTCTCAGGTTGTGAGGAAAAAATAGAAACACCAAGTTGAAATTGCTTAACGGGATGCTGGCCTATCACACAGAATCAGGACTGGGTGTGGGCCTGTATCCACCAGCATATGGACAGAATGGGTGGTACAGGCATATTGTAACTTGTGAGGAGTTTTTGAAGAGAAGCATTTCTTAAAATTGCATGAACATGTACATAAAGGCTCTGATCAGTAAAGCTATTATAAAAAGTGTAGTCCTTTGGTAGTGATCTGTATTTAAGTATCTCTGAACTTTGGTTAACTTGGTTGGTTACTGATTACTGATTCCATTCAGCCAAAGGTGGCTGGGACACACTCTGGAAGACTTACAAGCAAGAGCTGTGTACCAAGTCTATCTCTGACTACCTCTCTGCCGGAGATATCAAAGCCCTGCTGGATGCGATGGGTCTGAAGTATGAGGAGCACAGCATCCCCAACACTCTGGACATCACAAGGTGCTTCACGGAGGGAGACGAGATGGGAGAGTTGCTCCTGGACTTTATGACAGAGCAGAACCATTTCCATCAGTCCCTGAATGCTGACCTCAGGGCTGGGATCTTGGATTTGCTTCGGAATAAATGCAGCACCGAAAAAGATGGAAAAATTCTCTTTGATTGCAGCTTGACTGCCCTGCTTGTGCATGCTTAAACAGTTGTGCCCCCATACCTGCCCCACCTCCACATTTGTAAAACAGTTAAATGGCTTACACATGTATGCAGAGAGCTGCATTCATCATCTTTAAGTAAGAATCTGATTCAGATGGCTGAATCAGTGCATCATGTTGACATATCCCTAATTTCACACGCCTGTCACATCAAGATGCTGAATAAATACAACTGAAATGTCATGGAGTATTTTTCTTCCTCCAAACTTTCGTTCCAATCCCAAAGTCAGTAAATTAACTCACTTCAAGTTTTCCTTCTGCCTGACAGTCTACATAAGTTAAACATGATGTTCCTTCTAATGGCAGCTTAGATATACAGCACATCCTCTCCTTACCTTGCCATCAGAGATTTAATAATGTGGCTTCTTCCGGTTTTGGCAGCAAAATCTGTCACCGACTGTTTGATTTGCTGTGGGAGATTTAATGACCATTTGACGGCAAACCTCATTTTTATTCACCCAGCAACGACAAATACAAGCCCTGAAATAGACATTTGAGAAATAGCGGAATTCAACTATTTGTTCTTATTTTTGTCAAGGTCACCTTGGCTGACACCCCCCTTTGTTTGGTTTAAATGATTGATAAGATTTTTAAGTATAGTATTTACAATAAACAAACATGATTGGAGTGGATTTAACAGTTATTAGCTAAAGTAGCAATAATGTCAGAGTGAGCTGTGTTTGAGTGCAGCTCATGACCACAGGGAGGAGGTAAAGGCTAATACAGTATCTCAGGTGTTCTAAGTAAAGAACACCAGCTCAGCACTAAAGTCAGCTCTGCAGGAGCAGGAAACATCTCTGGAAGGTGACATTACAGCACAGAAATATGCAGTCATCATAATCACTTTGTGTGGAATTTCCAGATATACTCCACCAATCTACTGTAGTGAGTTAATGTAACCTACAGAGTTATGTGCTAAAATACTTATATGCTACTTACATTTGCATTACTACCACTATCACTGATAATTGTAATTTGTGATGCTGGAGGAGGTGAAGGACCTGCTCCTTCCTGCTCCTTAGTTTAGTCTAAATAAATCTAAATACTACACAGCAATTTTAGTTGTCAGTTAAATCATAAATTATGTCACACAGTTTTGTTTAACATCAGTAAAATGAGCAAGGATTAAGACCTGGGATTAAATGTCCCATAGGACCATAATCTGTTTTATTAAAGTGTCATGAAAAATGTCGCTGAAAAAATATGGGAATAAAACATGTGATTTGTAACAACTCAATAAATAAATTACTAAATCAGCAACAGATGCAATTAGTGGATACAGTGTCAAAACCCATCTTGGTGTTTTCCATTACTGTAATAATTCTTTCCCAAACAGATCGAACTCAAAATGTGTACCGCTACATCCAGAAATTGGATAAATGCCTAAAGAAAATAAACTTGTTTGTCATTTACTTAATGTAACCTGCAAATTACATCAACCCATTCATAACACTGCACTTAGCCATAAACACCGCTTTACCAAATCTGGTTCTGTGATATGAATCTAAAAAATCTCACATTAATAGGTTTGACCACAGGGAACCCATCATCAGACATATGAGGATATTTCAGACACGACTGAAATGCACATCATCATCAGCTTCAAAATGCAAAAAAAGAAAAAAAAAAATTTTTGCATGGGGAATTCCTCATAAAAGCAGTGACCACAACTGGTGAACTATTAAGATGTCTCCACTGAAACTCAAATGATCCATATAAGAGCTTGCTATATCTACAATTATGTCAAATGAAGACTTAATTCTAAAGCACACAAGTATTGGCAACCATTTGTACATCTGGTAATCTGAACTTTTCACAGACATTTATAATCACAGCTATTGTAAAGACAAAGGAAGCTGTCGTGGACAATACCAATAATTTGCCTTCTTGCTGCTGTTACAGCTGCAGCGGTCGTGTAAGTACAGAAATCGCGCCTAAAACGCACCAGAAACAGAAATAAGGTCATTTTAATAAGCAATGAGGAAATGAAAGCTGAACAGAGAGACGGAACGTACTGTCAAGAGAAAAAAAATGTGTTAGACTCCAGTTAGAGTCTGATTTTGTTGGTCTTTAATCTTCAAAAGTATGTAATGTAAATTCATTTGTGAATGGACCTACACTGGTCTGTGACTTGAGCTGAAAGGCATAAACGTGTACGTATTGTTTTGGTATTTGAATGAATGCTATAAATATGGACATATGTGTATATCCATACTTTTTTGCCATTTTCTCTTCTGCTAAAATTGAAAATTTTCCCCTTTTGCTTGGCCATATATTAATTAACCACCATTCTTATTATAGTGTTGTATTTTATTAATTTACTGCAAGTACAGTATACTTAAAAAGTGAAAATACTGCACCTATATTTATTGCTGTGGTATGATTGGAAGTCTTTTCTCAAGTGAAAGGGATGCTTATATACTCTCTGTACTGCAGTCTAAACTCCCTGAAACCCCCATCAGTATTAATATGGTGGAGCCCGGTCGTGAACTGACGGAGAACTTCAAAGCTATTGAAAAGCGCTGCTTGTTATGGCTGGGGGCACTTTCCAATAACACAAGATTGTTGCAGTAGCCACAAAAATGTATATGTGAGCTCTGGAAATGTGAGGTGTATGCTTAAAGCAGAACTAGATACAGAGATTGTGCAGAACCTTTGCCTTATGATGAATGTGAAATTTGAATGTGCACTGTCACTAGGTGATAATAACTATTCAATAACATATAATAATAATGATATACCGCATAATATGTATTAAATGCATGTGTGTTCTCAGTGTCTTGAAAAAAGTGGAAGTAGCATAACAATAAAATATTTGAAGGTAGTCCATGACTATTGCTTCACACACATCACAGTAAACAAATCAATTTACAGTCATGAATTTATTCAGCAGTTTTTTTTTTTTTTTTTTTTTATGCGATGTACCTTTATGTGCCATGATTTGCAATGGGTTCATTTTTATACTGTTGTAAAGGTGGTGGGCAGCATAGGGTATGTCATCTAATGGGAGTCACAGGAGTTAACTCATAGGAGTTATGTGCTGTATTCTACACACAGGAGTCTATGGATGAGTCATTGTGCTGTTGCCTTTTGGAGTCTGTGATGTGCAAAAGGATTCCATATGCTGGAATCAGAGTCCCTTTGCACGAGTCAATGTGTGGGAGTC
Source organism: Albula goreensis (assembly GCA_022829145.1). Lineage (NCBI taxonomy): Eukaryota > Metazoa > Chordata > Actinopteri > Albuliformes > Albulidae > Albula > Albula goreensis. The sequence goes on along the minus strand of CM040746.1, from coordinate 14,311,111 downwards.
AAGTGAGTCTGCAGTCTACTGTTCCAGCAGAGGCCAATTACATGAAAGTCTGTGTGCAAAACTATCTGCTAGAGTCAATTTGCAAACGATGAAGTACAGGAGTGCGTGGAGGAAGAACTGTGCAGGTTATTGGGTAATTCTTAGCTCCTCTTCCATTCGTGCTCAGCCCTTCACTTCACCCACCCTCAGTGTTCCAGTTTAATATCCCCAACCCCATCCATCCCCATGTTGTTGTGGACAGTCTTACCTGATCCACCCAGGACCTCCCACTTCCCTAGTTTAATCACAGGTTCCTCCCTCACTCTCTACTGTCTAACTCTTATTGGGAGTCCCTGAAAGTGAGAGTCAGTTTGTAAAAGAAGCTGACTTCATCTCTGTCAGTGCCTCAGTCTTTTCCCTCCTCACTGCCAGCTTTCTCTGAAATGTAGATCAGATGATGGTGAGTCAGACTTCAATCAGCAGAGGAGGTGGAGGAAACACAGGAACATGGCTGACCTGAACCTCTGCCAACCTTTCTTTCTCAACTTCTTATGAAGCATCACTTCTGCAAAGATATCCTTCTTCTTCCAAAGAAAATCAAAGCCACAGCTGCAAAGCTTAATATGTCCTAGTCCTCATTTTAGACAATCTTTTTAATTGAATTGTGACAGTCATTTTGCTTACAAAGGTTAGAAGAATAAACTTTATAATAGGCTTTGTTAATTCACTCCAAAGATAGCGGTGGCAGCTTTTTCATCAATAGGCACTTTTAAAGTTTAAAATGTAACAGACACAATGGAGAAAGCGTGTACCAAAATGGCAATAATTTAGTCATACACACTGATTGACCTGGCCCTGAACTGGAGATCACATTTGAATCCCCTGCCCATGATTATTTTCTTCTTGAAAAGAGCTAGGAAGGCAAGTATACAAAGTAAGTATATTTAAATTAGTTAAATTCATGGCACTATAGTTCAATTTTACATTGGTTAGAATAAAGATGGACTTTATTTCCCTTTATTGATTGATTCATTATATTTATGTTCCATGGTATGTAATGTTTATTCTAACTTATCTGGGTGGGAAGATACACCAACACATGACATCAGGAACTTATTTTTTACTCAAGTCTGAACTCTCCCTCCACCCCCATTCTCTTTCCCTTCTCCTCTCCCCTATATTCCTTCCCTTGAACATCACCTTGAGGTGTTCTTCAAGGTTATAGTACCCTGCATCTAGCCCAGTATTCTGCACTCTTGGTTAAATAACTGCATTTCATTCACACTTACTCAGTGTCTGTATTCTCTTGTCTGCCCTTTGAAACCTACTCCCTTTTCTCTTTTTCAAGCTGTCTGTCTTGAACTGCTTTCTTTTACCTCATCAATCCTTCATTCCCTCTTTTCCTTCCTGTCTGTTTTCCTGCTTCCTTTAAACATGTGCATACAGTATATATCACACCTCTGAGGAAACCTACCCTTGAGCCATCTGTTGTAGAAAAAAAAAACCTTAATCTGACAACTTGGAGTTTTAGCTGCTGCAGTAAAAATTCCATGGACCATGATCTTAGAGCAAATCTATTTACCTAAAGTAATTCATTTACTTCGTTTAAATAAGTCGCTGATTGGGACATGACTTTAAACATACAGAGCTCCAGCCTACAATCTCTGTCACCTTAATGCATATTATGCTTTAGACTTTCAGCTAAACTATAAACCATATAACAACAAGTTCACACACAGATGGTTCAGATGAAATGTAAACCAAATGGAAAAACTATATTCTGTCTTCAAGCCTAGATAGTAAATATGTATCCTTATCTGCTATTCACCTTCATGATGCTTCCTCTCACTTTAGAATGAGTAGACTGCTGTTCAGTCTTCATACAATATATTCCATATAGAGCTCAATCTGACTTTTACTTATATGGCTATCCACACCCAGGCAGACATTTTACAACGGTATTAATTTATTGTATGAATTATTCACCATGCAATTATGTTTCACTTTGAATATAGAGAGGGTCAGTAATGTAATTCAGGGCACTCTGGGTTTACAAATGTTTAGCACAAATGCTGCATTTATGTAAACTGTGTTTCAGTGCTGGATAAGTACTGAAAGTACAGCAGAAATAACCACTAGGGGGTGCTATAGTGTAGAGGATCTGAAGCAGCGCCTTGGGATGTCAGTTCAGCCTTAGTGTCCATGTTCTGTTTTCCTCTCTAATCTTTAGCTTGTGGTAAACATGTTGTAAAACATATAATGCGTGGACATGTATGTGTACATAATAAAATAGGATCCTCACTTCCAGTCACCATTATTCCCAATGCTGTTTATGCTATGAATTGAAATTAATGACTGTACAGATGGTTCATGAGGCAGAATATCGATGAAAGGTCACGTAAAATTACTAATTCAATAGCAACGTGTTTTAAATCTGTTCATGTGCTTTATGTATCACAAATATGACAGTGGAACAGCAATCCAGTGTAAAAATAGGTATATGAATGAATAGCTTCTCCTATTCTTGTACAAGGAGGTATACACCATTTGTTTTCACCATCCTCAAATGGCAATAGTCAACACAGAACAAAATGGTTTCTTGATGGTCTTGCCTCAGAAGATAATGCTGCATATTATGTGGCATGAGATTATAGGTCAAGATGTGTTGAGCAACACTATGCAAGTTAATATAAACTTCAAAGCTTTATTGGAATGCAGTTTTCATGACATTGTGCAGGTATGGCTGTATCAAAAAACTGCCCTCCTGTAAACATTGCTACATTTTGTCTTTGGGTGCCCCTGAAGAAACAGTATGAAAATCAGTATGAAATTCTATCATTTCAATACCATCAAAGAATACTTATTAATATAGTCTTCCAAACACCCATAAACAAAATCTGAAAATAAGAATTTCAATATTGTGAACATGGTGCAAGCCAAGAAATTACCCCCCACACTCCATCCTCACCTGTCCTACCCCCAGAAAGACACAATTATTTGGGATTTTGGCAATATACAATATACTAAATGACTATACTCATTATGTTATAATTTATCTGGATATCCATTTGAATTTTATCACATAAATCAGTACTGCAAGTTAAACAAAAGAATGGGAAAACTGATATTACACTTGCTTATATTTCAAATGAGTCATAATCTAAAACTGAGGCTCATTATAATTCCTTGTCATCTAATAGTTTTTCGCATAAGGGCTGCTGAATGCAGTCAGCCTTCATGAAGGTCTTTCTGAGGTACATCCTTTTGAATGGTGACAGAACATTTGTCACTGAGATAAACCAAATGACAGCCCCTGAAAATCGGAGAAAGTTCATAAACTCTGCAGTATTCTCCAACATGACTAGCTTGACTCAGTGTGAACACTTATTCAATGTACCAAATTCAGCACAGCCGCTTTGACTTAATCAGAGACTGTATGAGTGCCTACCGTAATTTGTCATGTTTCTTTGAAAAATAACTTGGTGTACTGGGGGAAAGGTACTGGCTGCACACAAGAGATAAAGCAATTTTTTTAAGTGTTGGAGGACAGCCTGGGTAATGGTCACATGCATTCTTCACCTGCTGTGAAAAGCTCATAGAAGTCACTGAACTAATGTATTTTACCAACTGTCCATGCTGCCATTCACAATATCCAAAGTGAAGATTTCCATAATAAACTATTTTTAATATATCTAAATGTATTATTTTCAGACAAGAAACTTGCTTATTTTACAGAGAGGAATAACTGAGAATATTTCCTGACAGTTAAAATGCCCAAATCAAAGGTGCTCATAATGGTGGTAGTCCTTTGAGGGTGACATTAAGGGTGGTAGATTATTGTTGTGTGTGATTCATGCACCCATCTATAAAAGTGAAGGGACCTGTCCGCAAAACCTGGTGATGCAGACGTCTGGTAGCCATAACCCAGTCCTAGTAACATGTTGTAAATGATTTATTGACAAAGAATTTTTTTTTTAATTATCAAAGAAACATTATTTGAAGTGATGTCCTGTCATATTTATGGGAATAATCTTAAACTGCATTAAATTCACATTCAAAAGGCCTGGATTCAGTCAATATTTTTCTTTACCTTTTATTTTTTTTAATTTTGTTTAATATTTTTCTACAAATGTATTCTGAGTTGTGCAATTACTATGACAAAGCCACAAAACTATGCTGTGAATGAAACACTAACATTTGCAATTATTTTTAAACTGAGCACAAATGTTAATTGAGCCTCTCCACTGATGCATGAGGAACTGCCACAAAAACCCGACATTTTCTAACAAACAGCATGCTATTCCACAGAAAAAAGGGTCCTTCATTTATCCCTTACACCAGGGCATGAACCCCTGTTCTTATTACTCCAATAAAGTGCATTATTCAAGCGTGGTGAATTTACAATTTCTGAGATCTTTTCCTGCTCTAGCAGATTAGATAAGAGACGACTGACATGCCTAATGGGTTCTTGTGTGAGCGGAATTCTCATCACGTACTACAAGGCAGTGCAACTCCTGAATGGTGAGTTTACTCGCGCCGTTTGTTGTACAGTACGCTTTATTTGGAGGAAGGATCCTTTCATTCTCGATTTCCTTTGTCTTGTGCATTGACATAAGACTATTATCTGTTGTCATGCTGGGAATGCATTCAGACAGTAAGAGAGATGAAGGCAATTTGGAGGACTTTCACTCAAAGTGGAGACATACAGGTTTGACATTGGGAAAACCACATGGAAGTTTAACAAATGCCAGTCCTCACTCTTCGTGTTCGCTTTTGCCACAATTAATCAAAACTCCCTCGATCACCTATCACGGCGCTCAGACCAGTAGGAGGCTCAAAGAGTTCCTTCAATGCATCAAGCAGGGTTTAACGCGCAGAACTCAGACTGCTGCCTTTGAAATATGGCCCTGATACAAATCCCCTAAACATCTCACCACAACTGAGTCCCGCCATATTTCTCCGGGGGGAGCTGATGCTGTTTAAATTCTGTAGCTATATAGCGCTTCTCGTCTTCGGGCTGGGTGGGAGAGCACGCTTGGAGGAGTGATTTCTGTTCCTTTTTTCTGTTCTGTGAGTGTGGATTAAATCACACAGAAACAGGACGGAGAGGCTGATGCCCTCAGGTCCCCTTCTCACGCAAGTCCGGCTGAATTAGCAGACAGGCTAGCATACGGTCTCTCTGAGGATCAGCAGGCTTAAATCAGTCCTGTGCCCGAACCGTAGGCCATTTCATGGATGTGTGGGTCCACACCGCAGGAAGCGAGTTTGTCACCGCAGTTTTTGCGCTTGGGGAGTCTGTGGTGTGTGTTTAGCTGGGGTTATTAACAAGCTGTGCAGGTCAGTCTGAATGAATCATAAAAGTTTGTATAATACGGTGTAAATGACAGCATTGCATTTAACGTCTCAGACTGTATATTGTCAAAAATATATTAGCTGGTGAAAATGATGGGCAAACATATTGTTTTTATATAGCAGATTTCACATCACAGAATGAGTAACTAAAATAAATAATGTAACAGTCTGTCAATATGCAAATCATTAACAGACAAATGGAGACGTCAATACAAAGTGAATAGGTGTTTGGCAACCAGCAACTTTGATGATGCTCTTGCTCCATCTTGCACAAACAGGTAAGTATATTCTTAGTGCCAGATTACACCTTGGCATATTTTTAGCTATGCCACTGTAAAGTCAGATAATCCTTTGCTATATTTCACCTGGAATAGCTATGGCTACTGCTTTGACTCAAACTGATTAAATATGGCAAGCAAGTTGGGTGATTAGCTGTATGCTCAGAATGGAGATAAACAGGAGTACATTAGCTGACCGGTTCAATATATAATAAGCTCAAGCTGATAATGAACATGTAAGTTAGCTAGCTACACAGTTACCTGGACACAGTTTCTTTTCTCTTGGGGCAGCAGAAAATCAAGTTTGATCATCTCCTGATTGCCTGACAATCTTTGCAAGTATTGTATTTGTGCTTTACCCTGAATACACAGTAGGTACCCTCTACCTAAAGCATATGTTATGATTTGGGCATATTGCACAAAGTTTCATCTAGCCAGTAAATTCAAATCTTTATAAATATGTTGGTTATAGGGCAACTATAATAATTATTATTATCAATATTGATGTACAATGCTGAGCTTGTATAGATGATGATTAAAAAGAATAAAGAATAATAATGAGGCATATTTAGATGTTTATTTAATTTTACAATGCAGTCTCACCCCAATGTAATTTATCCCCATCTAGCTAGGAGAAAACCTTTTCTTGAGTTATATTCATACAACTGAAGAATGAGAGATTTTGATAAAGTTAATTAATGTGGGCTGCAAGCCAAACTCAGAAGGCAAACCTGGGTGCGTTCACTTAATTAAGACTTCTGTCAGATGTTTGCTTTGTCAATACTGGGAGCTGGGGGCAAAGCCCTCTTTAATTGCACTCAATAACTCTCATCTCAGAGTGGGGATTCTCACTAATTATAAATAGTTGGAAAATGTTTAAAAACAGCATCAGTCTTTACATTATGCATCATTCATAATTTATAAAACAACAGTAAAGTGATAAAGTGATAGAGCTGATTTCATTTTATTTAAGGGTAAAAGCATGATGTATGCCAGGGCTTTTTTCAGTACAAAATTGTACATCCCTTTTATTTCAATTTAACTGAAATTGTCTCAATCCCAGTCCTTTACATAGGGAAGCCAATCATTAAATTTGTTTGAAGCGACAGCGTCGTACATAGATGTCAGCAAATTGCCTTTTGAAAACAAAACTCAAATTTGGATCACAGATGTGGCAGCACATAAATAGTAGGGGTCATTCATTATAAAGCCATGATAAAACCATAGAAGTTTAAGCTGCTACAATGAACTGGAATGTCATTGTGGTTTAGCTATTCACACTACCTCACCCAGTGAGGCATGGACTCCATGATCAGCCACATACTCTAATCAATAATCCACTGAAACAGGGTCTAACCATGCATGCAAGCATTTGGATGCACAACATGTTTTATACACATCTAATCAACATGTAATCAAATGCTTGCTTACATGCTTGTACCCATTGAAAATTACTTTCTGGATTTAATTTTCTTAGGTCAAGTGGTTGCACGAAAACTATTTAAAATTTGAGCTGTGTTTTTAGAGAATGTTATGACCAAATTTTTGTCAGTTCAGTTTTGCACTTTTAATTGAATTAATTGGCTTACTTCAATGAATAGTTCCAACTAAAACGATATAAAGGTCATTTAGAAACCATTACAAGAGGTCACCTAAATTTTGTCCAGCACTGTACTGTGGCTATCAAAAGTAAATGAAGGAAGTACTTTCAGCTAGAGAAGCACATGAACTTCAGCACTAAACTGTCCTCAGAGCTACAGGTTAAGTATAATGCATAATCACTGAAAATTCTTTCCTTTATGCATATATGGTAACTACAAATACGGAATATTGATCAACTAAGCTAGTCTTTCAGCAGCTAGTCTGTCCTCAGCAGCATAGATAATGACAGAAAAGTGGTGTAATCTTCATCAAAAATATAAAATGAACTGTTGAAGTCTACATATATATTGGTTGCTTCTCATATATTGTATTTATAGCCTGAGGGTCTGACATCAAAGCCCTAAAAAGAGTTTGAACCCACAGCTTTCTTGTTATGATTCCTGAGTGCTACAGCACACACTCCACTGTTAAACAAGTCCCCCTGAATTCCCCTACCCAGAAACAACAAGAGGTTTGGAGCTTTGTTTTATTAAAAGCCATTTTCACTTCATATCCATCCTGCCGATCTTAAAATGGTTCCTTCTCCTGGGAAAGTGTGCAGTTGTGCATAGGAAATTAAATTCAAACGTAATGCACTATTTAAAGGCTTTGGTCTCTGGAGTTCCCTTTGCCTTAATAACATCTCGTCACATTTCTTGACTCGCCTCCCATTTAATCCCTGCTACGTTCCTGGCAAAAGTCATTCTAATGAAGCATGCCTTTCAACTGTCAAATGGCCCTGTTTTTTGATCTACATCACCTGTTTATATCTCTCCTGAGACTCTAAAGTTAACAAAGATGGGGAAAATGGCTATTAAGAAACTTACTCTTAAATTACAGATACAAGCTACCATTTGCTGTTAAAGACAGACAGCAAATGACACATTTCATTTCTTTGTTGGAATTAACAGAGAAATGTAGGATTCTTGAAATAGCAATTAAATATGCACATTTTGTTCCTCAGGAAAAACCTTCCTGTATGCAGCCCTGTGTCTCACCTGCTGAGTAGGTTTGGTTGTGGTTGCTTTTATTGCATCCTTATGGTTCCCATCACTAGCACTTCCACAATATGACACCAATTGATGTATTATTTTAAATATATTAATAAATATGTTTTGTCATAATCATGGAAGCACTCATATTTTAAGGCTACAAAATAAAAAGTAAAAACAAAAACGTATATTTTTCTGTTATAAAAGATATTTTAAATGAAAGTGTAACATGTGAGTTTTTATGTCAGATTTTGAAAGAGGTCATGTAGTTGGTATCCAAATTTCAGATGCGTCAGTCACAGAAATGGTTAATAATTTATGTCCCATTGTGAAGGGAAAAAGTGTCAAAACTCATGACATCATATGGCAACCAATGAAAAGTGTTCCTAAAATGAATGAGAGTCAGTGGGAACATATATGATACTGCTTACTTAGAATTCATTTACCAGTTTGATTATTACCAATTTTGAACCATTACCAATCAAGTCAATGTTGTCATAGCATTTTGCTCTTTTCTGCTGTGTTGCAGTGTCAAGTTGTTATCTAAGACTATATGAAGTGACATTTCCACTCTTGTTTAACATGCACTTAGTACGGTTCCCTGTTTCATATTGAGAATGTTTAAGTAGCACTTATGCTCCAAGTTCATAAGTGCTACTTTAGACAAGAAAGCACTCATATTTATTACATGAAAGAAACTCCAAGACATTTAGTTTCATCTTTGTCTCCACCTACTTTCACACTCTGTTGTTTTTTTTTCATCAAGTCTCCCATTTTCAATTCATCTGGCTCTCACACACATGGATTGAAGAGTCCTAAATCGATACTGGTATTGATGAGTGCACACTAAAAACAATAAGAGTAACTGGTCAAAGCTTTAATTCTTCAAGGTGAATTGATTTCATTTCAAAGATCCATATAGATCAGTTGAAACACAATGCCATAGTGTGTTTTACCCCAGTTTACTCTGAGAAAGACATTATTTATCATTGGGACACTATCCCATCTTCACACCCTAATATAAAGGCAGAGGAGTGAAGGTTCTCTGTGTGCTGTCAGACACATACTGCGTCATAAAGGATGGCACAATTATTTTTGACCAGCTTTCCAAAAGTGCTGACAAGTTGTGGCTCGATATCTACTGAGACTTTAGTCAATGTGATATACGACAGCTTGACTCCCACTGTTCTTCGTGTATTATCGTGTGGCATTCTATGTGTAATTACATAATTACATTTTAAATATATCTACTAGCTTGTTTGCATGTAACTGTTTACATTTGTATTAAGACAAGTAGGAGGCATGTCTATCACTTTTAATTTCCTTTTCCTGGTGAAATAATTGGGTAAGTGCATAAAACTGGGCTTCCACTGGGGAAATATAATAAGTAAGCTTTTTAACTCATTAGTCAGCATTCTCTTGGCACCTGTACTGGTCAGCAGGATCCCCAGCCACGGCTGAATCATTGCTATTTGAGCTGCATCACAATGAGTCAGACGAGTTCCAGTCAATTACTAGCCACTACCACACCCACCAGTAATTAGCTACCTCTTAAATTGCTTGTCTTTTGGTACTGTAACTACTGCAGGTACACTGCTGTCTTTGCAATGAAATTAGCAGAGCTGAGCTGAACATGCTTTAATGTGCTACTGAGCTACACTACCTCTAGAACCTTAGCGTTGTAGTTTGTCTCCAAAGACAGGCAAAGCACTATGTCAACAAAGAAATAATTGTTTAAATATTGATTATGGATTTTATTGATTAAAAAAAGTATACATTACATGAGAATGAGTTTCAGCTTTTACATATTTGCTTTAACAACCAATATAATAAATCCATCTACAAAAATTATTCATGGTTAACCAAAATGGTAGCAGTGCTGTGAGAAAAGCAATTTTCTATAAATCAGCATCTCAAGTTATATTTATCATTTCATTAAGAGGTTTTATTACAATACATATGAAACTTGGGTGGACAAAAGGAAACTGAGAGAAACTGATTGAAGCATGTGCAATTTAAATAACAATGACCAATGTATGCCATTTATTAAGATAGCCTGAAATGCAATAACAGCAACAGATAGCCTGTTTTTTATTATAATAATGAAAGGATAAACCGCTGGCTTCATTTGCTATCAGTGTAGTCTGACAGCTGCAGACTTTAGGTGATGCATGACCCAATGCAGGGAACGGGAACGTTGGCGCAATGTTGCGCATCAATATGAAAATTTGGTTCCCACTGAAACAGCCCCCGGCAGTGCATCTGACTAACGTGAGGGTCATAAACCTACGGAAGACGCCAGAGGCATTTTTTAAAAGACAGGACTCAAAAATGGCATAATCATTTCCATTCCATAAGCCAAGGATTTCATTCCCTGTATTAACAGTGTTTTTTAATCGTGTGTGAAAAGGGGGCTTGCTCTATGGCAGAGCACGGAAAATGGCTGTTCCTTTGGGGAAAGAAGGTGACCTTAGTCTTTGGTGCTCAAGCTTAAAACTTCCATCGCTCGGTACAGTGGTGTGTTAGGTTCCTATATCAGAAGACACAGACTTGCACTGATCCTTCAAATAACTTAAGCACAACATTGAATGGAGTTGTTATTACCATTTCTAGCCCTGAGTCTGAGGTAAGGCACATTATACTATAGGTTCAGCAATGTGGTCAGTGTTTACAACATCAAGAAAAAGTAAAACAGGTTCCTTTTAAAGTATTTTTAAACTGCAGTGACTAATAAATGTACATGTAATCATTTTAAGCATCACTTTTATGTACAGTGTATATTTTGAATATCAGCCTACCACCCAAATTACACCTGGCCTCTGTTACAGCAGTTCAATCTCTACTAATGCTTGGTGAAGTCCCATTACATACAACATTTGCCAAATATTTGTGTTAATCTTCATAAACAATGCTTACAGTAGGTGCATGGACATGCTGCACATTTTTTCAAGAACATCAGTGAGGTTTTTTTTCCTTTCCCCCAGTGGTTTGATGATAAGACGGTAAGCTTAATTACAGACTCAGATTTATAAAGGCTGCAAAGCACCAAGAAAATGGATTCCCTCACAAGGAATGTGAAACAATGGATTTTCAAATCCTGCACTGGATTTTTATCTCAAAGCTCTTGGTTGGCTCTGCCTGAATTCGGGCATCACTGAGTGTTGTAATTACTGTCAAATTACTTACTCAAAGTCCTTGACCCAGTTACTTTGTGATTCCTTATCACAGCAGGCCGCTCCGAGTCAAGATTATTCTTCAAAGTTTACGGAGGGGAAAACTAGCTAATGCTATTCCGCAAATACATGGAGGACACAGCCCAAAGCCATTTAGAATGCAATAGCCCATTCCAAGAAGTGGCATTGAGCTGGCATCCTCACAGATCGCTGATTCTTTTTCTCCAGCCAGATGGCTGTGGAGCAACACATTTTCAATCTAAAGCGTGAGATACTCTAGGCTTTGGGGAGGCATCTCGGAATATCCTTTTTTGATTTTTTTTTTCCAAGGCAGAAATTGTTATCCCTGAGGGAAACATCTATTGGTAAATATGCACTTAAATACCCAACATTAAATGTGTTGAGACTATTTACAATCTGAGACGTGTCCTAGACGTGTGTTCGACCCTCCCGGAGGATTGCATTTGCTAAAGTTTGCCCAGAGCAATGAATGTCTAATGATAGGCTTAGTGAAATTCCCCCACTCTCTTTCTCTCTCTCTTTACTCATAGTATCAAATGAAGAGTACAGTGAAATAGGGAGCTTAATGAAATTCTTTGGAAATACATTCAAGAAAGGAATAGGAACTTTGGTTTAAAAGGCAGCCTAGATGCCTATGGTGAAATAGATTAAATATTATGCATAGACACAAGTTATAACATCAAACCATTTAGTCTCTCTTCAGCGCCGGAACAGATTCCTTAAACTGAATGAACAGTAGTGAAGAGAGCAGTGCTTTAGTGTAACTCCAGAGGGAGACCATCAAACCCCATGGTAACGCTCACACAGCCACATGTCTCGTTCTCTTACCACATGCATCAACAGCCCGTGTGAAGGTTTATTTTTGTGAAGCACTACACCTGAAAGTCTCAGCTTCCCCTCTTCCTCTTCTCCAAGAAAATTCATTAAAATCAACCCCCCTTTTTTGATGACATCCAAACTTCCATAAACATTTTAACTAAAGCATTTCCAAACCTCAGTGATCGATAAAAAAAAAAAATGAGATAAACCACACCGACTGACACTACACTCACTACAGTGACACTGCTCAGAAAATGACGCTGGCTATCGGAGCATTTGAGTCAGCAAAGCTTTTCCATAAGCGAAGCTCCATAGCCAAAACATCTATACACTGAGACAAGGCTACATCATTAGGTGACCATGATTGTACAATGGCTTCCTCCCTTTGAGGGAGAGTGGGGTTAAATTGCTCTGGGTCACTGTGTCCCTTAGCTACCCAACTGGAGGTTACCAGATCACATCAATGAGAGACAGCCCTCTCTTCTGGTAAGCAGAACAGAAGCATTATGGTAGTATGCCATGTGGTTAGTAGTATGTAAAATTGGCACTGACTTGGAGAGAGAAGATATCTATCATGTTTTCCAATGAACATATCTACATCATGTAAATCAATGTCATGTGTCAGGATACTGCAAGGAGTCAATCGCAGACAGACGTGAAAATAAACTGAAGTTTACTACAGCCAAAATCAAGTCCACAATCCAAAAATCAGGGTCAAAAACAGACAGAGTTCAAAACCAGAAAGACACGGCAGAAGTACCAAAACACAATCCAAAAGACAAAAAGGGAAAAACAGGCAGAGGTCAAAATCAGAAAAACTCAGCAATCAAACACAAATCTGAATCCAAAACACGAGAAAACGGGAAACAGGCAAAAGTCAAAACAGGGCTCAGGCAGGAACAGAAAGGCTTGTAGCGCAACAGAGAGTGAAAACAAACTGAGATGAACTCACACAGAACAAAGGCCAAGGCAGGGCATAAAAGCACAGAGGACTAATGAGCAAACGAGACACAGGTGTACAACAGGGCAGATGAAACAAATTGGCAATCAGGTAATGAGGAGGAAGGCGGGGCAGACACAAGGGCAAACAAAAATAAAAGCACATGAACCAGGGGAATGAAGGAAAAGAAAGCACGAACACAGTCGAACAAAACTGAAAAAAAAACACATGACAAACACAGCAAATACTGACAGTCATGTGTTGTCTCTTTATTTGAAAATGGAAGGCTCTACTGACACTGATTAACGTCTGAATTGTGTTTTTTTTTCTTAAAATAATAATCGCTAATGTTAATTTTTGAACTGGTGATAGGAGGAAACCCTTGATCCAATCTCCAAGGTAGATAGCTCAAAGAAGCAGAGTCATAAAAGTCAACATTACAGCAATACAAAAAAATTAACATAAAGACATGGGAGTTTCTGGAGAGCAGACCAGACTGCCATCAGTTTGTCTCCAGGACATCAGCTGTGAATGTCCCAAGGACTGTACCCAAAAGTAGTAGAGCTGGTATTTTGTAAACATCTGAGTTGAAAGACATTGAGTTTCTTGCAGTCCTATAAAGCAACGACAGTACATCAAGAGATGCTCTTAAGGTTAATTAGAAAAATTATCTCATCGGCAGAAAACAAATGGAGCTGAGAAGCCCCTCTGCAGGCGGACATGCTAATCTGCAGCAGAGCTGATCCAGGTACACCTGCGATTCGTCTCCGTCACTCTCCTGACAGCCCCCAGCAGGCTGCTGTGAGGTTCCAGTCCAGTGCTCTGTATCGCCCAGAGTACTAATGAAAACAGAGGACCTGCAGGACTGGACACGTTCCTCCACACTAACTGAGCTCCGCTTTCATATCCTGTAGAGCACCCAGGGCCTCTTACTGAAGGCCATGTCCCCACAGGAGGTATTGGGCTGAAGGGATGGTTTATAATCAGCATAATGGGCCAGATATTTATTCTGTGCATAATTCATTAAATCAAACACTTTAACTAGTTACAAAAACAAGGACATTTTCATGATGACACAAATGAATGAAAAAATCTAATTATACCTCTGTTTTAATGGTTAGCCTAAAATAGTTCATTAATCGCTGTTGTATTGATACTTGTACTCACTTGTGGGGTGTTAGTTTACCATGTGACTGTACATTTCAGACTGACCTGTAGGTAACTGATGATGTAGTATACATAATCCTAAGATGTAGTATACAGAAGCTACTTCTTGTTATTTCTTCAGTTGCCTGAGCTAGAGCAGAGGCACATCTTTCTCCCAAAGATGTGAGGGATATAATATTAGCTGAGCTGTAGATTCTGATAAGGTCTTGTTTTAGCACCGTAGAATCTCAGAGGTGAACCTTGGAGTTGTGGTCTGACTGGTCCACATTGACATGAAATCAGAAGTAGCTCTATTAAGCATCTTACTATTAATATAAACTGGAAATACTAAATTAGAAATGGGACGAGTCTTGGCACAATCATATAGTTAACTGTAAAAAACAGATTTCATGTCAAAAACACATTTATGTTGGTTTTATTTACTTACACCAGAAAGCATACAATCACTTAATTTCAATGTGAATGTCCTTGGTGCAGTTCCTGCAGTCCAAAATCTGCCAACACACATAAAGCTCTGTCCAGTCATATGTTCCACCAAAGCTGTAAGTTGTCAGGATTGCCTAATCAATAACATTAATGATATTTGGTGAAAATTTGGTATGCACTTGCTTTTAGTTTTAATGTGCATTGCCCCATTTTTTACTTGGTTTAGCTCTGTGGAACTCAGGCAAGTTGAGTTTCACTGTTTCTCTTTGATATGCAAATCTCCTCTTACTGTAATTAATGTCTCTATTTAGCTGCAAGTTGGCCAACAAGAGGGTTCTTTCATCATGATTTGACATTAACCACTGTCAGTAAATTGTGTCTGTCCATCACTTCCTGCTGGTGCATGAAATTTCGAAGCAGCACATTTTTTTAACTTTGATGATTTTGCTTTAATACTTCACAACTATTAGTTGCTAATGTAAAAGCATCTTCTTGTAAATCAACCAAGAACCCCTTTCTGTAGATCTCAGCTTTCAGTTTTGTTTGATCTGCAAACTTGTGTGGTCGCATCATTGCATTTGTTTTGTGTACAGTTCCACAAAAACCATATCAAATGTGAATGTGAATCAAACCCTTGGTGGAAAAGGCCCTTTAGCGCTACTGGTACAGAATACTATGTGGGACAGTGAGCAGTCGTTCATATGTAATAAATGAACTGCAATGGGCTGTGCAGTTGACAGGGTGGTGTCATGTGGTCCCAAGGCAAAGACAAAGTGGTTTACTTTCATACTACTGTATTAGTCTGCAGGGGCATGTAATTGCCCTATATAATTTGACTGGCTAGATGACAATCTTCCAGTTCAGAATTCTGATAATGTTAACAGATTATGAATACCAATAGTATTTTTAAAAAAGAACAAAGCAAATATATATGTTTATAAATCACTAGAACAATCTAATTCCTGTGTATGTTTTGCCATTGTGTGTGTGTGTGTGTGTGTGTGTGTGTGTGTGTGTGTGTGTGTGTGTGTGTGTGTGTGTGTGTGTGTGTGTGTGTGTGTGTGTGTGTGTGTGTGTACAAAAATTCACAGATATTTGGCAGCAGGAAGTCCAAAACTCAAAAACAAAAAAAGTTGACACCCTGTAACACATCCATTTCTTGTTGCTGGCCTTATTATTAGCAGTCAGTCCATTCCGAGTGCACAATTCCCATGAGTCTCTGCAACCTAAAAAATAAGCATATTCGAAAAATAGTGGGGCCCAGAAAGCCAGACGTTTGACAATGTTTCATTCCAGATACTGTACCTCAACCATAAGGGATTTCTCCCAAATGTCACCAAATAAAAGTAGCCTACCTGTACAGAATTTCCTCAAAATGCATCAAACTGTCTGACACAAGGAGACAAATAGCAGCAAAATTACAAACTTGCAAAAATAGTTTCCATTGTTATCCTGACAGTTTTACATCATGCAATATCTCCACTTCTCTTGAGTTCACCTTTTAAAACCGAGGTATGGAACTGCCCTTTGAAACATAATTGGATATGAAAAGTATGCTGAAACAGAGTGCATGTTTTCCTACAACCAGCAAAACTATGGCTTGGATTCGATCAACAGTTGAACAGCCTGAAATGTTACTTACTATTACAAAAGAGAGTTACACTTTTTCATCACAAGAAGAGTTCACTGAGTTAACTTTTGGACTGCTGAGCTTGCCAAACTTTTTTGGTAAAGATTAAATTAAGATTACATTTAATTATGGACAAAGTTAATGGCAAATGTTGATTTAATCCAGTCCTATGTATTCATGACAGATGAAGAAAATTTTTAAGATCGAAAAAAATGTAATTCTTTTGTATCAGTTCAATGAAATACATGGATTTGTTCACAGGGGTAAAACAACAGAATATCTAAAATATTGACAGATTATTTTGTTAGTTTGTAGATTAACATCTTTTGACATGTTTAAGATGAGAATTAATATTAGTAGAGCGTTGATAAGGAAGACTCTTGTTCAAGAATGCATGGACATACTCCCACCAGGTCCTAACACCTTCATGTTTTCTCACTTTGACCTTCCAACAAACAGTATGTGGCCTTCTGGCAATAACAATAGATTCATTACCGACTTAGAGGAGACACGTACAGGATCACAGAGTAGCTCTGCTCTTCCTAACTCAACATCCTGATGTTCTCTCCCCCCGGATGTGTTGGTTTCATCATTTGACCCATGGATGTTTCTGATGCAGTTTAATTCTTCATCCATCTAGACATTCACGAAGGATGATTAGAAAATGTGATTTTATGATTGCCAGCTTTATTGTTCAATTACAGCATCCGTCGCTCTCAATTCCAGGAGATTGTGAGTCATTTGAGGAAGTTTTGCACTGGGCCAGAATACAATGGCGATGTTTCAGGGGCGCACTCATGAACACACACACACACACAGATATGCACACTCATAATGTAAACCACAGATGTATGTCTTGTTTATAAGTTAGGCATGTTTTAATCCTATTCACAGGAGCAAAGGTTCAGTTACTGTGTCCTTTCAGAAGACTCATATCATTGATGATATGATTTTTACTAGGAGCAGATTTGAGTTAACAATTCAAAATCACATTGTTACCTCTACAATACATTTGTGGTGTTCTCTTTGTTATTTGGAAGGAGGGGATAGTGTCCTCCTGACAAAAAAAATGTCTGGCACACCTCTCCAGCAATCATTAAATACTGCATAGTTACTACATTTTAAAGCAAAGCAGGATCCAGCTTCGAAGCTGGTGGATCCCACAGACTACACTGTGAGGCTCTCATTGAAAACCAATTATTTCCTTTTGGAGATCTTTTGAACTGAGTGTGTAAACAAACCTTAAGGTCATTCTGGGAATTCAGACTTTTAGCAAATTGGTTGTAACTGCTGGAATTCAGTTTCAGCTATGTTCTGTTGCAGCACATTCGATGGAAACAATGGTTCAAGTTCCAGCGCCAAACACAAAATCTATACATTATTTCCTTGGGTGTAATTATTCTGTAGAATGATCTTTTACTTTACGGAAAGGTGCTTTCATGCACAAAAAAGTAATTGACTGTATAATATCATATTAGGCTGTTTTTGTTTTAATCATTTAATGTAAGATAGCATAAGCAAGAATTTCACAAGCTTTATTCTACAATACTAGTGTGCAGATTTCTGTGAGAGTGGATTTTGACAATACCATCCATTCTCCCCCTGATGAGGACTCTCTTATTATGCCAGTATGTCATACATTACAGCAGTATCACAAACAAGCGCGCCTTGGGGCACAAATGTTGTTTGAACGGTGAAGAACCCATATGTTGTACCTGCTGGCAAATGGCGTTGGGTGACTGTGTGATGGAGGTGCGGAGCAGCTACCCCCCTTCATGCTCACTTAACAGGTATATTGCCATATTGAGGCTTTACCGTTTATATACTGCATAGCAGTCTGGCTCTAATCCTCCTATACATGACTGCAGGCTGACAGAGTATAAATGAACCTCTTCAAGGGTGCACATAGATTCATCCATTTCAGTGTTAAAGTAACACTCATAAAAGTGTTATAACTAGCTGCAGTTCCTGAAAGTGGTGCAACATGTCAAGCACAGATTACCAAGACCCTTCATGTGCTGTGCTTTCTGCATACAGAGCAACCAGGTTGTTTTTATCATGAAAATAAGGACTTGCTGAAAGAGATTTTATACAAAAGACAGCAAAGTTCTGAAACAGGCTGGCAGACATCTGTACAGTATTAAAGGCCAGTCAGTGCCCATGGATCAAAGAGAAGCTGAGAACTGATTTCCCCCCCACAGAGATGACCGAGGCCTGTGGAAAATGTATATTATCACCCACCTTTCTTTATAACACTCTCAGGCCTGCTCCAGCTGTGCTCCCTGACCTTTGACCCCTCCTGTCCTCACCACAAATACTTACCAGACCCAGACAACACCCATCAGCCAATGATTACCCTCAAATAGCAGGTGTAATGCCCGCTAATCACAAAACATTACAAAGAGGGGGACTCTGGTCCCTGCTTCTTTGCAGACAAACAGAGGTATAGGCACAATTGTGGAACATGACGCAGTGTGGGAGTTGTGTCTTACCTTTGCAGTTTTGCTTTTTTTTTTATTACACACCAAATAGGGTGTAAAATCATGTCCTCTTTCAGGAAGAATTATGATCAGCAAAGTTGTGGCTGTAATAAATACCAGACATTACACCTTTATCAATTACTCTGTGACCCTCAGACATCAGGGCCTCATCATTAATATGGGAAGGCCGGATGATAGATCAAAACATGGCTCAGTGAAGCATCCCTGGGCTAATGTGAGCCGTCACTGTTCATATATCAGTTTCCCCCCTGGAGACTGCTACTGCAGGCCCTGGTACAAAACCAGCACTCTGTCTCCATCATTATTTCTCCTGTGGGTGATGGGAGCTATTTAAATGTGAACAATTGTACTTTCTAGCACAGCGCACAACTGTGTTTTCTTATTTCGTATTCAGGAAGTAATGGCCAGGTCAATAGGAATTATTAGTGGCATATGCTATAATTGAACGATAAAGCTGTCAACCAAAAAGCCACATTTTCAAATCATTTCTCGTGAATGTCACGATGGACTATAAATTAAGCTCTGACAGAAGCATCCGTATAGTAAATGATCAAATATACATTTCTGGAATGAAACATCAAATTGTAAATAATTGATAATTACTGTAATATATATGATTGGGGGAACAGAAAAATACAACGTCCCGCTAAATGATATTTGATTTCAATCTAAAGGGCTAGGTATGTAGACTGAATTATCATCTTAATTTAACATTTTACTTGATGACATTGATATTTTTCAACTGATATTTTTATTTATTAATGTTTTTTTATAATAAAACTGACAATTTTGGTTTTAAGTTAACTTGACAATAAATGTTTTTTACCTGTAACACCAAAAGAACTCTCACCCCTCCTAAACACACCTCATCTGTAACTGGAAAGCAGCTCAAACTGTGCGCTGTTTTTAATCATTTTAAAGCATCAATGTTGCCAGCCCAAACCTCTGAGAGAATGCTTCGTGATGGTAAAACTATAACTGGTCTGGGTGTGGATGCAGCTGAGCCTCTACAGGTGGCTGGCTGGCGAGTATTACTCTTTCCCAGTGCATTTGCAGGTGTCAGGACTGATCCTGCTCACTTGTCATGACTGTTCAACTCGGTGCCGGGAGTGATTCATCTTGTAGCCAGGATCATTAACTTCCTGCTGGAGAGACTGACAAGGAGAAAGTCAAAGCAGGCTTTGGAGGAGTTTATGTGTCCTGTCAACGCCTCTATATTAATTAGATTGATGTCGTATACCACCCCCCCTCCCCCAACACACACACCTTTACATAACATTACAATTAATCAAATTCAATAAAATAAAGTTATCTGTGAATATGCATACAGATAATGTAAATATAATCTGTGATATTACATATGATGTATTATCATTCAGGCCAAGCCTGAAATGGATGTATTCTCTAAGGTGAAATGCAGAACCATTTATGTCAGGCTTTTAGGGTCAAGGTCACTCACCATGCCCACAGGAAGGCACGTCCACTGAGGTGAATTTCTGTTTGGAAGCGTACTTTTGAAATATCTCAGTTAATTATTGTAAATCTATAATGTTCCAGCCTACGTTGTATAATTAACCTTTCTCCACAACATTACATTTCCTGATTAAAATTAAATGAATCAAATATTAAGTTTAAATTAGCTGCTTCCTTCCACACATGCCCTGATATTTTGGTATTCAGTTGTTTCCCTAGTGAGGTCTTTTAACACATGCTGTGAAGTATATTACTCTGGCAAACTTCCACAGAACTTTTTTCAATGGCGAAGGACATTTGTTCGAAGGGAAATGAATGGCATCCCACCATTTGACCTTTTCTCCATGATTCACATCTGTGGTTGTTGCCTGGTAACGCATTACTATACAGTAGTGGCCTCCTCAGTTACGGCACAAGGAGAGGTAGTCCTTTATCAAAGTGTTACTTAGCTGAAGGAGGGAAATCATTACATAGCTGCAGAGTCTTTCTTGACCTAACGATGTATTGGACAATAATACTGGCCTATTACCAAACTGTTTTTACTATAGCATAGTATGATGATGGTGATGATGATTATCATTATAATAATGAGGCATAACCTTTCCATGAAATGGGTTTTGTGTGTTTCATTGTAAAATGTGTGTGGCTGTTTGAACTGTCAGCTTTAGGATGTCCATTTACATTTTTCTTACACGGTAAGAGGACTTTTCACCTACTGCATGAACTCAGCATTGCCATCTGTTGAACTTGTCTGTCAGGGATGTTGTCTGAAAGCGTGGCCAACTTCATGACAGTGATTGATAGAAATAACTGTACAGAATATACACACTACAAATACACAAGCTTTAGTGGGGAAACGGGGGGAAGGCTTCTTTTTAAATAGGTACTGCTGCAACAGCAGGGCAAGGACTGATAGTTTTAAATGCAATTCATTAAGGATTTTCAGTTGGGTTGGGGTTAGGTATACATCTAGGAATGCTCTCTATATGTTTTCCTCAAGTTTGCATTGTCAGGCAAAAATTATACCCACCTCAGCTGTCAGTGTTGGTATATTTGCAGGGAATGGTAGTTTTGTAATGAGGAAGAAATACACAGAAGATAAACAAGCCCTGGTCCATGACATTTTGAACCATGAGTCTTCCTGTAGGGCTTTTTTAAAGTATGGACATAGTTTCAGACTTTGCACATTCCTAACATTGATACAGTAAACTGAAAACACAAGCACATGAAACCAGATTCAACCTCATTACAATACATTCTGTCACAAACAAGTTTAAACTAGTTGAAAGCAAAACAGAGTATACTGTAATTCAAAAACATAGTCAAACTTATGGTCATCTTTAGGTATTGCACAGAAAACAAACTCTCAGAACAGTTGTAAAACTCTTCCATTACTCTAATACAATCTTTCTGATGGAGACCATTGCTTTGTTGGAATATGTTGCAGACAATTGATTCTGTTAAACTCCCCATTGTATTTTGTTCACCTTTAATGGGGTTATGGAAAAGCGAGAGCTGTAAGAGTGGAAAAAAAACGCTAAACACGGGCGAGTTCCATCTCTTGTGTCTCCACTTGATTAGTTTAACAGCGCCTTTGTTCTTTGGCTGTGATTGAAGTGTTTAACTGAAACGTTGGAGGTACTCGGAGGGGAACGTGTGTGCCGTGCCCCACACCAACAAATGCCTGAGAGGCACAACATCTGAATGTCAGGAGAAAATTAAAAGCGTTTCCCATTACTGAGGACCTGAATCTTAATTCATTCCTCCACAAACTGTACAAATTGTGAGACTGAATATGGGTGACAAGGTCAGTAAATGTCGATTAAATAAGAGGTGAGCGTTGACCTTTGGGTTTGGGTAAAAATGTACTAATTCTTAGGTGATTTTTTTACCATTTCAGTGTTACTGCAAAATAAAGTGCTGCCTTCTTAGGATTAGTGTGTATTTGTTACAATACTTTTTTCTTTGCATTGATTGTGGAAAATAACATTTTCACAAGTACTGGATATGGCCATGTTGATGGGTATGTTAATCAATAGTTTTCCAAATCTGAACTTTATTGGAGGTTCTAAAGGCAAAATTAGACATAAAAAAAATACACTTGGACTTCAATGTGCCTTTCCAAGGCTAATTATATATTGTATTGAATATATGTAAATATTGAAACTAAATGCATTAAAATGTCTGCCAAAGCATACATGGAATGACTTGGTAAAAACAGTTGAAGGATCTGTATCATTGGTGTATAAAAATAAACCCCAACAGAACAGAATGCAGAACCATGCCCTGAATTAATCTGCCCACCATAAGACATTGGCCTCTGGTTTTTGAATAGGCTAAAACTAGCAAGTCAACTAACAAGTAATATGTCATATTTTGAATCATCAACTATTTAGATCAGAACAATGAGCAGCTCATCTATGCTAAGTCCTGATTATATGAGTAGTATGGTATTCCTTTCCCTTATGATCTGAAGACAGTGTGTACTTTGTTACATGTATTCAAAAATACATATCAGCATTGATTAATATGATTAGGGACAACTGAATGGGTTTTTCCTGAATGTTATTAGCTGTTGAGATTTCATGATTTTAGATAATGTTTCTGGGAACAGGTCTTGAGCTCCATATGGGGTATTTGTGGTATGGTACCAGATACATTTTTAAACGTTCTTTCATTACTGGCAAACAGGGTATAAGCTTTCGGGGCAGAATTCCATTAGAATCCGATGCAATCCTTTCTTAAGGCATCGCGGCAATACGTCTTCCCACCGTTTCCTCGTCACATCATCAGTCTTTCCTATTTGGTGCTCTCGAGTCACCCATCAACCTTCAAAGAGATTTTAGTCACAGGAGCCTGAAGTCTCATAAGCTAGAGTTATCTTCAAGACACACTTCACAACACAAAGCAATTTTGTACCAGTAATGTTATGTCAATATCTCCTGACAGAAGACAAATGTTGTTATTATTTTGCCATTTCAACATTTGTACAAGTTTGGGGATCAGAAATACTCAGTCTTGCGACAGAATGTCAAGTAATGGGAGGACAGTTGGAAAAGAGCACCGAATTAGTTCTCACTGACAGACTACGGGGATGAATTCTACCGTGCATCCTCAGAACAACACGATCTAAGGATTCTGAAGGGCAAAGACACCACCCAATATACTATTGGAAAGTGAGGTTAAACCATACTACATGAGCTGCTTGAGAGGAGGGGAGATTGAGATAACCGCTGTATGTACCAAGGAACATTCAATTGGGACATTAAATGAGATCATAAGTTATTAATATATGTTAATCACTTGTGATCTAATTTAACTTTCCAGTAGTGATTAATTTTGTTAAAGCATGCCATTATTTCATTTTGCATGTAATGTATTTGGAGTATTGTAGAAATAATGCATTTATAGAGTGGTTGCTATGATAGTCTCATAAATAAATATCCATATAGTGCTACAAGCACAATCTGAATCAAGTTATTAAAATCCTCTTCACAAAACAAGTATAAAGATAATATATCATAAAATATAATCTCCACAACATCCTCAGATTTCAAATGTATCATATACAGATACATGTCATAATCTCATATTTCCATGTGTAACATTCAAAACATATGAAAATGTGAGTTTGACCAGAGGGGGTATTTAAAGATCTTTAAAGTTGTTTACATTTCAGCTGTATTTCGTATGTATTCCTAATACACTACTTGTACATAGGGCCACTGCTATTCAGTAAATGTGCAATATCCTTGAGTTCAATATTTTAGCTGCATTTAGTAAAGTTATTGTATCTCATTGCATTTATATTTCATTGTTTATATTTTTGATTATAACAAATGCATTTTTTATATTTTATTTATATTTATAGCATTTTTTTAAATTACTTTATCTTAAACTCTTTTCTATTTCTAATTGTTGTTGGTACATGTGAATGCAGCATCAGTATTGTCACTTTATGTTTTGTTGTACTCTGTGCAATGACAATGAAGGAATCTATTCCATTCCATTCCATTCTATTCTAAAGATGCCTGGCAATCTGAGAGTTCAGAAATATCTGGAAATGTATGTTGCCTTCCACATGCTAGAGCCCATATATCTAGTCTTAAGATATTTCCTTAATTAATCCTTATTAACCTGTCTGGTACCACTTGTCACAGGAAAGCATAAATGGCATTCAAATACATGGACACATATTCATCTAATATCTAAACTTAAAAATTTTCTGAAAATAAAGCTATATATATTCATGCAGGACAAGAGGTAAAACAAAATGTTTTTATTATTACTTAGTTTAACCATAATTTAATGTGGCACTTGAATTTTCTCTCTGCTATATGTACATTGACGGATACCCACCTTAATATAAGATGAAATACTTCAAATAATCTGTGAACCTCAAGTCATTTTGTAACTTTATATAAAATGTGTTAATTGTGTGTATTAAAAAGTAAATATGGTTATGGAGAAAAATATCATGGCTCTAGCTAGAGGCATAATTGTTTGATGAATTTTTTGATTCTGATTCAGACACATCTCCAGTGACAGTGCAGAAACACTCGGGGGAACATTTGTTCACAATGGAATTCTGAAGTACCTCAAAAATTAAGCAG
Organism: Albula goreensis; assembly: GCA_022829145.1. Lineage (NCBI taxonomy): Eukaryota > Metazoa > Chordata > Actinopteri > Albuliformes > Albulidae > Albula > Albula goreensis. The sequence goes on along the minus strand of CM040746.1, from coordinate 14,286,106 downwards.
CAAAGCCCATGTCATTACTAACCCAGACTACCAAAGATGTTTCCTACAGAATAATCTCAAGGGGCAAGAATGATGGTCGGTATTTGAATATGATTTGCTCCATGACTGAAGTTCTTCAAAGTTCTTCACGAAAACTCAGTCCTGGAGACCCCAGATCTGCCAAGCCTCATGCATCTGGGGTGAGACTCACACTTTCAGACTCAATCTCACACCCTCATACTTACTTAAGAAATATCACACTGTTATAAAAAAACAAAAAGAATATAAATTAAATTGTCTTTGGATGTTCCCTTTCATCCCTTTTATCTGCATGAGCAGGAGCTGTTTTGTTATATTGTTCCCTCATTCTGACCAATCAGAGCTGAATTTCTACTGAGTGTAAACCAGTGGAAAGGTATTAACGTGTCACTCATCGTATCTTAAGTTTTTGTGTCGCTGAGTATTTTTTCCTTTTAATCCCATTCACCTGATGAATTCTGAATACCTGCGTCCTCAGCCAGGTTAGCTGTTACAAGAGTGAGCAATAAATTGTTTTCCTTGATGTAGGTAGCAAAGTATGCCTCTCAAGATGTTACCAGAGGAAGGGTTATCTTGAGTCTTGAATCTTGTTGGTTTCATGGCTCCTTCTAAGGCAGTGGTTCTCAATCTTTTTGGCCCCAACCCCCCTGTTGAGAACCATTGTTCTACGGGATTGCAAACAACCTCAAAAGTTGGTTTCAGCCATAGATTTTTATTTACTCATATGTTTTTAGCAGAATTTTAATCTAACATTTTTGTCATTTTAACATGGATGCTCTAAATCAACCAGAATCGTTCTTGTGTATTCTGATGACAATATTGCCCAGATAATTTCAAAGATGGGACTTCCCGTCTCTTGGCACTAGCAGGATTTATTCAGTACCCAACCATGCACTGAGGACCAGTGTGTTACCTGGACATGCCACCTACGTGTCACTGTTATTCATTTCTGTGAAAAATCTGCAAATGACATTATCATGCATGACAGTATATATATTTTAACGGAGCTATAGCTATTTCCCGTGTTTGGCATAAAAGAATACATAAAAAGGTAAACCATAAAAATTACTTTGAGAAATTGAGGTGGTGTCAGTGAACCAGGGCCAAGCACGGGGATGGGGAGTAGCTCAGCGTTCACGTTCGGAGTCAAATCAATCCAATTACGTTTGCTCGAAAGTGACTTTTCCCAGTCATGTGTCCGGGGAATTCTGCTGCAGTCAATTAGAATTGTCGCTTCTAATCTGAGCCGGTTTCCCGGACGCTGGTCATTTCCCATTAGAGTCATTTTCCCCGGGATCCCGTGGAGCGATAGACATCTCCGCCGCTCAATGGAGGAGATAGAGGAGGAGACAATAATTAAAGAGCTGGCATTTACTCCCAGCCAGCCCTCTCAGAGATCTGAATCTGCAATTACCTTCTAGAAAATAGCATTGTCAGGCCAGGGCCAATGTTAATAATGGTTCTCATCAGATTGTCAGGCTACAGAAATCGCCCCTTTCGACTGAAGTCGGGGGTTTGATTGTTTTTTTTTTTTTTTTTTTTTTTTTTTTGCTTTTACCCCAGTTAAAGTCCTCCCAGTGCCACAGTAAAACTGAAAGGAAAAAAAAATGTACACCGAGATGTATTGTGCTGCTGTTGGTACCACCGTTTTGAATAATGCATTTTTGTTCTTCCTTCACAACAGTCTATAACAGCATAACACAATGACTGGAATTCTTGTCAGTATGTGTTATGCTTAGACGGGGGATAGATTTGGGTATGCTCTTGATAATGGATGTTGCATTCTATGTTTAAAATGTATTTTACTTTAGCACTTATACACTGTTTAAATTTGACCGTCATTACTTTACACGATTTTCAATGGATTCATGAATTCCTGACAAACCAATGTCAAATCAATAACATTTCTTTAGAAGATGCAGAGGAATCTGGCGCAAAACGGATGTTGGACTCATTTAATAATTGAAGAAGGACTGTGTATTTGAAAACTATACAGAATGTAAGTTGTGATGAAATGGTTCCCTATGTTTTATGTGTCATTATTTAAAATGAAAAAGTCAAAATTCGAGCTGCTGTATTTGTTCTTTCTCTTTCTCTTGCGCGCTCTCGCTCTCTCTCCTTCTCTCACCTGGCATTCCCATCCTTCGCAATACTTCATTAGGTGAGAAAAGGCCATTTGCACAGAAGGCAATTAGAAGCTTTAGTGGATCTTGCTGTCAGAGCGGTAGTTTCGCAGCCCCAGTCCACCACGTGAAGCCAACACCTTATTGGAAATGATTCCTGTGCGCACAGAAATGACATCGGTAATTTACCCCAAATAGACTTCAGGTAGCGCTGACAGCCAACATCGCATCTGCATTAATCAATGCGGAATGATCCTGCGTTTCACCGGAGCCAGGCCTGATTCGCACCTGCCTGTAAATGTAATGGACTTAGCATGCTGATAAATATAATGGGGAAAAAGCCCACCCGAAAAGCCTTTAAACCTTTCTCGGTTCCGCGGAAAGAAGCAGTTTTATGTAACAACTAGAAATATTTTAACATTTCATAGGTTACGCATTTTGCTAAATTTAATTAAATTGTTTTTAGAAATATGTTTCGATGTTTCCACCTTCAGACCATTAGAAGACCACTTCTTTTCTCAGAGTGTTTGGGTTTATAACCTAATATGTAAGAAATCTATGATAAAATACAATTCGCCGCAGTGATTCTAAGTTTGTGGTTGAGAGCTTTGCTTTTAGACCATATTTCACATTAAGCGGATCAGCACAGCAAGATGAACCATTCCTGTGGAATATAGGCAGGCCCATTCGTAATTCTGGCACCCCTGTCAGCTGATATCTGGCTTTGCTGTGGTAATACGGAAGTTAGCTCTCGGAACTGTGCAGATATAACAGAAACGGAGCGCTGTGATGAGTTCAGATTACTGCTGTGCTGAATTGAGCCGTCTCTCTTAGGAGGGTCTGTGGACATGATTAATAGTGAGCGAGGGAAGAGAATGGCAAAGAACAGCAGAAATAAGATGAGGTACGCAAGCACGTTTCTGTACGCAAACACAAACAGATACACATAAACATACATATAGTGACATACACAAATTAATAGAGGCTTATATTTTAATGAAAGTACAAACACAAAATATTGAACATCTAGTTTTTCTATCACAGGTTATGGAGGAGAGACAACTTGATTATAAGATCTGGTTATTTGTTTAAGGTACACACAATATTTATTGGAAAAAAACAATACAAATACTGCATCTAGTTTTGGAAAGCAAAAATCAGTGTACCATTTTTACAGGTGTTCCACTGCTAAGCAGAATTGTCCTATGTGCTTTTATTTGATAGCTTTCAAAAGAGCTTCTAATTTTATAGTGATTGCCTCTACTTTGATAACTTCAAAATGACACTTTAGAAAAAGGCATTTGTAAGACCTTAGATAAAGCAGTCCCTTCCATAAATAAACCTGACCCATTTCAGTGCTCTGACTTGGCATCACCTGATCACAGTCTGCATGCTCAGTCACTGTGTTCCCTATCGGGTGAAGAACATATGTAACTGTCAAGGAATTGTAGGCTGTTCCTGGTGTTTCTCTGAAGTTTTTTTCTGGACTTGGGGATGTTTCTGTGTTGGTTCCTCTGTTATATTGTCGATTTATTTGTTTACTTGTGTTGAACTGAGGACTGAGGCAAGGAATTCAGTATTCCTCTGGCAAGGCCTGATCTCTCTCTCTCTCTCTCTCTCTCTCTCTCTCTCTCTCTCTCTCTCTCTCTCTCTCTCTCTCTCTCTCTCTCTCTCTCTCTCTCTCTCTCTCTCTGGTGGTCATTTAAAGTACTTCAAAGTTCATGATTTCCCATTTTGATTTCTAAATGCCAAATCATATTTTTAATTTTTTTCATAGGCATATTTAATGTAAGCTGGAGTTTGTTTTGACTTTTGGGTGAATTTCACCGGTTCACTGTTCAGTGCTTTTTTTATGTCCAGTCATGTTCTTCCTCCAAGTTTAACATAAGAACAGCACTGTTAACAAGTGGGCCTACTGTAGATGTGGCTATGTTGCTTCTCCAATAGTGGACAGCCATGCCGGGAAAAGGAGTTTGTACCAGCAAACAGTTACTTCAACAGCCAGAGATAAGCTTGTCCTCAGAATGACCATACCAGAATGAAGAGATAATTAAGATTTGCAATAGATTAGCTAATTTGCAAATCTCCTAATCGATTAGATCGCTCGTCTCGTGTGTTCAGATCAAGCTGAGCCACGAAAGGACTCCGCTGTCCTTCCCTCCTGCGTCCTGGTTACGCAGCAGAGCCGATTTCCCGAACGTTCCTGCTTTCACCTCCCGTGTGTCCTTCGCTCCTCTTTAAAACTCCTAAGAAGGCGCACACATCCCAGGGCCAGCCTCTGATCTCCTCGCGTACGATGTGACCTTTCTAATCTCTCCGCCGAGTCACAGACATCGCCCTCCTCAGCCTCATTTTTCAGGCTCCTGGACAGACCAGCACTTTATCTCTCCCGCAAATCAGCAATCGCTCGCGGAGCAGTTTCGCACAAACACGCCCCCGCCGGCCAGCTCCGCACCCTGTTATCAGTGTGCTGAGTAAACTCAATAGGAAAAATGCATTCAAATGTACTGTACAGTACCTCCCTCATTCCATAATACAGAAAGTGTAATGGTTTGTTTAACCAACAATTATCTGAAGTTGAATAAATGCTATTTTAAAACAGAGGCCTCAATAATTCACGCAGGGGTTTGGTGTAGCTCAAACTGCCTCGCACATCAGTAACAGTAGTCTGATTACAGAATGTATTCAATGGGAATGAGAGGAGTGAAGCCTAACACTTGAAGCACTCACATTACACCTTGTTTGTGGTAATTTGAGACAATCTGCCCTTTCTCACGTTCACTTACTGGCTATTGTTGAGTGCATTTCAGTGACTGTTATATTTCTCCTATCCTCCTCCAAAATACATTCATGTGATGGAAGTTTTTTTTCATTGTGTTGATATCGAATTTTGTGTTGTTATGATATAGACCGAGCCACGTAATTTTGGCAAATTTGCGATAGACTGGATTATTCACACGTACCTGCATCCCAAAACCGCACCGACTAATTACAACCTCATAATTAGTACCCAAGCCTTGCCAGATTGTTGGGTCTGATGCCTGTGCCAATTTCACAGAGCCCTAATCTAACTATTGTCAATATATTAAGGTAAACATTCAACATAATGGAACTACATTGCCCATACTAAAATGTACTGTTATTGCCGCCCATTACATGGGTTTAACACAAGGTATTTTTCATTGGAGTGTCTCAGCTGCTTGGGTCTCCAGTCATATCTGGCATTACCTTAACTGGGCCTCAGACTCCCAGCTTTGGGAAGCATGACTGCACCATGAACATGTACCATATAACACTGGGTTTTACTTTACAGTCATATTTCAGATTCATTTACGGAGCATATAATGATGACACAATGTGATGTTTACAAACTGATACCAATGAGAAAGAGCTAAATGATCATGCATTTGAAGCATTTGTTTAGAATGCACTTCTATAGTGTGTAGAGAGTTATTTAGCTCACTATTTTAGTTATCTCAGTAAGCCAGCTAACTGTTCAGTTTAGTTGCAGCATACCTGCTCAGTATGTTCAGTCAAAAAATATTTCAGTAACTTTGTATTTGTGCCCCCTCTTATCGATCAATTAAAAATGTTAATACTAACTGTCCTTAGAAAGCAGACAAAAATTGATTTATAATTTTTTGGTTATTCATATTTATAAAAATGGCTTCAAAGCCTTAAATGTAGATTCCAAATATCAGCTGGAACATCAGTGACCAGCAGATAATTAACAGGAAATTCAGTTCATTTCCATTGAAGACAATATAATTAAAAGTAAACTACTCAATCTGTGTTGTTTTATTCTTATTTTAGTCCCCACATAATATTAGCTCAGTGTGGCTGAAGTAGTTGATCTGTGTTCCTCTAAATCAGAAATTTCCCATTACCCTCATCACTAACCCTGCAGAGAGCAGCTTCAGTGTTGCCCACATAATGTGTAACTGAGGTTAAGCATTTGGGTCATTATTATTATCATTATTGTAGGCAAAATGAAGAATCACATAGTGTGTGTGTGTGTGTGTGTGTGTGTATGTGTGGTATGTGTGTGTGTGTGTGTGTGTGTGTGTGTGTGTGTGTGTGTGTGTGTGTGTGTGTGTGTGTGTATGTGTGAGTATGTGTGTGTGTGTGTGTGTGTGTGTGTGTGTGTGTGTGTGTGTGTGTGTGTGTGTGTGTGTGTGTGTGTGTGTGTGTGTGTGTGTGTGTGTGTGTGTGTGTGTGTGTACACTCATGCATGTATACCTACATAAATACTGGGAGTAGAGAAAAGTGGAAATTAAAATGTTAATAACAACAAAATAGTAATTAAAAATAAATGTGAATATATGTTTCATACTAATGTCAAGTAATTACCCAAGTTTACACATTTCATTTACCAATATCTAAAGGCTCAGAGAGATTTGAAATATGTCAAAAAAATTTGGCACTGAAATTGCAGGTGTGTCAGTCATAATTTCAACAATATGCAGTTCTAGGCAAAATATACATTTGGACTAATTTGTCCATGCTTCTTAAGAATTGATTTCTGTATTATTTCCTTCCTTCTTTTTATTTCTCATTACCAAGGGCAAAACACACTGGCTTGCTCTTTTTCATCTAATACCAAATCATCACCACACACAGGAACAGAATTTTAACTACAGTCAGACTTGTAACATCTTCTCAGTGTCTGCACTTCTTTGCCGCTGCTTCCATCTGTGGAAGACACCAAATTTAGACATAAATAAATTATGGCTTCTCAAGCCTCCTGTCAGAAAGTGAGATTAAGAGGAGGAATCATCGGGGCCTGTCAGAGAAGAGCAGCCCTGGCTGGGGCAGGCTGGTGAGCGTTGAGGGAGAGCAGGGCTGGGTGGGCCCCTCCATATTCAAATCACGCACAAACACCTCACCATGACCTCTCCACAGTCATAGCAATGAGCTGATTCACTCATTTACAGTTCTAAAACTATGTGGCCAATAACTTAGTATATAAACACCATTTCATGCTAAATGAAGTATATCATGCATATAAATAAATACACCATGTATATCAATGAATACATAGCTAAAGCTATTTTTGAAAATAAAAAAGCCTGAACTTGTTGTTGCTAGAACGTTTAATAATTATCAGGTTTTCATGTCCAAAAAATGTAAAGATGGTAGTCAGGCTTTATGGCTTACAAAAAGTTCTGTGAAAATGTTTCAGATAAATTTTATACCATCCCGTGTATCTACAAAATGTTACTGATTTGTTTTTTTCAGGATTAGGGGGATAAAAGCCCTATGATCCTCGGCTGACTTTCATTTCAGTGCCAACATGGGTAGATGTATGAGTAATGTGATGTTCACTGACCTCTGCATCCATGCTGTCAATCATGTCACCATTTCTGACCTTGAGAATTCTGGAGGGTTTTCAGTCCATTTGGTGTTGCTCTTCTCTCATGCTGCCCCTACTAACTGCTATTATATTTACAATCAGAAGCTTGAATACCTAAGAAATCAGGTGAGCTCTCTTACCTGTGTTATTAGCTGATCATTTAAAATGAATAAAACAAAGACAGCTGCTTCCTGCAGTTCCATGAAACTAAGGTTTGAGACTGTAGCTTCAGTCTCAGAGAGAAGGCACTTGGCTTACAGACTGATTAAATGTGTAATGTTTTTTCATTTTTACTCATCAAGCTCCTCCTCTTGTGTCTCACTTTCCAAAACTTCATTCATGAGTCTTTCCCTTGTAACTACTATTTTGTGGTACCTCAAGTATTGCTAATTGTTTAGTATGAAATAGTAAACATGCCTGCATCAAATATGAAACCCCAGATGATAGCTGTATTTTTTATATCTTTGGCAGATTTATGTGATCATGTGTGCTCATACATGTGCACATATATAATTATTTGTAAATCACATGAGCTGTGAATATGCGCTTGAACATTTCAGCGTGCATGTGACACAGGATAAGGCACTGAGTGCTGTGATCACATGCATGAGCTGGGAACAGACTTGTGATGTGGGACAGAAGAAAACGATATCTTTAACTCCCTGCTTAATTTATGAAATGTGCACTGACACATTTCTGAATTACTGACTTTTATTTCTCTGCCTCTCACAGCACGGCTCCCTTTCTTCTGACAGTTTAGGACAGCTTGTTATGTTAAGTGGTTTTCTAGTTAGAGGTGGCAAAATCCGATTTATGGAAGTATGAATCTTTCAGTATATTTCCATCATGAAATTCTTTTATGCTGGTATGTTGATGCATCATTTTGTGTAATTTATCTACATCCACTCAAGTAGATGTACAAGAATGACAGGTGATTACATGATAAAAAGGTTTTTATCAAAAATACATTGAACATTACAATTGAAACATCAGCTTTATTTTAACTTGGGCTTGGAGTCTGGGGTCAGTATCACACCTGGTCAAGAGGAAAAGATTGTTGATCCCCCATTTGACATTAAAAACATTTAACATTTACAAGTGTAGACAAATTAAAACTGAACATAAATAAATAAGGAGGAGTGGAGAAGAGGAGAAGCCAGATACAGCAAGATAGATAAAGAGAGAGAGAGAGTTTAGGCTGTGTGGCATGTTCAGTATAAATAAGAAATCACATAATGTATAAGATTTCTCTTCTAGAAAAATAGCATGTCAGTCAATCCCTCAATCCATCCGAGGCCTTAAATATGAATATGGGGACACATCTGCTAAAATTTAACTACATTTTATTGCCAGACCTTATGGGGGAAAAATACATTCAACAACTCTGCACTCTGTTTTAGAATTATGCAGAATAAAAATTGTGTGTTCTGGTAAAATTAGTATCTCATTTCCATATGAAATGCCTCTATTAATAACAGGGAGCTTGTGTGCAATTCTCTCTTCATTCTGTGGGAAATGAGCTATGGAGAATGATAGTAATTGTCAGCGGACTTCTCGGCAATCGAGCAGCTGCTCTGATATTTCACGCTACATAATCACCACTGTCATAACCCAAAAAGGCAGAGATTGTTGAAATGGAAAAAAAACCACAAGATACTTAATTAGGTTTGTAAGAAGACAACAAGTGTAATTTCACCTTGTTAGCAGTTTCATTCCATTTACTCTCTGGGGCTTTAAGTTGTCCTTCCACACATTTTGCCTCTATCCACAATCTGTGAAACTATTGCACTTTACATTTGTAAATACCACATTTTGCTATACTCAATTGGCAGGCACTTAAAGTTGAAAGTAAATGGCAACAATGAGTTTCAGATGCGGTATTTCACATTTCCTTCTTGTAATTCTACTTAGGATAAAATGCATGGTAATACAAGTGTGGGCATTGTGTTTCACTATTTTGTAAATTGGTCAATTGTTGCAATAACCTTGCATTATATTTGGCATAGTGTATCATGAAAATATCTAAGATTCCAAGAGTCTGAGAAACTGCAGTAAAACAAGATAAAATGCTTTGACTTTAACAGCATATTCCGTTTATTTTATTCCATGTCAAGGCATTACCTCTCAGTTTTTATTTCTTCCTTCTTTCCTTTGAATTTCATAAACCAGGAATATTGGGCCTTGCTAGAATATACACTGAGGATGAGTGAACAGTTTCCCACTTTTAATCAAATTCAGGGCTTAACAAATACCTGTTCCTCCAAAGCTTGGAACAGCCTTAAGAAATATGCAGAGCACTAAAAGGAAGTGGAAGGTACTACTTGATAGATTTTTTCAGTAAAAATTCCTGAAGCCATTTCCCTGATAACTTCTGATCCCACAAATATAAGATGAGGTATGAGCTACTGTAGTACTGTAAGCAAGTGTTACCCAGTTTCAAGAATAGTTATTATAATTTCACAAAAGAGCAAAGGACAAACTGTACGAAGGACATAAGTAAGCAAAACTTTTAAGGACATATCAACATATATAAATGAATCATTTAAGTGAACAGTGAACATAAGTCAACCAATCATGAGTGATTTTCTTTTGGTATGTACAGAACCAATATATAACGGTCAATTGAGTTCAATTTCAAATATATGTTGCCTTGTTAATATCAATAATATTTATCAATTTAATTACTGACAACACCTGCTGGTGCCCTTTAATGAGATAAGAAACAAAGTGGAGGTGGACCAGATTAGTGGGTGGCGGAGATTCTGGGCCTATCAGTAGTTTATAGTTTTAGAGCCTTTGGTAAATGAGGTGTGATTATACACTCAACAGCATCTGAGCTCTCATTTCACAAAAGCCCCGGCTCATGTGCAAATGAGATAAAGACTGCTTCATGCTGTTTCAGAGACCACATCTGGGGCATACATGAACCCCATGCTAAGTGACCAGGTTAGCAATGCGTCGCCTGGAGGGTCTGTGGAGGAGGGTGAGAACAGCCACTCCGAATATGGAGACGCTCTTTATTTCTGGCCATTGACCTTTCTTATGGCATTTTATACAAGGCGGTCTAAATTTAAAGTTTAGGTTTTCCTGTTTTTAAGAGGTTTCTGTTGAGCAGAGAAACCTGACAAGCTGGATTATCTGAGGCTGAACATAAGAAACTCTTAACATTGAGCCCCGGTCTTCTCTGACATTGTACTACACGGCTGGCACAGTTCTTAGAGAGATTACAGACACTGGAAGCACAGAGAAGGAGACTGATAGGGATTTAGTCTGATACCAGTAGTTATTCTGAAAACACTTCCTAAAGTAGGTGCATCTCTGTTCCCCACTGCTTAACCAGCTCATATATGGAACTTACTGCACACTCATCACAGAACATCCAGGCTCTCATGTACCCAGCTCTTAAGAACTTAGCTTTTACACTAGGAATAAAAGCTCATAAAAGGGGGCAGATTCTGTGTATTTTGACTGCAGATCGCAGGACCTCTCTCAGAATCAAGAGCTTATTTGTCCTACTAAAAATTGCAACATCAAAACAGCCTATAAATTATACACACTTCTGTTGCAGAAATTATTTTGCCTGTGTAATTACATTCAAAGGCTTCAGTGATAATGCATTTTGATTCACAAAATCAAGACAAACATGCCAGGTTTGTTTTTCAGTTTAAGAAATGTAAACACCTAAGTTGCATGACTTGAGTTGCATGACTTTAGGTCTCATCCCGTTTCCCTCCTAATGTGGAACAACCATTGTAAATACTAGTTATGCTCTTTTCCACAACCTCCACTGTCAGCTCACAAGAGCACACGCTCTCCTCTGACACACATGATGTGAACATCCATGTGTCTTTGCATGGATATTCAGTTACATTACATTGTGGGTGCTTGTCTAACAAGGTTCACTACAGAGCAAGTAAGCACTGAATCCCCCCCACCCCCTCAGGATAATTCCTCCCCCCATGAATGATACTACAGGGAAATTTCATTTCCCAATGGACACACCATGAAGGTCCAGTCACACAATGGAATAGTGTCTTGAAAGGAAGAGTCACCCAACAGCACTGCACTGATGTTCTGTGCATAACCTGTAACTACTTTCAAATATTTGTCTCCTATTCATCTTGTTTCATGTATTCTTTCCCCCTCCAATCAGAGGGGCACTTCCTAGTTGCCCGAGATTAGAATGTTCACTGAAACAATACATTAATTAACGGTGACAATTGTTAATTATGCAGAGTGCTGAGGTATTTAAGAATGAAATCACTGGAGTGACTGTTAGGTGAACACTTGGAGGAACAGAATGGGGTGTTACCAACACTGCTGTTTGGGAAGAAACAGTGAATTTATTCCATAACATTTTGCTCTGATGTGCTATGCTCCAGTTTTACATCTGTGTCAATACAGCTGCTTTGAAGTGATTGATGCCTCTGTTATAGTACATATATGATTAAATATAGATACATTACAAAGTAAGATTGAGATTTTCTGGTTGTTTTGTTTAAAAGCTAAAAACTGAAGTTTTTTTCTGACAGAACTGTCTTGTCTGTTTATTGGGGTATTGATGGCTTCAGGCGTACCCTGCACAGCCTTGACAGTCTTGTCTACCTCTCCACCAAACTATTTCACCAATATGAGCTGCTGCACTCTCGCCTCTTGTGTTGAAAACTCAGCAAGTCCTGAGGCAGTATATTTGGCCAAGATTTGAACACTGTGAAAAGCTTTCTTTAAATGACATGATACCGAAAAGTTGGTATAAAATAATCTTCAGTTTTCAAAGTACAAAGGCGGAAAAACTGCACAGTGCTATGGAACTCAGACACAGACGATAAGGCTCTTATGTAAGACAGTAAGGATTGTTAAATGGTGTGTATGATGAAAAGATGCTGAGTTATGCAAAAGGATTGTCAGATAATTGGAACATTTTTCAGCACATATTTATGGATTTTCAACACAGGACATACTAGGTCAGAATGCTCAGCATACATTTTGAAAGGAAGCAACATAATTCCCTTGAGAAATAATATTATTTAATGCAGTAGGTATTGGTGCAGTGATTTGATCTATGACCCAAAACTGCACTCATAGTGGTCTGTGGCCAGGGGCCACATGGAATGATACATACTGTAAGTGGCCATCATTCTGCCATTGAAACTCTTCTGCAACACCTGTGTTAGTCTACAAACATGATCGCTCCTCAGTTACAATATATGTTCAGCTCACCAGGTGGATTGTTGAGTTCAAAGAAGCAGTGAATGGTTGCATGTGTCAAATTGTGTTGCAAATCATGGAGAAATTATCAAGATATTTGGCATGAGATTTATTCAAAACTGATTCAAGTCTCAACAAAGCTTAGAATACAGAATGAATATGGATAATTCCCAGTCCTTGCCTTTTGCACATCTGCTAAATGTGATGTTGCATTTTCAGTGATTTTTTCCCTCCTGAAACCTTCTGTAATGGTTGGTTATGAATGCTATCAAGACTTCTCTTTACTGAAGCATTAGCCATCTTTAATATTATGACTAGTAAATATCTGAATAAAAATGTGTTCACATCCTTGCATACATTTCAAATAATAACACGTTTTGTCTTTTATCATGTAATCAGTAGCATAGTGATTCGAAATAAAGAATACCCGTAAAGTGCAATTAGAGCCTTATTCTCTCAGTTGGCCACATTGATTTATCTGATTGTTTTCATCTCTGCTCATAATTTGGTCTGGTTTTGTTTATGGAAATAACAGGCATGTGGAGGTTTTTTAATATTGACAATAAACAGTTTAATGGATATGTCTATCTTACATTTCAATGAAATGACAGCCTTTTAGAATCATAGGTTATGAATAATTATATTCTACCATCAATTTTATTCATCATTTAGAAACTAAGGGCTTATGTGTACTTTTCTCTTAAGGGGGGAGAGAGGTGGTTCAGGCATGCAAACCAGATTTGGTTCAATTTATCACAATGAATTTGTGCAATTTGAATGTAAAAAATCCTTCTTTCTACCTTTTTTAACAGCTAATTCAAGTTATTGAAGTGACAAGTATGAATTAAATAAAAGGCTGGGATTTTATAAAGTGCATCGAGGGTTCCGTTTTAACAGTCCAGACTTGTTGCACACAGTGCAAAGTTTAGCTCATAGCAGTCTGGAATCTAACCAATCGGAGCCACATAGCCATCGCATCCTATTCATGTGACATTGACAGCACATAGTTTTGTAAAATCACAGCAGCAATTGCTCAAGGTCATAGACTGTACTTTCACCACTGTGCCAAACAGATGTCCAAGATAACTTGACAGCGAATCTTAAAAAAGAAGTAAGATTAAGGGCTTCCGTAGTCCATACAAGGACAAGTTTTTCAAATTTTTGGGGACATGCCAACCTTTCAGCCTCTCGTGTTCTTGGAGGACAAGTGAAAAGGCTGGGAGACCTTGACTGGGAATATAGGAGGCTCAAACTTTTAGCGATCTTAGCTGTTAGCCTCAGTTACTATTGATCTCAGATTTATTATTCTCTTCTGATATTTGTTCCCACTGAGATCTGGAGAACGTATTAGGACCTCCATAGCAGGAACAGAAACACCAGAGAGAATACATACAAGAATATCAGGGCAGTTTCTCCCTCTTACCATGGCAAATATATGCTGCACATTTTTATTGATTTTGCACAATTGTCCTCTTTTGCTAATGATTCTTTAATATGATTATACTATATTATTGTAATTATATATCTTGGCTCTGTCCTTAATAATAGTATGGAACTAATCACAGGGTAAATACAATCAAAAATGTCATAGTGTTAGTGTTGCATATACTGTATTTCTTTCATATCAGATACATGCATACCAATACTGACTCGTTTATGTTATAACAAATTTAACGATTTATGTCAAATGATCACATATACAGCATGATAAATACATAGCCTATATATAGTACCAGTCACACAGTTTGGACACACATACTGAAAATCAAATATTTCTCTTTCGTATAGCCATTTTCACCTAAAGAGTTATGTTAAAATATCACGATATCATAGGTACAAAATTTTAAAAGTGGTTGTAGGTGTCACAAGTACTACATTCCATTACATTACATTACTGTCATTTAGCTGACTATACTTATACTAAGTACTATATATTATCCTGAAAGCCTTCTTTCCTAAACACCCCAGATAATCATTTACATTGTGACAAGGTAAAGTGGATATTAAGGGACCTATCTGATAGAAAGTTTTGACTTTTTGCTAAAATAGAGAAAATGCATTAAAAAGCAGGCGTGTCCAAATTTTTCACTGGTACTATACTTTTTATTATAACTGGATCAATATTCACTAACATTTAACTAACCTTCCCAGAGGACAGCTGCTCTACCTTGGCACACAGTCACAACTGCCGTTCTATTCACTGGGCATGGTTGTTGTCCAAAACTTAGATTTCCATCTTGATATACGTTTTAATTTTTAATAGTGAAGATACCCTGTGCAGGGTTTTTGTCTGTTATATAAATGGGTTTCCAATGGCAAACTGTGTAACAAGACATCAAAGTGTTGAATATATATTTTCATATTTTGTTGTTGTTTGCTA
The DNA here is from genome assembly GCA_022829145.1 of Albula goreensis. Classification (NCBI taxonomy): domain Eukaryota; kingdom Metazoa; phylum Chordata; class Actinopteri; order Albuliformes; family Albulidae; genus Albula; species Albula goreensis. The sequence goes on along the minus strand of CM040746.1, from coordinate 14,271,024 downwards.
AATAAAAGTGTGTTTGTGTTAAGTGTGCTCAGTATGGACAATATACACAGGTATTTTCTAGAATGTTCTCATGATAACGGAAATGTAAAGAGCTTGACTTTGTCATTTCCATTGTCTTTTACTTGAAAGGGGAAAAAGAAAATGGAAACAAAATGTTATTCTTTCATCTGTCTTCTATCCTAATTTCTTGCACCAGAACAATCAGTCATCACCCCAAATGTCATAATCACTGTAATATCACTCTAATCACAAAATTGTTGAATATAAAACAGATCAATGATTGCTTCAAAAACAAAGGTTGTGCTCTCGGTGCATAATTAGGATTGTCTGAAGCACCTGTTATTGGTAAAAAAAAAAAAATTACATCACTGCGGTAGAGTTTCTCAGATACCTTACCTGCACAAATTGTGGAGAATGCAACAGGCAGTTACATTGGAGGTAACAGATGTTTCAGTCTAGAATCATCCATACATTTCCCATGCACCTCCACATGGCTTTGAGTCTCTAACATGCATCTTTAACAGTAATTCTTGCCCTGTGTTGTTGATAATTAAAATACTGATACCCTTTGATGAGGTTTCTGCTGTGCAAATACCCTTTCATTAGCCAGCTACAAAGAGGATAAGCAGGTCTTAGCAAGATGAGTACAACTGTCCTTTACCTTTCCTCTCTGGAGAGGCCAGAGGGTCAGAAGAATAGATGTCAAAACAACTTTTAGCTCTGCATGCTCATCCCATAGTACTTATGTATTTAACTTAAAATTCGGTAATTTTCTACATTTTTTCACGTTACCTCATGTAAAGATAGCTACCTTCCAAAACAAGGAGCCACTTAAGAGGCTTTTTCAGGCTAAAGCGCAAGCCAGGGATTTTTTTTAGAACGCACGGCATGTAGAACCCACCACAAGACTGTTTTCCCAATGTTTTGTCTCCCGCAATGTGTGAGAGGTACAAGCTAGGGGATGAAAAGATAAACATTTGCCTAGCTAGTTAGCAAACCGAGTAACTGAACTAGTAGCTAGCTAAAGCTAACAGGATAGCTTAGCTAGGAACAGTAACAGCATTGAAATTCGCCTAAAACTTTGTTCAGTGCTCACGCAGGGATTGTCAACCACCTAGAAAAAGCTCAGAAAGCCATTTAATTACAGTAAGGGCAGAATTATTCAGTTTTCAAGGAACTGTGATTTTATGCTGAGACCCCAATCAGCTATAATGAAGTCCCACAAGTGAACGATGATTAACATGACTACAGTAGTGCACAGGCTGAAGTGGATATCCCAATCCCAGGCTACAGGAGTAAGCAAGGCCATACATAGTTCATTTAAAAAGGAGGAAGCTTTTTTACCTGGAATTTTCTGAACATTTTTGGTTGTAATGACCTGAAGAAACCCTTCCATACATTCATTATTACAAGTTCTTTTCCACCAAATCGGTCTTATATAAATACAGCCCAGCAGTCAATGGTCAGATTTTGGGCTTTCCCTGCTGCCAAACTGATCATTTCCACAAGTACTCTATGGCCAACATAATTGTTTATACTGGGTGAAAAAGGAGAAAAAAGTCCAGTCTAGGATAATGCATGATCCAAGCATGTTGTCTCTGGAAACACTAATCCTGACAGATTATGGGGCAGATTTGTCATTTTAGCAAAAAATGCAAGAATATCCATTCTGAGGCAGAAAGGGAATTTGTTATCACAAACCAACAGGGAGTTATTATGGGGAATTGTTTCAGGATAGCTCACCAAAAGCTGCTTTGTGTTTGCATAAAGTAGGCAGGTGGGTAACAGAAAGAGATACTGAGAGACTGTTTGGAATCATTCTTTATTTACAATGTTGTATTCGGATACAAATTGTGAGTAAAACTGAACTATATGAATCTAGTCACATATAAAAGACAAGCTCTTGTATACAGCAGTCATTTTCTTCACAGGGTACACATTAGCATTTACACTATAGGAACATTGGTTCTCTTCACATACATTTATGCTCATGGCAAAACCCCTTATTGTATAGATTTTATAGGTTTAAATGTGCAATCTCATTCCATACTCATTCTCTTCACCTTAAATTCCCTTCACCATTAATACACCGTATAACCCACAGTCTGTAAATTATGCTGACTGACTCCACAGTTACCTCTCTGCCACATCTTACACATTCAGCACTGTTTACATATATAGCTGAAGCTCAGATCTACAAAAACAATAGTTAGCCAAATGAGTACAAGCTCAGGAGTAGAATTTGAATTATTCTGCCATGTAAAATTATGATATAAAATAGGTGAACATTAATGCTTTTACACTTTACTGAATAGATGAGCAATTTTTCATTTATTTCACAGATTGTTTAAATGAGTTCAGAATCATTTTTTGAAGTGTTTTGATTTGTAATATTACCTTTTACCTCAGAAGCAAACTATTGAGAGTATAAATCTTGCAACCAAGATCACTGGAAAACAACAGACTCAATTTAATGATGTGTACACTGTGAATACCCACAAGCAAGCTCTGAGCATCAGAAGTTACATTTCTGATCCTTTATATTATTATTTTGAATAGCTTCTATGAAGTAGAAGTTACAGATAACCAAAGGCAATCCAGAATGTTTTTACAAAACTCTTTCATATCAAATGCATTTAGCATGCTGAACTCGGGAGAATGAAGGTATCAAAGAATGCCACAGCCCACTTGAATTTTTTTTTTTTTTTTTAGTATTTACTATTTATTACAGCGGAAGTGCAATACAGACTTAATAAAGAGGATAGTGTGAACAAGACTTACATGTGGGTGGATTTTTTTTTGTTTTGTTTTGTTTCGTTTCAATGTTTGTATTATGTAATCTGAAGCCTAAGAACACATTTCCACCCTAAGTCTATGTCTAAACTCTTAGCACTGGAAAAAAGCTAAATATTACCATAATTTGAAAATAGGGACATATGTTACCACGATTTCTAAAGAAAACTATTTGTAAAATCAAGTGGACTAGCATATATTAACCCAAAGATTGATACAGATGATCATATAAATTTGTTATAGGAGTAAAATAACTGGGTAACTAGCAATATTACAAACAGATTGTAAAAAGAAGAACTTAAATGAAGCTTCATATCTTCCTAACAACAAGAATACACCCCAGATATCTGTCCTTTGATTATTGTTAGTGTTGTCGGTGTACGAAGGCAAGCATTGTACTGACATGAGTAATACTTTACCTTGATAGTTATGATTAAAAATAAATCTCTTCTACTGTAATTTTCAAGTATAAGGGCACTTTAAAAAGCCATTGTTGCTGTTGCTGGTTTCTACCCAAGTTCCACCAGTTGTGATTACATGTACAGCGCTTAAGTATTGCAACTACAGAAATGCACCAATGCAAATGCAGGTGTATAGTATCTGTAGCATAACAAACACTATATATTTACCATATTGATCATTAAAAACATTAAAATTCTGCTACCCCCATTTGGCACATTAACTATCTGACAGAAGTGGTAAAAAAAGTTTTAAAATTAAAATATCCACATTTTCACAAACTAATTGCCTCTCACGCCGTCATTTTTCCTCTTGACAACTGGGCCCTTAGTCTTGTATTATTCATTATCCATAAACAATACGTGAAAAATAAATCACATTTTATAAGTAGAATCTCACCTTTTCATCAGTGGGTTTATTGATGGGGTCTTGAAATGATGTGCATTGTAGGGTTGTTACTTCATGGATCTCTGTCTGCTGTATCTATACTGAAAGACTCAAGGTCTAATGCATCACTCATTGCCAGCAGTGCACCAAAGCTCCCATTCAGAGGAGCATTCATCTCTTTGGTACTGAGAAAGGAAAACTCTCCAAGATCAGCTCAGAGTAGCTGTTTCAGACAAAGCTTTCAGGTGGAAAATAGACTGTGTGTGTTTGTTTATTTGGTTGATACAGCATGTTTTTTAAGAGAAAGCACAAAGTTGCATTTCATATTTACGATGATACCAGATTTGTTTTAAAAGCTTAATGGTTTAGTAACAAACCAGGCCTCACCCATTACAAAACAAAATATTTCATAGATATTTTAATTGTGCATATCATTCTGTGATTATCTAAACAAATCAATGTAACGTGTTTTATTGATAGATAAACTGAAAGACTCTTGAAACACATCCAATGTCAAGCACTTTCTTTTCAAAAGGAATTTAATGAAGACAATACATCACTGTAATAAGCATTTTTTTTTACATTTACATGGATCAAATCAACACTGGCAGTAAAATAGTACAAAATCAGTACACTGCTATGTTGACTAGTTACATTCACTTAATGTTAAGAGGAATACAAGAATGATAGTGCTGTTTTATGCAGTATTATGCATGGTGCTATCTAGCTACCAATACATCCGTTGTTCAGCAGTTTAGACAGCCAGTTACCTGCCTTGCTCTATGAGTGAATAAATGGTTGTTGTTGCAGTGGGAATTAAAACACAAATTAATTTGTGCAAAAAAAAAAGCAATGACTCATTGCATTATATCCGAATTCACATTAAATCGGGGTGTATAAAATCAGGGTTTCACTGTAATTATAAACTGACAGCGCAGCTGCGTTGGCTGGTCAGTATGAACATGAATAATGAGCCCAGGTCTCTTCCCAGATACTGAGATTCAGAGATGCACTAAGACCAGCACTTCAGGAAATGAGCACTGCTCAATCAAAGATCTCACACAATCACACAACCGCTAATCATTAATCACCACTCCATCTTCCCGAGCGTCCCCGACATTGCTGAAGCACTAAAATTATTTCAAATACAGACTACAAGAGACTGTTGCCACTGGGGAAAGATCCTTCCCTCAACCTAAACTAATATTGAGCCGAAGAGAACCATGTCACACGAGCGGCTTTTTGACCTATCCATCTGTAGTGCTGAGAGCCAACGCACATGCATCTTTATTTAAAGGATGTGATGCAAGAGTTTGCACAAAATGATGCCAGGAGATGTGTTCATATTCAATAAATCTGAATATGAACAGTGTTGCAGTCTGTGAGCCTTGAAAAGCTGAAAATACTATACAAGAGTGTTTAGCATTAAATGCTAGTTTAAAACTGCAGACTCTCAGAAAGGCGGCACATGGGGCTTCAGATTTAAATAATAATGAAAAGAAGAATGAAAACTACCAGTACTGGCATGTCATGCCCTTGCGCCCTCTTGAACTTGCACAGTACTCTAAGCCCTCACACAACTCAAAATGAAATGTTCAAGGGCTGAGTCTGCAAGACCAGAGTGTGGAGAATGGATCGGCCCGGCAAGGTCAAGAGAGGCGAGAGGGTATTGAAAGGAGGAAATAGTACAGACATTGTGACATCACAAGTTGAAGCAGAGAAAGCTCAAAGCCAGAAACACTACTGCCAGTTTTCATGACATATACTACAGCAGCTATCTTTGAACTGTTCATTTTTTATTTGATAATTATGTCAAGTCTGAGGTGCATTCACAATAACAAAAGCACTACACCAATGCATACCAATATTCATGTAGGGTTTGGAACACAAATATAGAGCTGCAAAAAATCACAAAAAGACCACATTTTTGCATGAGTTACAATAACTTTAATATATAAAATGAACATAATCTGCTAAAGTGACATCAGTGGCACATGGGATTTATAGGATTAGGATGGCCCTCTGATAATGTGATAGGTGCTGTTTGCTGTTTTAGGCTAAATGTATAGCTGCAACTTTACATCATTCAAGCTCCCCTTGATTAGCTGATCTTGTGTGGGTATGTGACAACAATACATAATATTTTCCCACTATTTTACAATACAGATTAATCGTACCATAGTTGCATGACTGCCAATGTCATCAAGTCACACACTGAAATTCATCATGAAATCTACCTGCCTGTACCTTTGACAACTGTATACAGCAGACTCACAGTATTACATTACAGGTAGAAAGAGACATAATAAGTCTGAGGGTCAAAAACACCATATGTTCAGTTATTTTTAAAAGCCATGTACTTTTCATACTGAATTCAATGTACACATTTATTCAACCGAACACATAGCCTCTATAGACTACCGCATCTTGAAATACACAACACACTGTGTTTCATAAGGATTACAGACTAATAATAAAAAAAAATCCATCTGAATTGAATTCAAATGAAAAAAATTAAAGAAAAAAAATATCAATGGCTTGGTCTATTCCAGCCCTAGTTTTTCGAGAAGCCGTTATAGCAATAATTCATAATACACCAAGCAGCTAATTATGACAGGTTTCAACCAAGGTAAGATTTATTAAGTGCCATGGATGGAGAAAATGTCATTTGAAACACAAGCGGCTGAAAGAAATGCAACATACAGCAAAGGTCGTTAGAAGTATTTTTGTTTAAGAATAGTCTTTGGAGCTTAACATTAAAATGTGATAACTGCAAGTGATTCATATCCAATATGACATGTAAATTGCGTGGCCTCATTACGTAGGTAATTTAACCATCATATTTGAGGTTTTAATTTTCAGATTAAATATAGCTATTGATAATGGTGTCCGCTAAGAATCTGTGTTACACGTCACTGTCTACCACAAGTATAGATATTGGATGGACGAATGGATGGATGTAACGTTATGTTCCTAAATATGTACCTCGACTAGATGTCTTTCGATAGATACCACGACTTCCAAATAGCTTGCTGAAACAATTGACACAGCCAGAACTATGGTCACCGTAGTTCTCTCCTCCTAGTATAGATCTAGCACAAGATTATTTTGACTCTGCCGCACGCAACCAAAGTTATACCATTCACTGGAGTATGACAGGGGAGCATCTAGCTACTGCCTGCAATTAAAGTTAGCAAGCAAAGTTCAATTTTAACCGGTGTTGAAAGCAGGAAGTTGAAAGCTGTTGAAACAGCGCATGCGCCAGTTGCTGGGAAAGCAAACCAGAGCAGCAGCCGCTATGGGGAAAAATCTGGTTTGAAATAGAAAAATACACCAATTATTCTAAGCAATAGGATATAATTTAGTTGTTGCAGTGTACAAATATCTGAAAGAAAAGAGGATCGACAAAGATCAGATATTTTCTGTTTGTCTCTGGTGGAAGATTGAACGAAAGGTTCGTCGCTGAATGATTTTAGCTACTATAGTTTTCCCCACTGTTGGTTAGCATTCTAGCTAGATACCTGCCTTGCTAACTTGCTAGCTACACAAAGAGGAGCGTTGTTTGAGTATTAAAATTAAGTGTTCAGCTAGCATTATGTTTACATTAAAAATGTAATCGCAGCAGTCTTTTTGAATAATCTTTTAAAAATATGTAAAGGAAGTTGATAGGCCTTTGCTTAGCTTTGTTTTGCAGTGGGGTTTGTTTTGGCCCAGAGAGTCTATTCTAGCTAGCTAGCTAGCCACTTTAGGCCAAGAAGCTGAGTGATGCTTTCCATCTCGGTGGTCAGGCTAGCTATCCAGCCTATACTTCGTCTACAGTTTTAGGACTTGTGCCAGTAGTCGCTCTAAACAACAGGTTTTGTGTCTCGCTAATTAATCTTCGCCGCTAAGCAATATAAAGGTAGACTATTTTACCGACAAGGTAGCATGCATTTATAGTATCATGGTAGTGTTAGCTAGTTACTCTGACTGGTTTAGAAGTTTAACCGCATCCTGTGTAGCTAATGTAATTAGCCGGTATTGCCATAGATAGCTATATGAATGTGTATCGTATAAACTTTTCTCTTACAAACAAGCTGTGCTTTTGTTAGCTAGCTAGCCTGGTGCATCATTTTTGACACTGGTTATCATTCGCTAGCTAACTGCTGGATTACCGCTTTAGCTACGCTCTGCAAGGTTAGCTAGCACTGTGTTACTTCAGTCTCATTGGAGTTCACAGATACAAGGAGGTATTTCATGTCATGGTATCCATAGATCTGTATGATTGCTTGCTAGTAGCTTTGTATTTTTTGTTACAAATTACCCTAACAGAGTTTAGCTTGGTGGTTTCTGTGGGTATCGCGTTAATCTTTGATATGTTAGCCAAATTAAACAACTGACATTTTTGAAAACTATAAAATTAGCAAGTGAAAGGTATTTTTGTTTAATTTACGTATAAGCAATGTGACAAGCTAGTAATGATTCAGTATCGTTACCACAGTTTCCAAAATTTAGGCGTGTCGGTTGCATACAATTACAGGGTGACCAGAAAAGCGGGGCCCTGGGAATAGTTCATGACTTTGTTAGCCAATCAAACTTTAAAATTATTGCAAGTCATGTTATTCGTTTATACTCAAAATAGCACTGAAATTGCAGCTGTATACAAAAAATTTGACAGAAATGCAGAGGGCCACATGTGGGACTAAGTTATTGATGACTGGTATGCACTGGTCCTGACTACTGTCCTGTATCCCAGGGTTGATGAAGTGGCTAAAGGCAACCCCAGAGCTCAAGTGTGGACGTGTGGCCCTCTGCATTTAGCAAAACTGAGCACATAATTACTTGTCTCTAGTGTTTATGAATACATCTCCAACTTTCAGTGTTCTTTTGATTATATATGAGTAATGTGCTTTGAAATTGTTGTGAAGATTGATTTGGTGATAATGAAGTAATTAAACTTTTCACTGCGTCCAGTTTATCCTGTTGACCCTGTACTTTCAAAGCTGTAACTGTGATATGTTTTGCTACATAGTTTTTCATATCAATCTTTAAATGGCTGCTAAAGAGTGGAGTGTGAATATTTTTTCTTTATCTCACTGCACATCATAATCCAAATGATAGGGCAACGTCAATAGCATTGCCTTACTGCAGTAATTGGGAATCGTATTCAGATACAACCTATTCAAATGTGTTGAACATGAATGTGTTATAATGCTTGTAAGAAGAAAGGTAGATACTTGTACAGTGGCAGAGATTGAAAATATCTAGCTGTGTTCTATGTAAGGACATCCTGTGTGCAAATGGTAGTGCTCATGTACATGCTGAATTCATTTAATGTAAAACATATGCACTGAGGAATGACAAAGAATTTAGTGAGGTTTCATAAATTAGATACCAGTTATTAAATTAGGTTTCCAGGGCATTTATGGTCTATATTGAATGCCAAAGAGAATATGCAATATCACCATTCTGTGGAAGTGTATTTGTTGTCTTCATGAGGGTTTTAATGTGACCACTGCAAAGACTGTTCCAAACCTTCATGTTAAAGAAATAGACTGCCACAGTTGTGATATTGTGTTATCACTTAGGTAAACTGGTGCAAACCGTAGATCAGTTAAAGCCTGAATTTTGACATGCTTAACAGCCCAAGAGGAAGGCGTTTACTCTGTTTCAGCAAGACACAATAGCCATAAATTTTACTTTGCATGCTTGAAGTCATTTGGGGAAAAGAGACATAGCTGCATTTTTGGAATGTTTGTTTTCTAAGCAAGAGTGAAATGTTTAGACACTGTTGTAGACACAATTACCTTCACAGCTGCAGTTTATCCATAGATTCAAAATAAAACACATTTCCTGTTTATACAATGAAAACATGTAGCTCATTAATGCCTCAGATAGCAAGTTCCTTTGCTGATTTAATGCCAGAGTCTGATCATTTTTATTTCTTTTTGTGCTCATTATGCAATTCTGTATGAGGTGTTACAGCAGGAGCATCTGTTTCAGTTCTAACAGCTGAAATGTCTAGCTTTTGTAAACCCATCAGTTTATGCATGTGACCTTGCATGGACAGTTCTTATTTAAAGGCAAAGCTAAAATATTGAAAGATAGTGTCCTTAAGGTAGACAGCGGTTTTTATAATGGAGGTATTTGGTCCAATTCATTAGCTAGGCTTTGGAATAACCAAAGCTGTTACTGTAGACATGATAAGCTGATACATTTAGATAAGACTTATGAATTAATATGTTTTTATTTTAATAGGCAGGTTAGCTGATAGCTAATTTGTCTTTGCTGTGGCTTTAAGTGGGTAGTAAAAGTAAAGGACTGTGTGGTAATTATGCTAGGAACTTGGAGACAATGAGTCAAGTTTTGGTTAGACTTCCCATCTAAAAGAGACAACCTTTAACAGCACAGAGGCCCGTTGCTCTTTGGAATTATTGAAATTTCTAGGACCTATGAAAAGTTTTGATACTGTTTTTCTGTCCTGATTCAGACTCTTAGGTTCAAAAATGCAAATTTGCACTTGGAAAAACATACAGATTTCTGTTCGCTATGAAAAGGAAATTTGATACTGTGATTGTTGAATTACATTAACAGTGAAATGGGAGAAAAATGTCAGGCTTCAAAATGAAATCCTAAAAGTACCTTACATGAATGCATCTGGATATAGGTTACATTGCCTGACTCAATAACATTTCAGATTATCTGTCAGAATAATCTACCTAATGTAAGGGGTGTTTTACATATTTGATCAGTCTCCTTAGCACAGCATTTGTTATGCTTGCTGAATTTATCTTTTGTACACAGGCAGAATTTGCAGAACACTAACCCCATAGAAGTCATTGGAATACCGTTCTGCTTTGTATTTGATGGGCACGTATTCTAATCTTTTTTTACAGATCTGATGCCCATGCTAGTATGGGTCTCTGATATGTCGGTGAAATGGTACAGTGTTTCTAGATAGCAAATCAGCCACATTAGGGAATTGGTATGAATACGTCATTTAATGGCAGGCGAGTGCATTATTGATAATCTTGTTTGATGTAAGTGAAACATTACATCAAACAACTGTTATTGAAGAAATAAACAAAACCGGAAATACTTTTAGATGAAAGTACTCAGTTTTGTATACCTTTTAAAAACCTCTGTTCCAGAAAAAAATTCACTGGGGAGGGGAAAAGGGATTTACCATTTGGTAATCATGGGCAGTAGCTAGAAGTGCTGAATAAGCACAAGGTTTTTTTTTTTTTTTTCGGTTTTTTTAATCAGAAGTTTCTTTTAACAAGTGTCATGTCTAACAGAGTGCATTATTATTTCATCTTATCCTTCAGGATGGGTTTTGCAGAAAAAGCTATCAAGCATGCAGTGATCACTTAATCAGCCACTACCTTCACAACTTACTCCTCTGGTCACCCCTTAACCCTGCTCTCAGAGGCACACTCATGGTAACATCATCGGCAGTAGCAAGCTATATGCCTTCAAAACATTTGGTAAGTATAATAAGTATGGAATGGAGTTTATAAGGAAATCAGCACACAGAATGTACAGGGTTTATAAGCAGAAGCCAAAGGCAGCCCCAGAGCTCCATTCCTTAATTAATTGACAAGATTTATGCATTTTCAGTATATTTTCAGAAAGTATTTTGAACATTCATTGCATACCTTTAGAGTTCACTTTTTGCTGTACATCTCTCACTGGCATTGTTTTCTCCTGCCGAATTGCCCCATGCTGTACTTTCCAACAGTCTTGTTCAGTTTCTTCTTATGCAGTATATATTTCTCATGCATGGCCCCTGAATTTCCTGTTATAATGCCACGCAATTGACAAGGACTGTTTTTCAGAAAGAATGTATTTCATTTGATGTCTGGCATACATAATTCACATTATGTTAGAAAATTTTTGCGCTCAAAGGAAATCAAAGATCAGTTTAACCCATTGATTGTGGTTGTGGTGGTGTAAATTCAGCCATAAATGACATTCTGATGAAACACACATGTGGGTTTGATATAGATCATGAAGCTGCATGAAATGTCTGATGTCTGTATGTACTTGAGTTTTTTAAGTTGACCATATCTTTTCCTCTCTCCTCGAGAAGGTTAAGTGGTGAACTTCAAGGGACGTCAGCGCTTGTGCCCCGGGGCTAAGCTGGCAATGTCACGGGTTCCTACCCCCCCTCCTCCGGGGGAGATGTCCAGTGGGCCTGTGGCTGAGAGCTGGTGTTACACACAGGTAACATCACTTCTGGTAACAGTTTCTAAAGGTGGGGTTTTCCACCTCTAGTAATGCCTGGTGCTGTGAGTCCACAAAATCTCATTGAGCCACATGAGACCTCAGTATTTAGTTGTATTTTCCCAAACAAGCCGTGCATTATATTATGAAGTAAGGAATTCGTGTTACGGAGGGCTCCAAAGTGGGGGAGTTGATACCTGTGTGTGGCCACAAATACCAGTGTCAATGTTCATTCTGTGATGCTTCTGCTGTGCATTACACAGTGCATGCTCTTCTAACCAAGTCTTCTTGCTGATTGTAAGGCTCAAGACTACACTAATGAATGTGTAATGTTAAGTATGTGATTATCTTTGGAATTACACATGGCTAGTAAAAGTCCACTCTTATCTCTTGTTAATCACTGGGTTGTTTTTAATAACAAAAAAGGCCAGGCAGTTTCCGGTGAGCATTTGTGCGCACTGTGTTAAAAAACATCGTTTTTTTTTTTTTGGTTCTTTTTTGTTTTATAGGTTAAAGTAGTGAAGTTTTCCTACATGTGGACCATAAATAACTTTAGTTTTTGCCGGGAGGAGATGGGAGAGGTATTGAAGAGTTCCACCTTCTCATCAGGGCCCAATGACAAGATGAAATGGTGAGTAATACCAAATCTACACATCAAGCAAACAAAGAATCAGTACCTTGGCAGAAATGTTAGAAATTATTTGCCTTTCCATCAGCGATCTGTCAGATACATCAAGTTCTGATTAATGTATCTGAGTACTGAAGCCTGAGCTGTTGGGAAAACAGCAGTAGGGTCTAGAATATTCCAGTTGGGGAACCTTTGTTGTAGCCTTTGTTGTAAATGTTAAAATAGTTCAGCCAAATAGATTCATATGATTCTATCCACAGTAAGCCGTTAGTTAGAATTAATAGACTTAATAGTCCAGTATCAGGAAAAAGTATTCATGCATTTTATAGATGCATTATGCCATTGTTCTTGCATGTATCATGAAGTCTTCTGTATGACTCCCAGGTGCCTGCGTGTAAACCCTAAAGGATTGGATGATGAAAGTAAAGATTATCTCTCACTGTATTTACTACTGGTTAGCTGTCCAAAAAGTGAAGTTAGAGCAAAGTTCAAGTTTTCCTTGCTCAATGCAAAAAGAGAAGAAACTAAAGCTATGGGTAAGCAGTTTTATTTTTTCCTTCAGTTCTTCTTCGTACAAGTTGTCTGGAACTTATCAATATCAGATGGAACTTATCAATATCAGATGCAATTTATTGGCTTATAAGAATTTAGAGTGAATTCCAGTACTTTGCTGACCCACTGTACACCAGTAACGATGACAAATATAGTTTTTCTGTACATTCTTTCAGCCCATTGACAGTTCTGGCCTGTTTGAGGTTGTGATTAACGCCTTTGTTTCCCCCCATGCTATAGAAAGCCAGAGAGCATATCGATTTGTCCAAGGCAAGGACTGGGGTTTCAAAAAATTTATTCGAAGAGATTTTTTGCTCGACGAGGCAAATGGACTCCTACCAGAGGACAAGCTCACACTGTTCTGTGAGGTAATATAGATTTTTAATTTTTTTTTTTTTATAACCATGTCATTGTTCAAGTTCCCATTTACCTTTGGTATGGTTTACATTGCGTGCATAATAGATGCACAGTATGAAACAATACTGTTCTGTGAGGTCATTTAGAATTTTGGATTTCTTGCTTGCTTATGGTCTCAGGTGTTTTTTTATTATTATTTTTGTTTTCACAGTTCATAGAAAATTGACAGTTAGATCATGTGTAAGTTTAAGTTCGCACTCTGCGGACCTGCAGTGTCATCTGGTTTTTGTTTACATGAATCATATGATCCTGTTCTACCATGATTTGTTTATAAACTTATTTGAACGCGATGTAGGTTTGGCTTTATTGCCGTTTGCTGTGACATTGAACTCCTCATTTTACTTTGTGATTTAGCGACCATGTTTCACGTCTGCCTATAATTGGATCAGTTAAGAATGGAAGGTTTTTCAAATGCATTATTGTCAACATAGCACAGCAAACAAAAGCTTTAGCTGATCTGACAGATTTGTAGTAAAAAAGATACCGGTCTGGGATGTTTTACCTTTCACTTTAAGAGGGTAGATCATCCTCCAGTGGGCTTTAGCAGTGTAATTCAGAACAAACAACAGCTTCTTACAAATCAGAGGTTGTCTTGCCGATAACTTTTACACTAGTTGTAATTTACTGGTTTTAGTGTGTGCTGCTGCAACATACCAATATGATCATGTAGTTCCTTGTAGTCTACAACAGATGCAGTTTAGATATTTAGTGTTTCAATGTTTTATGATGCATAATATTTAGAGTAACCTCTCCTGGTTTGAGTCTATCTATAGTTGGAGCGTAAGGGTTCATGAGCATAAAGACAATGGATCAGATTGAATTCAATTCTTAACTCAGACTAATTCTCCACAATGTACAACATCCTCACACTTCAGATTGCTTCACTGTCGCCTAGTGGAGCTATGATAAATGGTTGAAAAGGCTTGCCCAGGAGATTTTGCTTCAAAAGTGCATCTTAAAGTCACTTGGGAGAATAAGCAAGTCCCCTGCATTTGCCACAAACGCAATTATCTGAATATGAGTAAAAAGATGAGAGCACTGTGACTGTGCCTGACAAGGTTTGTAGCAAGGATTATTAACATTTTCAGGGAAATTGGCAATTAAAGCAGATTAGCTACAAATTGAAGATGGAATTGCTTTCCTCCTTAATTAACGCTGTCCCAGGAAAGTTAATTAATTTGAACTACAACTGGCTGCATTGTACAAATTGCAGGTTACTCTATTTCTAGTTACCACCACATTCCTGTGTGGCTTTGCATGAAACGCACTTATTTTATGCCTCTGTTAAAGGAAAGAAGGTCCTGTTGAACACGTTTTTAACATCTACCATGTTGGCATGCTTTCATGATATTGCGAGGAGGAAACTTAATTTCTTGCTGAATGAACGTACATTTTTAAAAATATGTCTTGATTTATTTTTCTACATATTTCCTCTGAACAGCACTATACTTTAGCCTGTCTGTGTTAATTCTGGTATGGTGTCTCTCCATAGTGATCACTTCATTTTGAAAGCGATAACGTGCTGTCATGACCAAGCTATTAACTAATCATTCCAGTCACACTGTTTTATTTTATGTTATGGAAATAACAAATCTCCACCATTAATATCAAGCATGAATGAAGTTAAGAAAGCAGTAACTTTGTGTTTGTAAAGAGGTGGCGGTCTGGAAAGGAAATTGGCTGGTGTTAGGTTACTTAAACGTTTCTACTAGTGGTTTGTGAAGAAATTCTGAGATGTATTTCAGAGATTATATAACTAAAACACACAGGAACCACGAGCTGGTAAAGTTTTGATTTGAAATATTTGTTCCTTCACCCTTGCAGGTAAGTGTGGTCCAGGACTCTGTGAACATCTCCGGCCAGTCCAACATGAACATGCTGAAGGTTCCAGAATGCCAGCTGTCAGACGACCTGGGGAACCTTTGGGAGTGCTCGAGGTTCACAGACTGCAGCCTTTTTGTGGGAGGGCAGGAGTTCAAAGCACACAAATCCATATTAGCAGGTAAATTCAACCTTCCCCACAGTGCTAATCCATCCCCGCAGTGCTGACAGTGAGGATCAGGGATACATGGATGCTCCATGCCCCCCTCCTTTCCCCACGCTGGCCATGTCAGCACTGCTGTGTGATTAAATAAGCTACCGTGCAGGAAAACGTCACTTAGCAGCCTGTCACTGACACTCTTGAGAGGGGCCAACCTCAGGAGCCATCAGCAGGGAAACTCATACTTTTTCTCAAATTATTTCTAGAGAATGGTTTTGATGGGTAGTTAATGTGTCAGAGATAATGTGACAATTTCCCAGAAAATCTAGGGGTTGAGCAGAAATAAAGATGGTGTTTAAGTAGGGCATCCAGCTAAGTGGTAGTTCTCAGTGCAGTGAGAGTGTCACAGTGCTGAGGGTGGCCAGCAGTCTTAAAGGATTATATAAAATTGCCCATAGTATTATCCATGGAAGAGAGGTTTCAGTTCAGTTGGGTATTGACGCGTTTGTTAAATCTGATGTTTCGCAGGACAGTTGTCAAAGTGTGAGTCCTACCAAATTTAGGGCTGATGTTGCAGAAAAGGAACTGTCCTTAAAAAGGTGATTAGTCATCACATATTTGAGAATATGTATTAAGAATTGTTCAAATGTGTTTTTAAGGATATATAGAAGCAATATAAAGTAACGCATAAGCAATTTAACAAGAGAGGCCATGTTATAATGTGAGTGCAGTGATGGCTAAAGAGCACCGTGAGGCACAACGCACAGCAGGGTGCCTACAACTCTTTTCGCCATGGCTGTACTCCCATTATAGCATGGCCTCTTCTGCTTTACTGCTTAATTATGTGATATAGTATTATGTGGTTTTATAAAAGGGGCACTTTGTTTTAAAACATGTCAAGGTCAGGGCCATGTTGTATTTAAAGTTTTCATCAGGAAAGTTTATTAGGTTCCATCCTTCCACCAGATGAGCTTACATTGTACCCCAAACAAAAAAGGCTGCAATGCAATTGAAATACTGCACCACTGTCTGTTGACATAAACTAAGCTGATTGAGGAGTGTGATTAGTGTCATTACCTGCCTTTTTGCTATTGTAATCTACCTTGCTATCTAACTTCTGTTATTATTCTAACTTGTGCTATTTCTAAAATCACCCAGCTCCCCAACACAAAAAAAGTTACTAAAATAAAATACATTTCCCTATCTTTATCCCATCTTTTTACTTTTACCCCTTTTCCAAAGTTTACAATTAGGTTTTCTATCAGAGCAATACATTAATGAAAACATAAAAATAAAACATAAATCAGATCATTTATACCCAGCGTTGTAGAGAAAATGCATGTGTTAAAAGACTTCATTGTGTGCTGCAGAAAGCTGGAATATAGGCCAGACATGTAAATCTATGCTTCACATAGTTCGTGCTGCACCAGGTCAACCCAAGCTCCACTCAACGTTAGCATCTGGGATGGAACACCTCATCTGCTGCCATAGTAAACACAGAGCTTTCGCTATACTCACAACCTCTTCCCTCGTGGTGTAAAATGGCCATAACAGTCTTCCCTACAGAGAGAAGAAAAATAATTACATGCATATTTTTAGATGAAGAAAATGGTAGGTCTCATAGTTTTAGTGAATGTCTTGAGTCGGTGCTCAGCTTGAAGCATGCCACCAGTTTTGTTAGGAGAGTGAGAGTATGGCATGTTGACTGATGTACATGAAAGCCAAAGCAGAGAAATCATGGAGATATCACCACTTCTGAGGGATTGTCTGTGTTGGAGCTTGAATCTAGAGACAAGAGGCTGAGACACAGCAAGCTTAGTGCACTCTCCTGCCTCCTGTGTAGACTTTCCATGTCAGTGTCAGAAACAAAGTGTATTCAACATTAAACTCCCTGCCACTTACCTTCACCCTGTCGCACATTAAAAAATATCTCTTGAAGAAGAAAGCCAAAAAATGGCAGTACATCAAGGTAATTATTAATTAAATTAAGAGGGGAAAAAAGACTCAAACCAGCCAGAATCCATTCATGACACATTAGGTGAGAAGCACTCAGAATGTGATGGGGGTGGCATCTGGGGCATTTAAGCGGAAAGATGACACTTGCAGATTGTGTTTAAAATTAGTCACAGTTAAAAATAATGATCTTGTACAAATAATAATCCTAACTAGTTATGGAAAAATCTGGTGATGAATTCTTATTGCTTAAACAGCCAATCATCATTGTCATCCCTAATTCCAATTGCTTAGAAAGTCTGGCCTGATAGTCATATTTTTCTTAAATCAGAAAAAGGTATGATTTTAATATGAATTTTTTTTTTTTAATTCACAGCCAGATCACCAGTTTTTAATGCCATGTTTGAACATGAAATGGAAGAAAGTAAGAAGGTAAGCTTTGATCGAATAGACTTTTATATTAGGCTTCACAAATTGGTAGGTAAGGTGACAGAATTTACTGGATAAATTTAATTCAAATCAAATTAAATCATGTTTGTTGGAAGTCAGTTGAAGGGTACCTTTTACATGATAATGACCGACATTAACCTGGTAAAGTTTACAGGTTGTTTTATAAAATGGCAGCCATTTACAGGGTATTGTTGAACAAGAGCCTTTTACTGGTCTGTAGGATGTAGCTTCAGACTTCCAGTATACATTTTGCAGGATATTATGTAAGATGACAGGTTTTAGTGGGTAACTTTTACATGGTGGTGTTAGATGACAAGCTGTCACAGGTTAACTATATGTGGTAACATGTTAGATGATAGGCCTTCACACTGTAGCTTGTGCAGTGTTGTGTACGTTGACAGACTAATGCAATACTAATCGGGTGGCAGCTGTCTCCCACATTTCCTCTGGAGCTAATTATTCAAACACATTATTAACTATCTTACGAGTCTTTGTCAAATCTTCCCGCAGAACCGCGTAGAAATAAGCGATGTCGACCCCGAGGTTTTTAAAGAGATGATGGGCTTCATTTACACGGGAAAGGCACCCAATCTAGAGAAAATGGCTGACAACTTGCTGGCAGCTGCAGACAAAGTGAGTGGTGTCCAATGGGACTTCTGGGTCTTATGATCGATGGGATAGAATGATTTTAACACATCATCAGCATACCACATAGAGAATTCAGAGTGCCTTAGCTTACCTTTCACGGTGGAGGGAACCATATTTCCAGAACACACGCACTCTCCATTCTAAGCCCTGAGAAGCTTAATGTCATTGTCACGGCATTCTTTGATCTTCAGAATCCTGCAGTCTGTGACAGTCTGCGAATCCCATAAAGCAAGGTGAGGGAAAAACAGGGAATGGCGGGCAACACTCAAAGCGTTTGTGTCATTTTCACTTGCATGCATTCGTGCACATTTCTCCTTCCCACCAGTACGCGTTGGAGCGCTTAAAGGTCATGTGCGAAGAGGCCCTGTGCAGCAGCCTCTCGGTGGAGAACGTGGCCGACATCCTCATCCTGGCGGACCTTCACAGCGCCGAGCAGCTCAAAGCACAAGCCATAGACTTTATTAACAGGCAAGCATCCGCTCAGAACTCACCTCAAATACAGTCATGCCAGTCGCAGTCTGTTACATTCACCCATGTAAATGTCCTGTCCCTCTGTCGTCCTGCCACAGGTGCAGTGTTCTGAGACAGCTGGGCTGCAAAGATGGGAAGAACTGGAACAGCAAGTATGTCAACTGTTACTTCACACACAAAATGATTTAAGCACAGACAGATTGTCAATTTCAGTATATTTATTATTAAATATAACATAGGGTATTAACAAAGGATTGTGGTGTGTGTATATACCAAAAATCCGAGCTAGGGGCAGTTTGTCTCTAGCTTGGTTTGGGGCCATTCTTTTGAAGGATACTGTAAATGTTAACAATAATAAATCAAAAGAAATATATTAAGCAATTGACTTCATAGATCTTAGTTTTAATCATAGGCTGACCTGTTCCCTTACATGGGAAAATTCCTCACCTTACCAGACAATTCTAGATCAAGGTCTTGAATTAATTTCCTTTCCTTCTGTTTGCAGTCACGCGACGGACATTATGGAAACCGCAGGCTGGAAGTCAATGATCCAGTCCCACCCTCACTTAGTGGCAGAGGCCTTCCGAGCGCTGGCATCCGCTCAGTGCCCTCCCTTCGGCCTGGCCAGGAAGCGCCTAAAACAGTCCTGACTGCACTACGCTTTTTAAAGAACTTACCGGGACAAAAAAAAACAGGAGTTTGTACAGTGTGGTGGTACTCTGCCCCCGCCAGCCAAGGGAGAGTAACAGTATAACAATGCAGGGGATGGATAGAAGGTAGTGCTCCCCTCCTCCACTGGCCCCAAGAGTTTTTTTTTTTATTTTTTTTTTTTTTTTTTTGGTTTTCAAGCTTTATTTGCAATGTTTTCTGTAATTTGAAATGGCCTTAAACTATCTGCCATTGCTCCAGAGTCTATATTGTTATTCCTGTACTTAACAGTGTGCCTGCCTTGTCAGAGACCAGGCCTTCTCCAGATTGCACTAGTTCCCATAATGCAGTAGTTTAAAAAAAAAAAAATAGTTTCCAGAAGAATGTGTCATTAAGGGTTTGATTATTGGGAAAATATTGTTTATCCTTAAATGTTTTGCCCCTTTTTGTGGCTAAACATGAAAAAGTGTGAACATTTTGTGTGCAAGGCCATGTCTCTTTCTCTCATTTTTTAGAAGACAAGATATGATATGCCCCATATTGATGGCACCATTTTCATGTAAAGACACATTTACCATCTTCAAAAGACAGGTGTGAAAGATGAGTATATCTGTTAGATGGAATGTTTTTCAAAACATGGTATGCATTATGAGAAATTCTGTAATTCTGGACATTACACAGAAAGAAACTGAATACAGTCTTTTTTGCACCTCCAGATAATATTGGGTAAATATGAAGATTTGTTTACCATAGTTTTGTTTACACAGATTTCTTTGTCACACGCATTCACTTTATTTGCAATCTGTATAGATTATTGATTTCTCTCAAATAATTTTGAATTTTGTTTCTCTATTCTACCTAGTGGCAAAGATCTATGTTCTATGGTTAACAAAAGGAAAAGAATATTTGTTTGGAAATGGAAAGGTGTAGGTTGGAACACAATGCATGGGTCCCGTAATGGAAAAAAGTTCAGACCAATTTCTCATCTTCTGTTCAATATGTCTTTTTCCAATAATACACAAATATTTGCAGGAACTCGATTAAGAAATTGGGGTTTGACTTGAGTCTGTGTGTAAAGATAATGGCAACAGACAAAACAAAAACATGTACGAGATGCTGAGCGTCTTCATTATGTGATATATGTAAAACAGAATGGAGTTCTAACTCCCAAAAAAGTTATTTGATAATTGTCCAAATTGCTGTCATCTGAGCTGCTGTGATCTTACTGTAGCCTTAACCTACGCATTTGGTCATTCTACTTTGCATTTTTGTATTTTGTGTCAACATTTGTTACATTTTTTTTTGTGGATTCATTTTTGGAAAGTTTAAAAAAAAAAAAAAAAAAAAACCTGGGAATTTTCACTAGTGAAATTGTGTCACAGGAATCAATACATGAATTTGTTACATAATGAGACACTCCAGTGATTGGCACCATTTTGTTTACGCACAGCTGAATTTTTTTTTTTTTTTTTGTCCTTATCCAAACTATTTAAAAATTGGTCTCTTATTTACGTATTCTCATTCTCGTGTAAATTTTCATTGTATATTTGATATTTTCTTCATACCCCAATGAAGTAACAATGTTGGCCAAACCTGAACCAAAGCTAAAATCCTTCCTACAGAAGTTGCTGCTGTAGCTTGGCATGTTGGCATTTCATCATTGGACTAACATGTGTCTCACATCATCTGTAACCATGCTATTGTCCCTTTTTTGTTATCCCCTCCCCTCACTTCTTTTTGCATTTCAGAGACATGTTGAAAGGGCATATTTCTGTGCATACTGTACTTCTCTGCCCGGAAATGCAGTGACACTCTTTAACCTGGGCATTACTCTGCTATCAGCTTGTGATGGGCTGTGCTACGCTGTCTGCAAATGAGATGCACATCTGGCTTTGTTCCTCTACTCTGGGTCCACGCCGTCTGACAATCGATGCCTTCTTTTGCAAACGTTATTGTAGAAACCCTCCAGTTTCGGATAGTTTTATCGAAGCTGTATTCCAGCAATTTCAACAACTTCCCGGGGGTTGTGTTCCATGATAAATCTAGCTGTGTATATGACAGTTTTCACTGAAAGAAATGAAAATTTGAAGTCCTTTTATAAGGAGTCGTAAGCACAAAGCAGTTGTGTATGACGTTTGCACATTTCAGTATATTGACATTTGAAGATGGAGTTGATCTCTTGTCATTCAACCATCTGTGACCGCTCCCCTCTGCCCTCCCCTCAGAACACACGTATATAAATATTTCACCTTCAAGATGACCGTCAGCGCACAAGAGTAAATGTACCAAAAAATGTCTGAGACACTGTGCTATGATGACATATAAAATGTAGTCCAATGGATTTTGATGAGTCTGTGATACTGTACTGCTTTTTAAGCTGTCTTATCATTTACAGTAAATAGCAGTTGATTTGCTGTCAGCAAATTATGTATAAATGATATTTTGTAAGTCATGTTAGCTGTAAAAAAAACAACCTTAAAGATGTATTCCTTATCAAATACAGAAGTTTGTGTTAGCGTTTATTTGGTAATGGGAGAACCTGTGTTGAAAGGTGAATGGGAGTGTGCTACCCAGCTCATGGACAATCGCAGTGTAATCACCGTGCAATTAGAAACCAACGAGTCAATGAGCAAAGTCCCTCATCATGGTCAGAGATCCAAGAGCCAGGTTTATATTTGGGAGTCCAAAGCTGGATTTGGGCTTGTGGGTAGATGGGTAGGTCACCACATCTTTAAGCAAATACAACTATATATAGTAAATTATATTTACTAAAACCTGGAATGAAGCATATTTATGATTTGACCATTACTACACCTTTGGTTTATTAGATCCCCTGTTGTTTATATTGTTATACAACAGGTAATTTATTCTGTGACAAGCCATTATATAGGCTACATCTGAAAAGGTTGAAATATCAGCTTGGCTCAGTGTTGCATTTAGCTCATTATTCTAACTCCTGAAGCCACCTTTTGGACATGTGGATTTCAGGTTTGTATATGCGTAGAAAGATGAACTGGTAAAGTTTGTCTTCTGTCAAATAGACAGCTGCATGTACATGTGTTTGATTTCACCTGAAAAAAAAACATTTTAAGAAAAATTTATATTTTTACAATTTTTGTATTTCTCCAAATCTATGCAAAACATGTTTACAACTTTCTGTGCCATAGTTTGATGTTTGCGAGATGCATATTTCTATATTACACATTTTGTTGAAGGGGTAAAAGAAGGTGAACTGGATGCTGGGGAACATCGAAGTTGCATATTGTCTACACTGCCTTTGTTAAACCATATTTGTGACATTTTGCATTTCTGCTTGCCACACTATAAGGAGGAAATTGAAGCTCTTTAAAAAGTACAGTGAATGAAAAGGACTAGTTCTACATATTACACTCCAAAGAATGAAATTTTGGAAAGTCATTAATGCTTGGATGAGCTTAAAAGGTCATTGTAATTGGTTGCCAATAACATGAAAATATGTTATTGGCCACTGGATAAATTTAGGCTGTGGTGATATAATTGCTAGCCTGTGTTCTACAATTGCCTGTTTTTGATGCCCAGACATGAGTATTTATGTAGCACTGCTATTCGGATGAAGCACTTTTTGCAACGAATCACAAAATGCATAATTGACATACAGAAGATGGTGAGACAGGTTTTATTTTGAAGGTTCTGAGAGCTTTAAGTTTAAGGTCAGTTTCTGACAGCGTTTTAGTTCTCCACTTCCGGTGCGGTTGGAGCACTTCTGAAAAAGCCATCCCCTGTTTTTCATCTCGGCCTCTGAAATCACTAATTAAAGTGAGCAGCTCGCAGTCTGGCTGGAGGTGTGGAAGATGTCACCTCCGCCGGTGACAGCGCGCCACTGGGAGCCAGCCCTGCAGCTCGAGCCTCTCAGAGAATGCCGGATATCATCTCAGTGCTTTCTGCCGCTTCATTTTCATTTCATCTAAGCTGAACCTCAAACTGCATTATAAGTAGGGGGAAATAGGAATGTTTTGATGTTGCATACAAGCCTAAATGGGGTGCTATGCTCCACCTTGATTCCTGCCCTTTAATTTGCCATCTATGGATGAATCAATCTATTCACTCAGCACTTACTACTCAGTAAAATGTACATCATGCATGTTTGCGTATTCTGACGCAGAGGCAAAGACTTTGGAGGGTAGTGACACTTATGCTTTTTATGATATTTGTAATAGGACAAGTTCTTTAATCATGATAGACTGCCATAGTTACAGATCCATTACCACTTTTTTTCTCCATTTTTCCATGTGAATTTTTTGCTGTCATCTGAATTCATTGATCTATTCATGAAGTTGAAGAAACCTTAATCAGTAGTTCAAAATCCTTTATGTGATTGCCTTTGTTTTTAGTCATCTGCGATGAGAACCTTTGTGCTTCTTGAATGGTCTACAAAATGTTCATATTTTCTGACTCTTCTGCCCCACCTTGAGTTAGGGTCAGAACCCCACATATGCTACGAGTCAAACAAAGGGCACAGAATGCCCTTCATTGTGAGAATGCTTGTTTTGTTAGTGAGCAGAAATCTTTCACCTTGAGGCAGTGCATGGTTGTGCTTAATTCACTTGTTTTATATTTTAAGTAACTCCAAAAAGCAGGGGAGGTTATGAAGAACACTCTTTTTTTTTTTTTTTTTTTTTTGCTTTGGTATTGTTAGGAACAAGATGAACATACCCACAATCATTTGTTGCGCCAATATTCAAGCTATTGGAAATGTTTAAAAAAGTAAGTATAGTGAAACCCCAAGGCACTCCACAGTTGACTAATCCACAGTGACAATTTTTGGTTTATCATTGCACTAGAAGGTGGATATTTTTTTTACTGCAGACAATCAAGAAGTTGATGTTTAAGTGTATTTTGATAACAAGAAATGTGGTCTTTCACAGTCATGCATTATTTTGATTTTGGGCTCGGTATTAACTATAATATTGATCACCAGTAACATTATTTGAGGGTTAGCTGGCTTTGTAACCTGACTAATATCATTTTGAGCTTACTGGGTTTGTCTTATACCACTGCACTTGACCTTCAGAATGCATTAAGATTCAGATTTGGTTACATTAAAAAATATACATTCTCAGATTCTCAAAAAAGTGTAGCTTTTTTATTTTTCACAGCTAACAAGCAAGAGAAAAAAAACATTTCTGCAGTGAGGTTATCACCAATGACACTGATAATAGCTGTAATGTTTGTTATCCTCTTCTGTGCTGTGAAAAATAAAATAAAGTAAAACACTGTATCTGGAAGCAAATGGAATATTGGTGTATGTGTGTGTTGGGGGGGTGTTATTATATGCTGTGGTATAAACTGTTTACACCCCAGGTGGCAGAGATATTTTTGTACACATACAAATTGTCACTTACTGGTGCTGAATCTTGAACAGAGAGAGGCTTTTTCTGGATCATTGAGCTCTAGTCAACACTGGCACACGAGCAAAACAAGTTTGCGTCTGTAACTTCTGTCATTTTGTCCTACATGTGAAACATATCATGTTACAGCTGAATCTCATCCTTACCTTGATGATCCAAATTTAACTGTTGAAAACATGACTAAATTCTCAATATATTGGGCACTAATTCGGAAACAGTCGTAATCCAAGCAGGGTATAGACTAGGAAGTATCATTCTAAGTATGCCTGATTTCAAGCTCTGATTAGAAAGTTAACTTCACATTGATAAAAGTGCCAAGTAGAATCATGGACATGGACGTTAGACAAAGAGACTTGTCTTAGCACTATTGCTAAAGAATATTTAAGAAAATTACCAAGATGGATATCAAACACGAATTCACCTGATGATTAATAATATAAATCTGAGTCATGAGGCTAGTCATCTTCTGTGCAAAATACCTGTACACAATTCAAAAGTAAATAAAGCCAACTGTCTTGCTAAGAAACAAATAAATGTCAAATAAATATCTTGCTACCTGTTCACTTTATTACCATGAATGCAAAAAGCAAACATTAAAAGAAAATGAATCATACAAGTGAACCAAACTTTAAGAAGGAGACCTAACTGTCACATTTAGGGTAAAAGCAGAGTTTTCAATAGCATGATCAACAGTGGTACCCACCTATTCCTGACACCTCCAGCAAAAACACATTTTTGCACGCTGTTTAATTTCATCTCATTGTTTCATTACAAGTTTACTGCTCATCAACTGATGCTTCCTTTTCAGAGGATCCTTGCTCTGCTCATTCTCTTATTTACTTTTTTTCTCTTACAACACTTTTCTTGGTTAATATCGTTCGTTCAGATTCTCTGAAATATATATTGTTGTTATTTCCTTTTGTTTCATACTTCATGGTCCATAACATTTCCATTTTTGAGACAGACAAACATTACTCATGTTTTGCGGTTACCAGCAATTAGCATAAATTTGTATTTAAGGTATACGTCTGTGTTAGGTGACAGGACCTCATGCTGCAGGTTGAACTGTTGGTAGCCACAGAACAATAGTAGCCCATTTAAAAATAAGCCAAGGATTATATAATCAATGGTTCAAATTGAAGGATAAAGTTTCCTTAAACTGTATTTTGGTGTCCCTTATGTTGATGCAGAACTAATCTGAACCACTCATGGTCATGAGGGTTTTGGATTACTGAGGTCCTGCTGCAATCAAATGTCAATTATAGGAACACAAGCTGTGATTGTATGCCTAAAGCATTCTCAGTTATTAGTAATAGTAATGGAGGAGCATGGGGATTGTTCTGCATATAAGCCCTCACCTTGGGGAAAGAATTACAGACTGTTTAGACCATGTGGAGTTGGAATATTGAGTTATTGAAATATTCCTATAGGACACTGAGGTTTGTTAACCCCTGTGAATTACAGTCTTCATAATGTTAACATACGTTTATTAACATTATGAAATACAAATAAGTACATTAAGTACCATGTGGCATGAACAATAATCACGTCACAACACTGATTTGTGGTCAGCAAATAAAAGACATATTAGTTTTCAAACTAAATTTAATTTTAACAAAATAAACCCCCTTCAAAGTAAACATCAAAAGAGTTTACATTATAGCAACATAGCCTATGCATACCCTGAACAGGTATTGTTTATTTCTGTTTCACATAAAAGTAAATCATATCTTGAAACAAGCCAGATTTTCTATTAGCAAAACTCATTATTTACGATTCACTGATATTTAAAAAAAAAACACTCATTTTCAATGATTTTTGAAACTACATGATATCACTAGCAATAATTGACAACATTACGTTGAATTGCATCAGAAAATGAAACTCAACCTGTAAAAGCAATGTGATACAATGACAATCTATAAGTGTACATTCACACAGAATACGTAACATTGCACTGAGGAACAGAACAAAAACATGAACACTGATGAAACAAGATACAACTTTTGCTATTTCATTGCTTGTAGCATAACATTTACAGGATTGAAATGCATCAGAGTGATGAAAAATCATTACTGGCTCATTTTCACAAGCTCAGAGATTGATGTAGTTTTGGCAGTGGGAATTGTGTTCCAAGCCACTTTTAGTCCACATTAAGTCCATCTCCATAAAATGGATAAACACAATTAAAATGCCATGTTACTTTTTGTACGTTTCTCACATGAGACTACCAAAGCTGTTTTTACTGTAGGCTGTTGGTCTGCTCAGTCATGATATGTAAATTAAATTTCACACTATAATTACTGTTAATTAAAGCGAAGAAATGTCAAGCTCTGTGGCACAACCATGACCAAGTTCTGTTATGCGGCTGCCAACTTCATTATATTCACCTGTGCTGTGAGTCTACCTTAAGAACGTGTCCCTCAGGATTTGGAATTAAACACTTTTTCAACATTCAAGTCCTCTGTCAGAGCTCATTGGTTTTGAAGTACAAGCCTCCTTGCAGGTAGGTGCAAAAAGTTTTTAGCCCACTATACCATGAAACAGGCTTATGTAACCAAAAATACACTAAGAAGTGGCCTGAAACGGAAACTTAGCATATTTACATAAAAACAACTCAGTTCTGTGAGTTGTTTAAAATTTGTTTTTAAATTTTATAAAGAAACAGTTTTTTTAATTTTTTATGAAACTTATGATTTTAATTTTAATTTCTGCATGGAGTTATTAAAATGTCCCAGATGCTTTGTGATTTTTTTATTATTTAGTCATTATTTTCAATTAAATATTGTTCTCAAAAATACTCAGTTACCTGAGAATGTGTATCTGGAATTGTGGGCTTGATTATGGGGTTGTTGGTAAAACCATGTCAGCTAATCATGGAAAATGCTTGGCAAGGATTGTAAAAATGATAATGTAACAATATTTCAGAATATTTTTAAGGTTTTGATTTGCTGGACTGCATTGCAACCATACAAGCCTGAATTATTCCCACTGAACATTATCCATCAAGTATTTACAGTAAACTACAGAATACCAAGGATTGTTTTGGGTCAAAATTTGACAGTGGCACATTCTCAGTAAAAATGTTTTGTTTTTGATTGACTTAATGAAAAAGGATGGTGTAATTAGGTTAATATTGTTTTAGAGGTTTGGTCACTTACAAGCTTGTGGCCTATTCTTGTATTTAATCCTCAGGAGAAGGAGTTCTAATTTCATATCTAATACAGAGAGTGTGTGACGTGTGTGATTTGTATGGTCACAGGAGGGGTCAAACAAGGTTTCAGAGGTCATGGGAAGCTCCTAGAATCCACAAGCATGCAGCTGGTTGGTCAGCCTGTGGAGATGTAGGGAGTGTCACTATGGTAATTGTAGTCAGGGCAGACCTTCTGCACCAGTTTGTAGTCAACGCTGTAGAAAGCAATATAAATGCATATGACCTTGAAGGGCTTGGAGCACAGCCAGGAAACATGACTCTGTGTCTGCTCCTTGTAGCACATGTTGGGGGGATCGAAGCTACACAAGGCCGTCTTCTTGGCCCGGTCTGTCTTCTCGTACTCAATGCGACAGTTAAACGCTTTGGTGTCTTTAGTCTCCAGCGTGGACTGCTGAGTGATCTCGAACTCCACTACCTTCGAGGGGGGCACCAGGCTCACAGAGACGTTCCCTTTTCCGGTGGAGTTGTGTCGGAAGTAAACACTGAATGTACCGTTTCCATGGTCCACAATTTTTCCAGTGATGAGTAGGTTTAGCTCCACAGTCTTGATGTTGGAGTGAAAATCACCCCAACCAAACATTTTTTTGAACTTCCCCGTCTTCACAATGGGCCTCCTTTTAGTTCTGGCATGTCTCTCCCGAAAGTCCGTCTGATTGGATAACCAGTCCCAGAAGTCCTCCATGTTTTCTAAATACGTCATGTCCCTGACGGTCTGCTTGAGGCCAGGAGGCCCCCTGGCGAACAGACGCAGGGGGTTGGCGATCCGAGGGCTGGCTGTGTCAGACAGGTTGTCTTCAGTATCCATCTCTCCCCATTCTAGGAGTTTGGTCACTGGAATCTGCACTTTGTTGCAAGTAGCCTTCAAAATAAACAAAGAGCAGAACATAACATCAGTGCTTATCTATATTTACTCAGCTTCAGAGCACAGGGCAGAAAACAGTCAGATGCATGTTGATTTTCTGTGAAATCACAACCTTTATTAACTTCTATTAAAGATAGAAGTCATACATTTAATAAAGTTAGTATATTTAACCTGATGGCACATTGTCAATGCCAATCATTTATAAAGCATAGGAACTGTGCTAGTGTGTGCTTCTAGTGCTGTTCAAATGCAAAATAATAAAAGATGAGTGGTGACGTTTCAGAGATACATACTCAGTGTACTTGATATGAACAGAAAGAACAGTCACATAGGATAAATCAGATCTGACTATTATTAAAGAAAATAATGTAGTGTGTCGGCATAATCTTTCAGCCTGTAATCACATCCATCTTATGGGATGTGAAATTACTGTCACTGTCAAAACTGTGTGCCCTCCCACAGCTGGCTGTGGAATTAAAGCCTATCTCTAACCAGATGAACATCTGCACAAATATGTATATTATTTTTAATATAATTTACGGAGACAAAGAAGCTCTCATTCCTCACAGAGGAACAATTAAGTTGTTTTTTTAAACCAAAAACAAGAGCATATGTCACAATCAGGCTTTCTTAATCAGCATGTTGCTAATGGAACCTTCTGGTAGCTTAGATGAGGAGCAGTGGATCAGACCCCATGTGGGTTTCTGTTTGAGCACAAGGACCCCGGACATGATGAATCCCATACGGAGATGCTCATCTGGGTTGCTTAACCCTTCACCTTCAAGGCTGATTCCTGTTCTGCTCCAGATATGAGTCGTAATAATGCATTGCGATAAGCTTAGCTGGCATTTTATTGGTAATTAGAGGTGGCCGCGCTACCGAGACTCGACCGGAAAAATTATCGCAGCTGCGGGAATGGAGGCTTTGAGGAAGACTGCTGGAGATCTCAGGGAGGGGGTCGCACCATCTTTTTCAAACTAATTGTCTTTTTGTTGCTATAATCTTAATTGCAGCATATGTGCAGACAGCTAACGAACTAGATATCTGCTCTAGTGTTACCTTCATAATGATTGCATAGTTACGGCATTACCTGATTTGCATAATTCTACACCCGATCAAATTGTTTATTTAGTTCCCTCAGAACGTTCATGAAAGTGAACTGCGCACGCTGTAGAAGCTACCACAGCTGACATTTAAGAATTAGTTAATAATTCACTCCATTGATGCAATACACCACACAAAATTCGCATTGCGCACTCCAAAACAAATGATGCAAACAGTGCACAACGGCATGGCAATTTAAAAGTTCCCCCCACTTAATGTG
This sequence comes from Albula goreensis, assembly GCA_022829145.1. Lineage (NCBI taxonomy): Eukaryota > Metazoa > Chordata > Actinopteri > Albuliformes > Albulidae > Albula > Albula goreensis. The sequence goes on along the minus strand of CM040746.1, from coordinate 14,240,645 downwards.
AAATCAATGTGTCTCCAGTGAATTGCACACTTGAAACGTACATCACGAAGTGCTGTGCCTAATTAAGACAGCACCTTCACATAAACATCACAGAACAATTTATTTTCACAACTGTTTTGTATTTGTCCCACCCACTGTCAAGTATCACACTCATAGTTCAATGCCACTCTTTGAATACATGAAAATTATGGATTGATCCCAAATTTGAGACAGTTTCTATTACACCAAAATCATTACATATGAATGTATATGTACATATACAGAATGTGTCTGTATACAGACAGAATGAAACTAAGATGGCTTTACTGTCGGAACTGTAATTGAAGAATTGATCATTTCCCGCTTATCTACAGATTTCATTGACTAGAAATGTTGAGAATCAGTCACGTGACTTAAGGCTGTCCAGAGTCCTGTGAATATTCTTGTCAACCTATAAGAAGAGAGGAATACACAGATACGCAGATATGGAGGAATTATAAAGCAAGATGATTGAAATGCAAATGGGAGACCAGTTTAATGCAAATTGAGTTCGGAAACTAAAGTGATGCGCACTAAGGGTCAGGAAAAGAACATCAAACAAGGAAGTATACTGAACAGGAGAAAGGTGAATTTAAGGTTTCGCTGATCTTCTTCCTTTCCTCTCTTTCTTCAAACAGCACTACATTTATGTCACAATAAATGTGTGGGTGTGCGTGAGTTTATTTAGAGGTTTTAATTATGTAACCAGTAAAAGGATTATATTTACATTTACTTACATTTCAAAAGAGGGAGTGAAAAAAAGGTTGGTGATAATGCAAACAATTACCATCTTAATTAAGCCTTCTTCAGTTAAACCACTCCTATTCGGCCTTTTGAGGTCATCATGACATGAAATAGCCAATATACTAACTGTGTGTTATTATCTCCGGACAGAGCTTTCGATTTCACTGGATGTTGGTATTAATTGTCTGTTTGTAAGTCCAAAAGATTTTGCACAATTTTTTGACCGAGCTGGCATGAGTATTTCGATGGAGTCCAAATATTAGCCTCTCATCTGATCATCTCTACATCCACTTTAGGCTCTCAACGGAAAAGAAAAGTGTGGCCTTGTCTACAATACCCAGAGCACAATATGTCCCCCTCTGAAATTCACCACTAAATGAAGGTGAATCTCTCCCTAATCTGGGATTCGCTTTCACATGTGTCAGTCTCCTGAATCCCAGAGCGGCCTCTGTGTGGCAATTATAGTGCAAAGAACAGGACCCACACAATAGAGAAAAGGGAAAGATGGGCTTTGACATTAGTCTGTAATGAGTATTATGGAATAGGCTGACTGCTTGTCCCTTGGGTAGACATATCTTTTATGGCTTGACGTAAAGGTAATTGCCACGGTGACCAGAACTAGCCTCTAGAAAGTTATTAAGAAGTCAGAGACATCTGGCTGCTGGATCAACTGTGACGACAGTGTTAAAACACTCCAGCGGAGAGCGGGGAGTCAGGGAGGAGTCTCAACGCAGGATGAGGGTTCACAAGCTCCAGGGCAACTTTCCCATCGGATGTTGGATAAGTCCTCCTCCTTTATATATCTGCTTCCTCCCTTAGGAAGCAGCAGCGGTTCCATGTGGACCGCATGGCATCTCACTATGATGCAGAAAAGTCTCTAGGATGTTTTCCCCTGATTACATTGTATGTTAACAATCCCGGTATCTGCTCATGCTAAGACAGTGTTGCTGTCAGTAAGGGTGACCTTATGAGAGCAATAGTACCAATTATTTAAAATGCAAATTAATATCCAGACTATTATTTCTTTATCTATTTCTAAGAGACTCATGTAATACATTTATGGTTATGTAGTAGTTAGTTTCCTTTCAGCTCATATGTCTTTATTGTAGAAAACTAAATTGTGGCTCATAAATAATAATAAATAAAATCTGAACTTTTGTTAAGTAGTCCCTCCCAAAGTAAACAGGGATTCCATGTGGGACTATAGAGAAGCAGACCTTCAGAAATTCCTCCAAATAAACAAGCCAAACAACGAGGTCACTGCGCTTTACTGGACTGTTTTTGTAATTGTGACAAAATTAATTGGCTTCCAATTTACAACGCAATTTACTTCCGCTGATGATTCCCTCTGTCAGCTACTTCAGTAGGTTTATTCCATTCTTCAGTGGAGTTCTGTGTAAAATGCTGCCAGTGCAACAGGACCAGTACCAATCAGTGCCTGCAGTGCACATCATCTCTTTTTATATATATATATATATATGAAAAAGAAATGACCATCCTGCCGAAGTCAACCTGGTAATGACAATGACAGTCAAATTGGTAATGACAGTGAGAGGATGTGTGGCAGTCCATGCTGTTTGCGTGTGTGTGTCTATATATATATATATATATATATATATATATATATATATATATATATATATATATATATATATGGTAAGACAAACTGCTTGAGTTTGATTAAGGCTGCTCTCGCCCAATCTCGTCAGATCCCAACTTTAAAGGGCATTTGATTTTTAATGACTCCCACAAAGAGCTGGTCTCCGAGGGGCCCTGGACAGCCTGGGCTGGGAGTGCATCCTCAGTGGCTCTTTTTGAAGATTAGGCCCGTTGTTCTGAAGGCTGGAACTGGCATACATTCTGACACTTTCAGTCTTCATCGAGGGAGAGCTGGGAAGGAATGCCAAGCACTTGGTAGGAAAAAAAAACACAGAGACGAATTCACTCTACGCCAGCCTGCTGTGACTCAGCTGTAGCTAGTGTAATTGATGTTATTTATGGCTACGCTTACTGTGGATGAAGGCATACAGTCATGTGTCAGTCACCTTAGTAACTGATGAAGTTCTTCTGATTTAATGCTACCATCCTAAATGCTTTGGCCTAGAGAATGATATCATTTGATATGACTTACAACAGTTATTTTCCAAATTCAGCACAATCTGCTAACTGTACTTTCCCCATAGTCCAAGAGGCATCAGCTTTGATTTATGACCATTATTTGTGTTACAGTAATATTTGTAAGTTTCATTCCCATCTGTATGTGTGAAATATCATGGCTGTGTCCACACCAGGAGTAATGGCTGAGGTGAGGTGGGAGCAGTGACTAAGCTGATGTAGATGCGATTGCCATCTTCACTGCAGTTTAATGAGCAGCTGTCAGCCAGCGAGCACAGCAGCTAAGCCAGGCTTTCACGACAGGAATCACATGTCAATGTGTAACATCCACTATGCCCATCATACAGCTACTGTGTCAGGCTTCACATGAAACAGACTGTGCGGTGTGACAGTCACAGTCCTGTATTTGCCTAATAAAGCTTTTTATCTCCTCTGCTTACATAGTATCAATTAAAACAATGGCAAGAAGGAGGGTAAAGTGAGTCAATTCAGGCACAACGTCATTTTCAGTAGATATTTGATCTGTTTACGCAAATGAGCAGATGGTTTGTTCAATTCAACTAAAAGAGACTTTCACATCAAAATGAACTTAGTTACAAGCAGTAAGGATTGCTTAAAACCTTTCGATAACAAACCTTTTAGCCATTGATGAAAGTCCAAATGTAGCTGGTCTGAATTATTCAATACGTGTGAAGTGTGACCTCCCTGATGTATGTCTGGATAGACAACACACAGATCTGTTCAATTTGAAAAAGCAAATGAGTTTGGTTACAAAGAAGCTTGCAACTGGACCATTTTTATAAAGCTTTGGATGGCGCCTTCTGAAAGAAAAAAAAAGAGAATAACTCTACTTCCAATTTTTCCTCCTGATATCAAAGACAGGTACTTCACAAGAAGTATGTAAAGACAGAGAATAGCTGACAGCACCGTGTTAGAATGAAAGTGACAAGCAAAAAAAGAGAGCTGTGGAAAGGGGGAGGGGGTATATTTTTAAAAAATGAGCAGCGGAGGAATAATCAAAAGAGATTTATATTTCTTATTCTCCAGTTGCCAAGTTCTGTCTGGTGGATGAAAGTAATACAGATTTAATTAATGGGGCAGATTGCTTTATAATGCTGGCATGACGAGTGATTGCCCTTTCCTAACACAAAGCCATAATTACCGAATAAACTATTACCTTAGTCCGGGGGTGGAGGGACTTGAGCCCTGGTTTGTCACCCACTTCCTTGATGAGCTGTCAGAGCAACGCATTGCAAGTAATGGATTATGTATGTGTTCTAAGCAAAATAGAAACAACGGGGGTTACATGGATCCAAATGTTTTAGATGCAGGTCTAATGCTGATGAGGGGGAAACCCATTAAACAGAGATTGCCATTGTTACGAGGAGAACATAACATCATAATTCCATTAGGATTTTATGGCCAATGTTTTAATAATGATTTCAAACCACTGAATGGAAAAATATTTCCTCTTAGCTTGTCACGTCCAAGTACAGACATATCTGTATAAAGTTTGATTAAATAATATACATACTGCAGTGCTCTTTCTTAAAAACTGCCTCAATATGTGTCTTATGTACAGTACAAACACCATTCCTTTGCTCTGAAAGCAGTGCTCAATGTGTGAGAGTTAGTACAGGCCAGCCCAGTGCCTGCATCTCCCTGATGTGGTAGATACTGTAGCTAAGGGCAGCGGTGAGCGGCATTACTCTGGCCTGCAGGTGATTGAGTGCATCGCGCCTGTCTCTGCACCACATCCATAACCACCATGGCTGAAACCCAATCAGAGAAGGGAGTCGCCTGCAGTCCACCGATCGATATAAATTGGCTGCTACGTTTCACAGCAGCCCCTCTACCCAAGACTCTGACCTTGGTGGGTCGGAGAGAGTTCAGGATCTCAGATTTAGACAGCATCTGAATCACATTCGTCTGCTGGACAGTGCTGTTCTATCGACCCATTTTACTATCATGACTGATTGAAGCAACTTGCGCTCTGCTACATAATCAATGCTTGAAAATATAAATGCCATCTGTTGCAATGAGGTTACTCAAATGAATGAGATTTGGATAAATGTGCTAATATAGGATCCACTGCTTGCTAACTTTTTTAATCAGCCTTTTTTCCTTTTTCTACAGACTCCAGATCAGTTAACCCAAGGGAGTGATTCCTGGTAACAGTGACGTGACAGTCTGGTGCTTTCTGGATATGAGGCCATTAGGTGTCAACCTAATTGTACCATTAATGTGAAAATGTCCTTATTTTGTACATCTCATCTTTCTTAATCAATACCTCTGTTTATTAATTGTTAATAATTAATAAAATGGCCTAATTATTTTTTTTTAAATCATGAATGATACACAAATTCCCCTGTGGCAGATACTTTAGGATACACTTAAATTCAAATGTAACCCAATGCTCAAAGAGAGACTTATATAGTATATGGTAAGGAATCAGACCTATGAACCTCATGCATATTCATAAGTTAAGATGCAAGCCGGTACCTATATTTGCAAAGGTTTGAAATGGTTATCCATGGGGAATGTACCAAAGTAAAAAAAAAATTAACCAGAACTTAGTCTATCAGTGAGAATTGTCTTTAAGCATGTGAGTTAAATCAAGCTTGACATGAGTGTGACTGAATAAACAATTGTAAGGTCATAAAAAATTATCGATTGTATCTTCATGCTTACATTTCATTTAACATGAAAATTGGTTTTAATATGACTGGTGAAAAAAACCCTAATTGATAGTTTTTTTGCTGAAACAATTACAGAAAGACAGCGTACGTATTTAACCTGTCTTTTTACTTTTTATATCAGTCAGACAAAATTATTGCGAACTATTATAACTAAATCATTCTGGACTGGAAACATTAGAATGTGCGCAAACAGGAAAATGCAAACACACTGTACTGTGTCAGCACACTTGACTGGAAATGTCACTGACAATATTGTCTGCAGTGGATTAAGGCCAGGGTACTTTCAGCAGCACACGACCCATATGAGTGCAGATAACCATCAACCGCCAAGCAAGACGCCAAAATTATTCCAGAAATACGTAGCGGTTCGGGTATTTACAAACAAAACTATCTCCAATCCATATTTTATCAGTCCCATGGGAATACGCAGGTTACCAGCCTTGTCGCTTTGAAATTTTTTCTTCCTTCCTCGCCCCCCGGGTTACTGTGCAATATCTGAGACCCATGTAAATTCGTCTCTCTCGTAGACTAAATCCTGCGGAGGGCTGACGTGAAGACTCCGGCTGTAGGGTTGTTATTGTCCAGGGGGACGGGGCTCTGGAGGGAGCGAGGGCTTATCGGAGCCCCACAGCTCTGTAATTCGCTGCGATGATAAAGTGCCGCAGCAGAAAACCTTACAAGGCCGCCACAATCCAAAAACGGATTACGTTTTTTTGACATAAGCTTCCCGGAAAAAAGTAATCAATCGGCCCAAGCTGTATTATCAGAGGCACGAGATTAAGGCCCGGTTCATAATCCTTCCCCTGTACATTTTATTACACTTTCCAACGCTCGTTTGCCTTTAAAAATGTACACTATATAAATAAATATTGAAATATAAAGTAATTGAACTCTTGGAACGGGCCAGGAAAAGCAGGGCCCAGCAGACGAATTTGTGCGGATTTACAGGGAAGATTGCTCTAGACTAGAGCTGTTGTCCGAACTTAAGCCATTTTATAGTTTGCATGTAAATGCGCTTTCTGTCAAGTAATTTCCTTTCCAATAATAACAAATATATTTGTTTCTAACAATAAAATGTATTTACTTTATGTATTAATGGGTTTCTCTTCGATGAAGGATTTATCTATGTCTTAGTCATTAAGGCTTATCTGGGATTGGTCTCTTTCGAGGCAAAACCTTGTGTTGAAATATAATACTAAATGGTGTCATTGGAAACTCAGGTCATCTCCCACTATAACATATCCACAGGACATATGTGATGCCATAACCCTTACTGTCTTGGCATCAGAAATGTTTAAATGTCTAAAAGAAATGTGTGATTTTGTTTGCTTTACAATGCTCTTTGATTATGCTTGGTTCAAGTAGTTTTGAATGACTCCGCACCTGTGAATGGCTCACTTGTGTTTTGCGGCATGTTTACAGGGCTATCATCCTCCTTCTCACGCAGCAGGCTATCCTCTCCACAGTCCCTTGCAACCTTCAATCTGTTTCTCCACTCATCCATGGCCTTCAACTCTAAACTGTGGTGCTTACATAGAAAATGTCACCATCATCTCTGCCATGCTGTACCAGCTCAGACACAGGGAGAAATGGGCCTTACTAATGCAAATGGATCCAGTTTCTTTAATACAGGGGATATCTTAATGTCCATAAACAGCATGACAAGTTTTATCTGTCCACTACTGTGAGGAGATATTTTCCTAATGCTCAGGGGTATCAGCATTTGCCAATGTAATACTTTAGTCATCATCATTGTGTATAATACATGAATAACATGAACTTTAGATTCAACGGGAGTCAATAAAATAGCTTAATGCCACAAATGCATTTTGCAGCAGAGCTTGGACTTAATTAGCAAAACAAATGCAATCCAAAAAATGCAAAAGAGTAAGAGAGCAATACAGAAAAAAATGTTTCTACGTTATTCTGTATCCTTTCTACTCAATGTCTTTCATCTGATTCAAGTGTGTGTGTGTGTGTGTGTGTGTGTGTGTGTGTGTGTGTGTGTGTGTGTGTGTGTGTGTGTGTGTGTGTGTGTGTGTGTGTGTGTGTGTGATTCTGGATTTAGCCACAGTCCTCTCATTATCAACACACAGCCTGAGAAATATTACAATTAGATTATGTGCATTCTGAGAATAAAGTGCTACATCAAAAAGTAATCAGACAGCTGAGCTCAAGAGGATTCTGAAAACACACACTGCAGATTAAAATGTACAATTCCCAGCGTAGCTCATTTATTACACAACTTAAAGTATTGGTCTGTTCTTGTGTCAGACTTAAGATGTTTTGTGTAGCAAATGGTGCAAAAGGAAGCTTTCCTTGTGTTTCAGGCTCAAATCTTGTACGTCTCTGTGGGGTATATTGCTCGCATGTTGTTTTTTGCGGGCCGGGCAGGGTGCAGAGTTGTTCAGACGAACAGACCACAGTGAAATACTTCTCAGACAGACAGAAGGAGGAATGGCCCCTGCTGTGTTTTGGAGGGGGGAGGGGTTCCAGAGGGTGCTTGGAGCTGGCAGTGTTCACAGGGATGTAGGGGCTGGTTCCACATGCAGGCTAAAGTACATCACTCCCCCATTTGATAAGTGGCACAGGCTAAAAGCATCTGCAATGTTATAGTCCTTTGCAGAAAAGAAAAGCCAAGTTGGAAAATGTAACAGGCTTACATGTTGTGGTATACATGTTTTGTGTTGCATTGTTTGCACACATATTGCTGGATATTTTGTAAACCAGTTCTGGTTCATCTGGATTAGGCCAATACAGGATTCAAACACAAACCTAGTGGCTATTAGTTCAACACACTACGCGCGGCGAGAACTACCACTCTGTGGATGTCACTGTAGAAGGCCCTCGGGTCAACAGCATTCCTTGCTGACAGTAACAGGCCTACATTCACAAATACCGTTATGAAGTAAGTACACATAATGTCTGTGTCTCAATCAGGTGGCCACAGCCAGCTGCCTCCCTCTAGCATCCTTTGAAGGCAGCGCAGTGACAGAAAAGGCAGCAAGTTTTGCAATGGCAATTACACTCAGAAAAAGCATGTGTGACACAATGAAAATATATTCACTTTCAGCTATATTAATTATTCAGCTGCATTAATGGTTGATTTCTTACATGAAAGGCACCTCTCAGTGTCATGGTCTCATCACTGGCCCCCATAGGTTTAATGGAAATGATTAATGGGATTTCTTTCCTGGTGAAAAATCCACAGGAAGCTACCTTGAAACTAAAGAAATTCCATGTGAGTAAGACCAATTCATTTTGATTACTGTGGTTTTGGATGTGTCCATGAGGGACAAATGAACAAAAGCGTGCAAATGTTGTCTTAAAGTGCAGTCTGTGAAGGAACACAGTCAGTACCATTTTAAATTTTGCTTATTCTTTGGCATATCTTTCTGTCAAGGAAAACCAAAGCAGTTCTCAGTGCTCTCCATCTAGTCTATAGTAAAGTGCAGATTTACATGAGAACATGTGACTTACTGCAGACAAATATCTGATCTCAGGTCAGCAAGGTTGGTCTGGCATTCAAGAGCCCCCGCAATATGTAGATCAGACCCACTCTCCGCACTCTGTGCTGACTCTCTTATCCTTAGCATCTAACTTAACACTGACCACATTTTACCTCTCACAGCCAAGACATGACTCCAACACTTCAATGAAACAGGTGAAGATACTAACCTCTGTCAATGTACACATTCAGAGAACAGCAGAAAAGGTTAACATCATAACACAACCTAAGTAAGAACATACAAATCAAAAAGCATCTGAGAATGATTTTAAAAGGAGTAAAAGAATAAAGCTGAAAATAAACTAGCCCTTTTTTTGTTAATTATGAGTGGGAGGACAAAAAGACAGGTTTCATTGTGCATGCCAAATTATATACATTGGTACTCAAAATATGGGAATTAAGATACTGAAAAAAAGTCCTCATTTATGTGTTTAAAGGGATTGTACAGTTAATTTGTCATTTAGGATAAAATAAATATCACATGATTCTCTAAACTCTGGGACATTGCTTGAAATTTGCTTAGCTGACTACTTGAAGAATATTTATAAGTAAATCCTCATGTTTAAAAATATTTTCGAAAGATATTGCTTATTCATTAAAGCGTTTAAAACCTTATGTTGCAGCTGGGCTAAATCAGTTTATTCCAGATTTACACCAAGGCTATATTTTGTTTGCATGTATTATCTACAGAATTATTTCATGGAAAACGTTGTTTCCAAGCGGCAAGGATATGCTCATTTTAAATGCAATTAAGGAAATTAATTGCATCCTGCATATTTATGTATACCTTGCTGGATGTATTTTTGGTAGATGAAATTTAAGTCATATTTCCTTCCAGACGGAAACCACAATGATGTGCCCTTCAGTTGCCGCGTATCTACTGAAATTCCACTCTTAAGTATACTGGCCCTCATACTCATTCAAAGTGTACTTTTTTTGATGAAAAAACTGAATGTACTGCCGTTTTGCCCCACTGATAATCTTGACAAGGCTTTGATAAACTTTGTAAAAGTTCATGATAAAACCATGAATTGTTTGTTACAGATGTATATCTTGTTAGAAACGCTGTCAGAGATCATTTATTTGTTTGCGTTTTCAGTTCCTGGTTCGTGATAACGCCAAATAAATTGATCGTTAAATAGATACACTCAATATGATGTTGCTCTCAGATATTAACTGCTTATGTTATATTGTTCCCATTTCCACATAAACGTATTGCTCATTGCCTGCTTACTTTGATTGTATTATTCTTTTATTACTGATTGAACAAAAAGCGCAGGGTAACACTGTTAACTCACCGGGTGCAGAGAGAGGAGGAGCAGGATCGAGCACAGGGTTCGCATTTTTGATATGGTATTTTAAATCAGATGTTTTAGTTGATTATCCCCATTGCTATATATATATCCACTTGTGCTGGTCTGTAGGTTCGCACAAGCACGTACACCATTGCTGTGGGTAACTGCGCGGAGAAAAGAAATGACATCAAGATCCCAGAGACAATACGAGAAATAGTTGCTGCTTAAAGGAACTGACAACTACCTACGGTAGACACACATCAATATTCGTAATATTGTCATCACTGCGTTAAATAAAAATACAAATAGGTATTTTGTTAAAATCTACTATCATTAATCAGTGCTTCTATGTTGTTCTACTAAGCACATGAACATGAACATTTTGGATCTTAAAAATAAAAGGATTTCCTTACACCTTGATCAGAACGATGCCATCCTGCCCTCCTGGTTGCGGAAATAATCTTCTCCAACTTGCGTTGGTGGAAAACTTTCCAAAGATGTCCCCAAGACCTTCGATTGACTCCGTCTATGGCAGTTAGCACTGAAGTATATCTTCAGGAGAGACCCTCGTGGACAGTTGGAAAAATAACCTGAATTTCAACAAAACATGCAGTCCAGAGCCACCTGTCACTGACTGAATTTCATGTCTCTGTCTTTGATAAAGGGCAAATATTTATTCGCCTTTGTAGCTTGCAGATTCAAGTCAGCTAAAATCGCTTTGCCAGTCACGTCTGTTTATTTTAACTTAAAGCACTCAACATCAAAAAAAAAAATACGAACATATAATTGTCTCTGCAAATTTGTATTTTGCAGAACAAAAGCAACTCTGTCCTCAGCGCTGAGGCACGGTTTTAAACGTCATTCCAGAAAGCCATTTCCTCGAGCACGCCGCACTCTCTCACGCTTGCTAATGCCCGCAGCCGGTGGGCAGATGCGCATATTTTCAGGGCATCCGAAGCTTCTTTGCTGTTCGAGATAGGACAGAGGGAAGCCTGTTTCGAGAACGAATTATAGATCTCCTTTTGAAGTGGTATCAAGGACTTGGGTGCCTATGAAGTCCTCGATGCCACGGTTTTCACGTTTTGTTTGGCAACGCATCTAGAGTATATTTTAACCCTTTGTGGCATTTGATTTGCATCATATGGTGGCTAAACCACGACTCAAGATAATGTATTTTGATATTTTTGACTTTGATTTGGCATTGAGCATTGTGGTACACAGATTTTTTCTTGCTTCATAATTAATGCTTATTTACAAACATAATAATTTAACTTTCATGCACGTGCACTGTCCAGTACATTGGTCTATTTAATAATATTTATTAGAGCTGTCGTTTTCATGCATTGTCTGGAAGTTCGGTAAAAAATGAGATTTGTAACCTTATGGCATTTCCAATAAATGTCAAGGATATGTGGTATATACATTCAATATTATACCCCCAGATTGCATTCACTTGGTTGGCTAATACTGTCCACTTGCTGTTTGAATACACAGGCCCATACGAATCGTGTTATATAGACTACACACTTCACCTAGTACATTAAATATTACTCCATCTCTGTCACTGTCGCTACCGACCGTACACAAGGTCAGTTACTCTCCAAAAAAGGCGACTACCGATTCTTCATTCCTCCAGACCTTAAAAGCCTATCACCCAACTCGGACCGCTGGTGGAAATAATGTCCGTGGGACATTAGCGCCACCATGTGGTTGCTCATCATCTTACGTTTTTGACTTAAATGTACAATTTAAAACAATGCTGGACTTCCAATAAACTGCCAATAAAGAAACGCAGAAAATACTCACATCAGCAGGACCCTTTCTTAAGTTCAGATTCGAGGTCCCCCCACCAAGAAAACAGTAAACTACCAAAAGCTTAATAAAGCATCAATTGCATAATGTATAACAAATCTGTGACAGACTTGTTTTGTTTTAGTCAACAATACATGTTGCTGTAAATGAAAAAGGGTTAGCTGTTTTCTTTTTATTTGCTCATTGCAAAACTATTCTTGCATATAATTCTTCTCCTTGTGAATTAAGAGCATTATGAATGGCATTAACAAGGAAACAAACAGTACTTCATCTCCCATAGAGTCTAAATAGAGCAACTGGAAAAAAAGTTAAATTGTGCCATTCTGCCATTCTTATCATTCAGTGAGAAATAGCACTTAAAATACCCAATGTTTCATTTAGCATTTTTGATTCAGTGTTTGCAATAAGTAGTAAAATGTCATTATTAAAAGACAATGTTCTATTACTGATAAAATTATTGCTGCTACTTTTTAATGATGAGCAAAACAGAAAATATGTAGCATAAGCATTGCTATGAATTTGAATGATATACAGCTACAATTAACTGGGGATGATTAAATCATAGTGTGATATTTAAGCAAGGAAATGTGATTTAGGCAGCATTTTACTCTTGGAAGACTGAATTTCAGGACATAAAACCAGCTTCACAAAATGCAAACCCATACTGTTTGCTGAATAGGTTACTTCATAAGACAGTATGGCCATTGGGCTGCTAGAGAACTAAATTACAGGCCTTACTGTAGAAATGGTCCTACATGCAAAAACACACCCTTAATTCAAAGTGAGACCTTAACTATTAACTCAATTGTTAACAACTGAAGTTCTGGTGCCATGAAAAATACCCATTTATAATGAATTACCAGCACATGGCTTTTATGAATATGTGACTTACTGTAAACACAAATTACACCAGAGCAGTTTTTAAACATTTTTATTTTAGGATTGCATTTTCCTCTGCTAAAGGGCAAACAGTGCTCTACTATAGTGGAATTTCCTCAATTCAACCAAAGAACAAACAACTTGCAAGAACGTTTACATCCCTTTAACCCACATTGGGACAATTTTGTGTACCTATACAATTACATTTTGAGGTTTATATCAATAACAATAATACTATAAATATGACAATAAACAATAAATTAAAACAGCAAAACAGAAATATATTATGCATTAGTTTTAATGTGCAACACACAGGTAAGACACAGGTGAACATATCACATACAATTAAATCAGCAATATGTAATTATGTCATTAATGTGCACAAATAGATCAAATTAAAGCAAAATTAGAATTCAATCACTGCGAACGTGTTTTTATTTTAGACAGTGCAGTGCAGTTACACATATTTTCTTAGTTTATTCCCAGACAGGCAGTCAAGCTCCTGGACCACCATACTTCTGTTTCCTTCCAGTCTGGCCAGCATGGCTTTGAAGCCCCCATTCCGCACACAAGGATAGAGATCTGGGGCGCCCTCAACAGGTGAAGGCTGGAAAGTCTCAACCCTCCTCCTGGCTGCAGACTTTTGGCTTTGCGTGCCTTTTGTGACTTCCTGTTGTGAGGGATTCTGGAGCTTATGCTTTTTGCTCCGTTTTTGAGACTCTGGGGCAACAGGTTCCCAACTGAAGTCCAGTTTTCTGCGGGCTCTGTCTAAGTCATCACTGCCACGGTCTTGGCCAATTAGAAGGATGGGCTCACTACAGATCTCAAGGGTAGAGGTGCTGAACTTTCCGTCCAACCGCATCTCCTCCTGCATCTCCTCCCCCTCCTCCATTTGCTCCACCTCGTGCGACCTCCTCTTCTTCTTCTTCCAGCTCCTGCTCCTGCATTGCCTGGCTCCTACTTTGACAGGCCCCAGATGGGAAATATCCTTATTTCTCATCTGTCTGGACTTCATGTTAGCCTGGGTTTGCTTTTTCCTGCACAGTGAAAGGTTTCTGCCACACACGCAAATGAGCACACACATTCACAAACACATGCGCACAAATTGTATTATTGTTCACACTTAAATCAACATTGCACTTCCATCCAGTACTCATGAACAGTGAAGTGTCAAATTCAAGTCCAACATGTGCATCCATGACCAATGCCTCCAGCTCCTTCCCTATTCCTAGTTATTAAGGTAAACATTTCTCACATGACTTACCTCTGCAGAAACACATGAGGTCTTGAGCACAAGGTCACAGGTTTTTGTTCTTCTCTATCCTCTACACTGCACAAAGCCATCTTCCTTAGTCGGGCAAGATTCGTCCACAACTTCCTATGATATAAAATAGTATCTTGGCACACAACAACAGCAAGAAAAAATGCTAGGTGGCTATCTAGCTCTACAAGGCAAATGCCAGCCACCTTCACAAGGCAAAAAACAGGAAGAAAGTTGTTGACCATACCAGGCTTATTTTCACTTCAGTATGGTTGCCAGTGCGAATAATGTTAATATTACTTCTGGTGGCACCCTCCATCATTGAGTCAACAAGTAAATTGTCATCCAACAAGCAAACAAACAATGTACAAACATTTTACAAAAAAAGGTAACACAAGTATCTATGTAAAGCAAATGACTAAAATCTGATATAGGCTTACCCTTTTGTGCTTGACAGGGATTTTGGTCTCCAGGCTTTCTTCAACACCCACTGGTCACATGACAATGACATTGGATCTGAAATCATTGAAATCACATCCACATGAACATCTCTATTGGTGCTTAATATGAAATGGCTTCTTAATTTTTGGTAAATGTACTATTAATGTCTAAATCCAGATTGGTGTTCAATGATATACAGGAAGGTTTATAGAAATTTTGATTGAGAGTGCTTACCATACTCAAGGCCTTTCTTCCAGCATTTGGCTTTTCTCATTTTTCTGAAGAGCTCAGCACAGGTCGCACAGGGTGACTGGAGAGTAAAGTCAGCTAGGAGAGTGGGACCTGACGCCGTTGATAAAGTGTCCACGCAGCCGTCTGCATCTCCACCGAATCCCCTGCCTTCCCAAGCCTTGTCATCTCCGACATCCAGAACGGAAATACCATACTGCTGATCCTGGAGCTCATGCTCACTGCGCTGGCACCCATTATTGTCACACATCCAAAGAGTGTCATCCTTTCCATCACTAGCCTCAAAGGGACTGATCATGACTCTACAATCATCACCATCATCATCATCTTCTTCTTCCTCCTGTGCCTCAAATCCAGTTCCCTCCTCACTGATCACAATGCTGTATTCGGAACCCCCACTTCCTTCAATGATCTCCCTCCAGCCCCTCTCCCTCTGTTGTCCCCGCCTTTCTATGCCTACATCAGTTCTGTCGTATATGTCCAAGTTATCGCCACGGCAACTCAAGGGCTGGGATGCTGTCTTCTGAGCGGAGATGGACTTCGTATGTGCCGATCTGATGCTCTGTGATCGGCTGTAATGACTGCGTCTCTCGTGCACACGAGCTTGGAAAGCCACGGACGAGCTAAATGTGTTATCGCTCTGGCGGTGACGGACTGACCTGGAGAGGGCCATGGCTGTCTGCGTCCAGCTGGAATTGTGTTTGATAATGGAACTGTACCTATTACAAATAGGAAGGCAACATGATAGCGCTACACAAAAAAACTTAACCGTTACTGTAGCAACACCATCTTATTAAAACAAGTGTAATCTACTGCAGCATAATTACCGTTTATCAAATATAGCAGGTACTACAGCATAGCTTACTGTAGCCAATAGTCTAACGATTACTAGCTAACAAATGTTAGCAACTAAATGTCACGTTACGAGTTACCACACTAAACTGAGGAAAACATTGTTTTGATTTCACTGAACTATGTTGGAAACCCATTACAGTAACATTGTTTTACCAAAATCAGCAATAACCTAACTAACATTAGATCTGAGGGGATGTTTTCTGTGAGAAAATCAAACTTCGCAAATGAGCAAGCTGCTAAGAGTTAAGGTACTGTAATGAAATACAATGAAGGCAATTAGTTTGGCACTGCTAACTATACCCGACACTTACAGCATTTCAAAACGCTCATCGTAGTCCATCAATCCATTCGATCCATTTAATGTCATTATCTTGTTTTGATATACTGTTTTCTGTTTATGTTGCCACCAAGTAAGAGATGCCGATTCCCTCTTTCTATTCAAACAAGGTACCGCGAGACACCGCGAGCAGGGTTTTTCTTCTCATTTTGGTTTCCTGTAAGTAAAGGCGGTCAAGGTTTTGCTGCCCCCCTCTGGATTGGAGGCGGGAGCAGGGTTGCCAGATATTGCGACAGAAAGAAGAAACTCAGGAAAATTTTACTAAGGAGTAGTCGTAAAGCAAAAATATTCGCTATACAGCGACACTTATGCGCTCGTAAACAATATTAACAACCAATTTACGACAACTTGGTCTAATCACGCAATCAAAAAATGAACTCCCTCATGTCCCAATTATCAGGCGGCTAACACATTCGACTTGTTCCACACTATCACTGTCTGTAGATAGAGGTGGGGCCTATTCCTGAAAATAAAGCTGCCTTGACATTAACCGCGGTGATTTGCATTTGTTTTGCATCTCAAAACCTTTACATGCATGGGATATGTGTGTTTTCTATTTTCTATTTCTAAAAAATTTCGTTTTATGGTGGAATAATGCAACTACATTGAAAAGTTCCAGCATCACCACAGCCGACAGATAATTTGATTTTTGCGTGATCAAATTCCTCTAGTAGTGCGATTATCCCGTGACTGTGTAACCTGTCTAATATTAAGTCAGTAATTGCTATTATGTTAAGAAACATAAGATAATTCTTGGACGGTGCAAAATTTCCACCTACTTTCAGAAGTCGTAAAAATTCCAACGTCAAGGCGGAAGCCGCAGTTACTACAAGGTTTAGTAAATTGGACGGGAATACTTAGGCCTAATTGGCCTCATTTGCAAAGTCTCCACCCTGTTTTAGCGCCTTCACCCCCAGGTATACATATGCATTTACAGATTTTACTATGTATCAAGAGGAAAGTGACATAGTCACCGCAAATCCCATATTAATACCGATTTTCACCAGAGACTGTTCAGTAGGCTAATTCGAACGTACATACCGAGACGTTTTAGTGGCTGCTTTTACGCCTGAAAAACAGTTGCAGTCCTTTAGTAAATCTGGCCCTCAGGCTATCAAAAGAAACCCAAATCAAGCAACTGCTACGTCTACCAATAACTTGGGTCTCCATGTGAATAGAGCTGATCTAAATGCAAAATAGCTTTTTGCTAAAAATGGGTTTTATCAAGGTGACAATCCTACCAAATGACTAAATGCACGTAAATTGTGTTTAAATGGTGTAAATCAAACAGTAACATGTCTTCTCTAAGTAATATTTTAGAATTATTTTGAATTTGATGACCTGATGAACAATTGTGTTTTACAATGGATCCCATGATGTCTATACAGCACACACTTTTGCTTGTTTTCACATGCTGGCAAAATATTTATTCAATGCAAAATAGACACTAAATTGCCTAACATGTACCTGCATCCCACTGCACAATGGTACAAGCCTTCCAGATCATCTTTGGTGGTTAAACTGTTTGACAGGTATGATTTTGCACCACAGAACACCATAGGTACAGGGCAAAATTCTTACAAATGTTAATTTCTAAGTGAGACAAACAACTACTTATGCACTTTGTGTCTTCATATTCTGTTGCCATATTTTGGATAAAATGGAACAACAGTTGCTTAACTGGTAACTCATTGGTAAATCATATGCATCTTCTTTGGTGTATCTGAGCTGTTAATTCATTTAGGTCACACAGTGGGAGATCTGAAGGGAGGAGCGAAGACACCAGAGTCTGCTGGGTTTGGTTACATGAGGTTTTTTTCCGGGGGGATGTTTGTCACATATACTTTAGTTTGTTGGTCCAGGCTGTGTTATGGTTGCATTGTTTAAAGTTTTATTTTTGAACAGTGTCAATTTGTGTTTATTTTGGTTATTTTACCCTTCTTCCCTTGAAAAAGGGTACAATCTGTCAACTGCATTCAGTTCCTTGTTTGTTTTTTGCTTCCACTCACCCACCAGCAACTACATGTGACTTCCTTATTGGAATTTCCATCTGAATAACACAGAAGATTGCAGCCTGAGTTGAGCTGGGTTCTGTGAACAAAACCATAGTTGCAGTACATCAGACTAGAGGCCTGGCAGCGCTGTTAATGCCTGAAGTTCTGTCAGCGGGTGGTCAATATGCTGGTCAGCCTCTTGGAGCCACTGTTATGCAAGGTCATGTACCGGCCCTTCGACGAGATTGCCTCTCGTTTCCTCCAGAGAGATGCGACAGTAGTGGAGATACTGAGCCACGCCTCCATTTGGCTGATGAGGTTTGACTAAACCTTTGAGTTCCCACGACCCCTCACGCCCAACATGGTGCTGGTGGGAGGCATTAACTGTGCTGTGCGGAATCCACTGCCACAGGTAAGAGTCATTCCCTGTCAGCTGATATCACTGCAAATTTTGGTAAAAGAAGAGGAGCTACTGAAAAATGTTAAGAGTCTGCAAGTCTGTATATTGATGATGCAATGCCATATATTTTATTTCTTTTGTTTGGAAAAATGGAAATATTTCAATCATCAGACCCTGGTTGCTTGAAAATGTAAAGTGACTAAATCAGATTAAACAAAGTCCAACAATGTTGGTCCTGATAAGGTTTAATAAATTAATCACCAGTATGTCTCAGCTAAAAAAAAATATTTTGAGATGCACACTTATATAATAAAGGGTTATGAAAGTATCTAGAATGTCATGAGAGGTTCATGGTGCTCTGGGAGGCTTTGGCATCAGGTAACGCATGTTCTTGACACTGCAGTAGGGAAGTGAATGTCAATTGGCTAAGAGGTTGTCTTAGTAATATCTTAGCAGTCACCTCAGAAAGTAGCCAAAGATGATTTTGGTGCACGCATACCCAAGGTCAATATCAATCATGACTTGATGTGTCTGAGTGGTCTTGACCCCAATTTAAAGCATTTTTCCTGAAGAGGGGTGCCATTCCAAATGACCTTGCTTCAATTCACAGAGCACCAAGTACTGACCTCATAATGTGAGAGCATTACGATGACAGCAGAGGTCGCTAGCTTCTCAGGCACCAGAACTAAACCAAAATTATCCAGGGGTTTCATTCATGATGATATTGTTCCTGTCCACACAGCACCCACTAGATGTGACGGTGTGAGGACATCAGATGTCATGACCTTCTCAGGCACCAGATCTAAACCAAAATGAGCTTTTATGGGATATTGTGGTATGGAAATCCTCAGGTTTAATCTACTGGACATCCGAAGTGTTGAGACTGCAAGGGATGTTTATAGTGCTTCATGTCACTTCCTGGGTTCGTTGCAGAAACACGTGTCTCCTTGGACCAATTTCAGAACCTGTGTATGTACTGTAGGCCATCAGTGCTTACCTTGGACCTTGCTGTGAACTCTTTGCTGAAGCAAACTTTCTAATATCGGGAGGTTTTTCACTACATGCCATATAGTTTAGTTTGTTGGTCCATGGTGTTATGTGGTTGCCTTCTTAATTTCTTTTTTTGAACAGTTTTGGTGTGTGTTTATTCTTGTTATTTTGCCCTTCATCTCCAGAAAATGGATAAAATAAAATAGCCATTGCCTGTATTCTGTAATGTTTAACCCCTTGTTTGTTTTCTTTCCTTCACGCCATCCAGCACTGTGGCCATACCTGCCACTGCATCAAAATGGTTAAAAGGTTGACACTCAATTGAACTTTGTTCCCAGATAGAAACAAATGAATGATTATCTAGAGAAATAGTACACTTTCCAACTCATGCATTTATTGCTCCCTTGTTACGAAAATCAGGACTAGCGTCATCCAAGCAGTCTGATGTGCGGAATAGAAGCCTGAATTCTGGATCGCAGCAGGGACTGCTAATCCTCGCAGGAATTTCCATCCTCATGACAAATGCTTGCAGCTTGAGTTGAGTTGGGTTCTGTGAACAAAACCATGGTTGCAGTACATCAGACTAGAGGCCTGGCAGCACTACCTTTGCTGCTCTCTCTCCTTCTTGGATCTTCCACAGTTGTGCATGCTGGGAAGTTACTGGTTGTTCCAATGGATGGAAGTCACTGGACTGTGACCAAAGCAGTGGCAGAGGAGCTGGGTCGGAGAGGGCATACAGTGGTGGTGGTGATCCCTCAGGTCAGCATGCGCCTGGGGCCTAGCAAACACTGCATCACCAAGACCTTCCCAGTGCCCTATGGCCAAGACCTTGTTGACCACCTTCAGGCCCAGCATGTAAGAAACCTGAACAGCACAGAGCCTTTTCTAGAGAGATTATTCAGCAAATTGAGCGGAATAGGAAACATCGTAAGCTTCCTGAAGACCACCAGTGAGAGCTTGTTGTTCAATGAGGAAATGTTGTCATACCTGAGGGAGCAGCAGTTTGACGCAGTGTTGACGGACCCTATGGTGCCTACTGGTGCAATCCTGGCAGAACATCTCTCGGTGCCTGCTGTGTTGTTGCTCCGTGGGATTCCTTGTGGCCTGGATCTCACAGCCACCGCATGCCCTAGCCCCCCGTCCTTCGTCCCCCGATACTTCACCCTGAACACAGACCGCATGATGTTCTGTCAGCGGGTGGTCAATATGCTGGTCAGCCTCTTGGAGCCACTGTTATGCAAGGTCATGTACGGCCCTTCGACGAGATTGCCTCTCGTTTCCTCAAGAGAGATGCGACAGTAGTGGAGATACTGAGCCACGCCTCCATTTGGCTGATGAGGTTTGACTTCACCTTTGAGTTCCCACGACCCCTCATGCCCAACATGGTGCTGGTGGGAGGCATTAACTGTGCTGTGCGGAATCCACTGCCACAGGTAAGAGTCATTCCCTGTCAGCTGATATCACTGGAACTTTTGCTAAAAAAAAAAGTGTAGCTACAGAGAATAATATTAGACATCTCCAATAATTCTGCGTTCTACTGATGCAATGTCATCTTACTTCTTTTATTTGCATGGATTAATAGAAATATTTTAATTAACTATGATTTTCATTACCCCCTGGTCGCTTGGAACATTTTTTTGCATGCAGATAAAATTAAATACATGGGAATGTGAAAAGAGTATTAGGACAATTTTTGTCCATTATAATGTTTGCTTAGAGCCTACCAGAAAGATTGGTTGTGCATGTGATTATCTTTCATAATAAGTGATTGCCAACTAGGTATCTGTACAGGCTTGGATATCTTGGATATAAGCAAATTTACCAAGATGATTCACCTGCTTTAAAGCCAGAGGAGGTTGTTAGGTAATGGTGATACTGATGAGTTAAACTGGCTTACCCACTATTTTCCCATGACAGAAAGGCTGAGCTAGGTCAATGGAAACTCCATCCTTAACTAGTAATATTGCTAATGGGAATCCCACCCATAGGATGCACAGCTGTACCACTGTTCTTGTGCTCGGTGTGCTGCCTGAAGGCTCCAGAATTTATAAAACCTGTGAGGGCATGTCACAGCAGAGAACACTTAGGAGGACATGAATGAAAACAAAAAATAGATTATAGTGACCTGGAGTAGAACCAAATTACATAAAAATGTGAAGCACATCACCTGAAATATGTACAAAACAAACAAAAGTTACACATGGTAGGTTAAATTCACCAATATGTCAACTAGCTCATCTTTTACAGTTGTACCTGTCCACACAGGCCTGAAGCAGACTTACTGTACAGGCCATTATTTTAGTTGGAGATCAAAGCATTTGGCACCACCTAGACAAGTAATCACAGATATATTTTACAAAACATTAAAACCCAAATGAAGTAAAAACAAATGTGGCTCATATGAAGGTTTAATTTACTAATCATCAGCATATTTCTGATGTGAAAAATGTTTTTCACATTAGAAATATTCCTACATGTCCCAACATGCTAAGGGTACAGAATCCAGAGAAATTTGTCACAAAGAGAGTCAGCAACGAGCCTTCCAGTGGCACACCCACTAAAATCACATACTCATGGTGCCCTGAGAAACTTTGGCATCAGGTGGCACATGATCTTGGCACTGTTGCTGTGGGAGGTGTATCTATATGGAAATGGCCAAGAGGTTCTGTAAGTAATATCTTACTCAGTCACCTCAGAAAGCAGTCAAAGGTGGTTTTGTACTCATTACCTTTGCAGGCAAGGTCAATATCAATCATTACTTCATGAGTCTGAGTGGTTTTGACCACATCTTAAAGCATTTTAAGGCATCACTCCAGATGATATTGTTCCAATCCACAGAGCACCAAGTAGTGCCCTAGCAGAAACATGTGTCGCCTTGGACCAATTTCAAAAACTGTGTTTGTATTGCAGATCATCAGTGCTTACCATTGAGCTTAAAATGCTGGCCAGTTTAGCAAAACGGCAAAATTGTGATTTTTCACATTGAAAAAATCAATGAAATTCTGGATTTTCAATGCCACTATCAATGATTGACAAATGATGATTTGACAAATAATCCACTATTGTCCTCAAGGCTAGCAAGCCTTATCACTGTCATCACTCTCACCTTCACCACAGTTGTCAGGATGCCTGCTAGTTTGTATACAACAACCTTTCCCACAGAACATAGCACACACCTCAGTTTTAAACTGCATGCATGTTTCAAACTCTCACCTACGATCCAGACTGGGTCCAGCCAGATCCTTTCCTTCTGATAGGGAGTGGGCTGGATGTGCACATTAACAAGCAGACAGTTAGTCTTCTTATCAAACTTGCAGGTATCACAAGGGCAAGAACTGTCAAACATTGCCAGCAAGTTCATGTGACCTCACCTCTTACCTGCTGACATTAATCCAGCTTTTCCAGTGCACTGTGCTCAGCCTTTAGAGCTATTCAAACAAAACCACTAAAAACACTTGATTATTTAGACATGTTGTAATGGCTTTCAGAAACTCAAAGCAGAGAATTCCATATTATTGGGTGAAATATTCTTCTGCAGCCTTCTGTATTTTCAGGGATTATCAGAGTCCTCTCGCCTTGGTCAATGTTTCAGACTCAATGTTTCATGGAAGAGTAACAAGGTGGAAACATTTGCTCACTAGACAAAACATTAATGCTCATTTTAAGTTTGCTAAAAAAAAAAAAAAAAAAAGCACCTGGATGATCCTTAAATTCTGGCTCAATGTGTTATGGACATAACTAAAAAACATTCTGGATGACATGGGTCCTGTTATGTCTGGTAAAAACTAGACACTGCTTTTTACAATAATAATCTCATACCAAGAGCCAAGCATGGTGGTGATAGTGTTAGAGCCAGGAGTGACTTGCCGTCATTCAGGGAACCATGATCTCAACAGGAGAATGTCAGGCCATCTGTCAGTGAAGCTGAAGCTGAACTGGTCATGCAGCAATGCAGTTTTCTGAACACACATGAGAAACATTAATTCAGATTTGGTTAAAGAAATGTAAAGGTTTGGAGTAGCCTGATGCAAATCCAAATCCCACTGACAATTTGTAGGAAATGAAATGAGCAGTCTTCAAGAAAACCTACAAATGTCGCCAAGTTAAAGCAATTCTATTAAACAATAGCTCCATACTGACTCAAAGGGAGCATTTCCCTTTTCACTCTGGAGCTTTAGGTGTCGTATATCTGTAATTATTTTAGGATTTAATTTCATGAAAGAGTGTGTTATTTTTTTTTAGCTTACATTCGCTTTTATATAATGTTTTATCAAAATTTAGAAAACATCCAAAAACCTTTGACAGCACTGTGCAAAATGGACTTTAAATGTTTCATGCTTGCTTTTCAGTAAATTATATTTTAACTTTCAGCAGAATGACACAGATGTTTAACCTCCATTTTATTCTTTGCTGTCTTGCATCTTTTTATGGTTTCTGCCTGAAAAATGTGAAGTGAGTGATGTAATTTCTGGATTTTTCACTAAGAGGCGCTGTTCAGCAAAAAATAATCCCATCTTTCTGACTCAAGTAAGATCTATGAGAGAAAACATTCGCTGGCATGACCACTGTTATAAGAGGTTTATTCAGCTTACCGTTCTTGCGTGAAATGTTTATTCGGATTTAAAATATATAATTGCA
This sequence comes from Albula goreensis, assembly GCA_022829145.1. Lineage (NCBI taxonomy): Eukaryota > Metazoa > Chordata > Actinopteri > Albuliformes > Albulidae > Albula > Albula goreensis. The sequence continues at coordinate 14,216,410 of CM040746.1, read as the reverse complement.
ATATTTATTTTCCAACTAATTCATAATCTGACAAATATTATCAAAAGGTTGAAGTTAAAAAGGTGAATGCTACTGTTATTCTCTTTCTAATGGCATTTTTAGAAGATAACAATAAAATCTGAACTGAAATATGTCACATTAAAAACAAAATGGCGAACAGAGGGCAATGGAATGTGTCTGAAAACGTTGTACGGTTTCAAAGGAAAACCAATAACCAGAAAGCAATTACAGTGGCAGCCAGCCTCCCTGGCAATACTTATGTACAATAGTACAGATCCACAGTCAGTCTTGTTTCTAAGTGCTGTAAATGATAAGGTAAAGGGCTGTAAAGGGAACCCTCTCTGAGGAGCACCCACATTAACCTCAAATTAATGTTCATCACAAGTGCAAAAACCTGATACCACAGCAACCATCAGACAGATACCATTTCCTTTTTCAGTGAGCACAACCTTGCTTGTGTTTGTGGGTGTGTTTTTCCAGCCCAACGGGTCCTTGTCATAATGCAGGCACTGATGATGAATGAAACAGTATCTGATAGTAAGAAGCTGTTGAGGCTGAATTATATTGAGCTATTAAATAGGATCTGAGGTGAAAATATGTTTAGATCAGTTATATTACAATAAACCAATGTAGTTTTACCATATGTTTAAACATAAAATACAGTTCAGTATCTGTGTTGTGTGTTTTGTGTTGATGTGTTCACGTGCAGAATAGCACCTCTGTATATTTTTAAGCAGGGGTGGGTAATTTTAGACCCATCTTAGACCCAATTCAGTACAACTTTACTGCAACATTGATAAAAAAAAAGTTCAACACATTGTACGAAGTAGGTTGTGCCAAGAGATGTATCTATTTTAAAATTCCAGCAAATTCCAGCAGCAACAGTCAGTTTGTGGTCCACTTGTAACCAAGAAGCAGCTGGTTACTCTAGTAACCTGCCAAATGGCCTCTGCAGGGACTTGTTACATACTTATTACAAAACAAGTCTTAAAGCTATGGTCCATTATATTCACTGAGAACATGTGAGAACATTAGCAAACAGCCACTTAAAAGGATCACACACTGATACTTTAAAACCACGGTGCAAAGGATAGTAACTTCACATCGCCAAGCTAGACATGCAAAGGCATTTTTTCAGCTACATCACCTAGGCCTTTTATATGCTGGAGGTTTGGTGAAATAAATCTCCATGTGAAACTTAATGCTGTGGAAAGCACTACTGTCTGTTTTTCTGTCGGGCCCATTGTGTGATGCTATCTCTCTCATGCATGGAAGTGTGGGTATTTGTTTTCCAAGAAGGCAGCCTTGTCACGCAATGGGCTTGTTTGATCAAGGGGAAGTACGTGTAAGGGGGAGGAGAGTGGGAGGAGCTAAAGTGAGAAAGGGGCCAAAGACAGCACGAAACATGAGGTAATTCCACCTCAGCAGTCAGCATGACTTGCAGAGGTGGAAAGTTTATTGCATATCATAAATCAATATGGTCAAACCCCCCAGAGTCCTTCAGAATGGAGGGGGACTTTGAAGTCAGCAAGGAACAAAGTGCACAGGTTTTGCAATCACTATGAAAAAAAATAATCCAGTGTTACAGAAATGTTTAAAATGCAGCAAAGACATTTGCATTAAAAGATGGACACCCTACGATATTTACATGCTGCAATCTATCATAAGATATCTTTTGTGCAAAAAATGTAAAAGATGTTTCATAACATAAAGCAAAAATGACAAATCACTGCATAGGACAGAATACAAACAATGATTTTCCTGTATTTAATTTTTTTCCAAAGTTTTGATATGGATCACAATGAATGACTGGCTAAATGAATATACGAGGAGTATATTTTGGTGTGTATTTTGTATATTTTTGGACCAGGGGTTATTTTCCTACACTGAAGTTTTTCATTTCCTGAAAAAAGCGAGAAAATGCATTTCTTTTTTGGCTAAGAGGAATGCTTTACTGTGAGTCAGGGTTTAAATAAACATATTATTTCTGTGTCTACAGTGAAGTAAAACCCCTCATAACTTCTTAACTTGTCTACAAATCTGTGTGAGGCTCTCTGCTGTGAATTGAGGTATAAATCAGCACTGAGCTCTGTCTCTAAACGCTGGTTTGTATTCATGAGTTCAAGAGTGGATTCACAAAATTAGTGCTGTAGGCTATAAAGTGTGTCTTAGGTTAAATAATAGCTTATCCCTCCAAGCACACAAAGCTAGGCACAGAGGCCACACACACTCACACACACACATGCGCGCACGCACACACACGCCACACGTGCACGAAAGTACAGCCCCTACTCTGACAAGCTCTCTGCCAGATCCCTACAATGCGCCGCTCACTGCACTGAGAGACATGATCAGGGAGGGCTGGCTTTCCGCTCTGGGGCTGCTGGTCTGGCTGTGCCTCGGCTCCTTGGGGCCCGCACAGGGGGGCAAGGTCCTGGTGATGCCTGTGGACGGCAGCCACTGGCTTAGCATGCAGATCCTGGTCAAAGAGCTGTCCCAGAGGGGCCATGACATGGTGGTCCTGGTCCCTGAGACCAGCATCCTCATCAAGGGCTCAGACTACTACCGGACCCAGACCTTCCACGTGCCTTACAGCAAGGATGCCCTGGACCAGAACGTGGCTGCGCTGAAGGACAGCGTGTTCCTGGAGCCCCCCGGAGTGACTGATGTCCTGGTGAATGTGCAGCGGCTGATGAGCTTCACCAGCATGCAGGTGAAGGGTTGCGAGGGGCTGCTGTACGACCAGCAGCTCATGCAGCAACTGCGGGAAGAGGGCTTCGAGCTCATGCTGACAGACCCCTTCCTGCCTTGCGGCTCCATCATCGCGGAAACCTTCTCACTACCTGCCATATACTTCCTGCGAGGCATCCCTTGTGGGCTGGACCTGAAGGCCGGCCAGTGCCCTTCTCCCCCATCCTTCGTCCCGCGTTTCTTCACGGGCAACACTGACCATATGGACTTCTTCCAGCGTGTAAAAAACATGCTGGCGACTGTCTTGGAGGAATACTTATGTCACAAGATCTTTGCCAGTTTTGATGAGCTGGTCAGCAGGTACCTGGGGAGGGACATCACATACAAGGAACTCATTGGCAATGGAGCCATCTGGCTCTTGCGGTATGACTTCACCTTTGAGTACCCCAGACCCATAATGCCTAACATGGTTCACATTGGGGGCATTAACTGTGCCAAGAGGAGCCCCCTGCCAGAGGTGAGTCTTTTGGTAGGAATAAGACTTCTTATGATGCCTGGATGAGTCCAGCTGCAGCAATATTATCTTTAGTCTTTATACAAAATTTAACACTAGTTTTAGCATGCTGTGTATAGCCTTGCATTGAAGAATTCATACCTTGCAGTATATTTAGATGAATTTCTATATGCTATACAACACATGTTTATGTCCCATGCTGGAATAGTCAAGACACTCCCTGCCCATATTTTTACAAGTGTTTTGCAAACATTTGTCAAGCCTTGTGTGAAAAGTCTACAGAGGGTATACTTCAGCTGACTCATTTACATGGAAATTAAACTGTAGAAATATTCTTTAGTCATTGGAATGTGGTCGCTTTCACTCTGGATAGTTTATTGGGTCATGTCCCCGAGAATGCCTGAGTTTCAGGTGGCTGTTTATTGTTTAGTGTGATAAACAGTGTGTTGAAGTGCCAAGGTTGTGTCCTGACAGGCACTCTGTTTTCGTTTACGCACAGCGGGTTTGGGAGTCCGATCCGTCCCCCCCCTACCCACCGGGGGGGAATTGCCTGAAGCCCAACTGTGTTTATACTCTCTTTAACATTCCCAGATTCACTTCCTCTCTTGGGATGCATGAGGGAAGCGGTCTGTCGGGGGCACAGATTGTGTTTTTTAGACTTTCAGTCTGCACATGGATCAGAGAACAGCATGTGCTATTCCTGTTTCCTCTATCACAGCTAAAGTCAGCAGAAGTACTGTGCAAACACTGATAAAGTCATGCCAAGTTATGCAAGGAATTACAGATTACACACATATGCACACAGATTTTAAAGTGATCAGTTAGGGATTTAAAAAAAAATAATAAAAAGTAATTTCAAGGTTCCCACAAATTTAAGACCATTAATTATAGAATAGGTCTGTGAACTCTGCACTCATGTGTGCGCTTTGAGAGAGTCAGTACGAAAGTGCTTCATGACAGTATTTATCTATGTGGTTATTTCGCTGTGTAGAACAGAAACAAAAGCATTGCAAAGCTGCAGAACAAGAGCAATTGGCATGCAATTCTGCAGCTCACACCTCCCAGCCTCCTCTCACGGGCTGCTTCAATAATACACACTCTGAACAGCTGTAACCCGAGCTCGGAAAAGCAGACTTTCACTGTTGGATCCTGGCCACTGTAATTTCAGAGAGGAACCAAGGGGTCGTATTGTATTTTCAGTTGTAAATATCCTTAGGTGGGGAGAGGGGTTTTTATGTTGCCTTTATCTAGTCTGTAACTAACGGTTGGAGCTCCTGCTCTTGTTTTCTCTGAGGGCCCAGTTAGTTTCACATGATAAATGTTTTACTTTTGAAATGCCTGCACAGAGCAGCTGTGAGCCATCAACTTTAAACTAAAAAATACATACCTTTGAAACAGACTCTGAAACTGTTATTATGTCAAGCTTCCTATTCCATTTCTGTCAAGTTGTCCAATGAGAAGATGGGTATGTGAATAAATAAATACATATGCATTTCCTTTTTTAAAATATAAATCTTACATGTTAAAAACGTAACATTGCCTTACAATGCCATATTGGATCTCCAGTTTTAAGCCATTGTTGCTGTACATCTGTTAATTGTTCATTCTAAGCCCACACTGAAGGATTTAATATAATGGCTGTGGAATGTGCAGCCTCCACCCACTGTCAGTGGCACCATACTCCCCCACTGAACATCTGACAGTTAACTGATGATTACATTCATTTACTATGAATAGTTTCTCTATTGTTTGGTTCCTTTTTTTCAGGAGACTCTTGCCTGGCTTTTGTTGGGTTCAGTGTATACCTTCCCAGTTTAAAAAAACGTTAGGGTTTTCTGACTTTTTGATTCTGGAAAACATACCTTTTTCCTGCACCACATCTTCTGTGCATTATAACACTGCAATGAGAAACTGAACTTTAATACACACATTATTAATCATTGATTGATTGATTGATTGAATTATTATAGATTACTAGCCAACAGTGTCTGCCCTTCTTCTCCCCTGCAGGACCTGGAGAAATTTGTGGAAGGGTCAGGGGAACATGGGTTTGTGGTGTTCACTTTGGGGTCAATGGTGGCGCAGATACCACCAGAAAAGGCAAATGAGTTCTTTGAGGCCTTCAGACAGATCCCTCAAAGGGTAAGTGAAACTTCTACCTGTCTCATCATCCCTGGGACCTATTGCAACAATAGTAGCATAAAGGTATTCCTAAATTAATAACAAACAATAGAGCTTGCAACACTTCACTTGTGAGCACACCCTTATTGTAGACAACAGACACAAATAGGGATCAAGAATTGTTTATTACACGCAAAAGTGTTATGTATCGAGGGAACATTATTGTTGCCAGCTTTATTATTTTTGTTTACTTTGGACACCTCTGCTCAGCACCTCAGCTAATTAGGATGTGTGTGTAACACACAAGCTTTATTTTTATAAAGCATTTCCTCTCCATAATCAGACCTGCTACTCAAAGAATAAGAGACAAAATACACAGCAAAAAAACTCCATTCCTTTGTTTGTAGTATCTCTCAGTGTTGTTATAAATGCGTGTGATGCAATTTGAGGGCTGCAAAGTGGCTTTCTAAAAAGAGGACCTTTAGCACACATGTGGTTCTCATTAAAGTCCTTTGGTGAACCCTGGGGCAGAATCTTAAAGGGCAATGCTGCTATAAAACCTTATGAAGCAACTTTTTAGCGATTCATCCATGTTTATTCAGAACCCAGAGTTGCAGAGTTGCATCACTGATAGGGATAATTACTTATCAAGCAATTTGTCTATCAACAGTGCTATAAAAATGGAGAATGCTAGTATTTTTCTGTGACACAGGAGAATTCAAACCTAGCCTATTGTGAAATGGCTTTGTCTGTGCTTTGTTATTGTCTAAACTGCCATGGTTAAATCATAAACAGTTTTTTTGTCATAGGTTGTATGGAGGTACACTGGAGCTGTTCCTGATAACCCTCCAAAGAATGTCAAGCTAATGAAATGGCTGCCTCAGAATGATCTTTTAGGTTTGTTTATATTATTGCCCCAGTATTTCACCCAGGTTTTCTCCCTGTATCACACCCAGAAATGTATCAGTTGGACTGAAATCCAATATAGCCACAACAACATAAAATCTCACTGAAAAATATTAAATTATGCTGGAGTATACATGTATTGTCAGCTTATGGTACCATTGCTACAGTGTGTGCCTTAGAATTTGATTGTGTTCTTCACTGAATGTACAAGTGACAGAAGTGAAAGTAGGTGAAAGAAGCTCAGCTGGTTCTTGGTTTGTTCACTTTGTGTTTCCATCTGTCCACAGGACATCCCAAAGCCAAGGCCTTCATCACTCACGGAGGAACTCATGGTATCTATGAGGGAATCTGCAATGGCGTTCCCATGGTGATGCTGCCTTTATTTGGCGACCAGAGTGACAATGTGGAGCGCATGGTATATCGTGGAGTGGCCGAGTCCCTCGCTGTATTCGACGTTACCTCAGACAAACTGCTGACCGCGCTCAACAAGGTCATCAATGATAAAAGGTCAGAGTTCATTATTTATTTACTGAACCAATGAGATTGGATTGTTAATAAGAGATTCAGGTTTCAATTTACGTACGTCATACTGGGTATGCATAGCATTATGGGATCAAAACCTGAGAAGGTAAAAAGGCTTTACCAAAAAATGGAGAAGCAAGAGAGAGACAGAGCTCATTGCTTCTGGTATTTTTAGAGGTTGAGGTGGAAAACACTGTTCCTGTAAATGGTCAGAGGTATATATATATATATAGAGGTGAATAGACGTTTCCCAGCACTGACTCTTCAGGCAAGTGGAATTCACTCTAGTAAAACTCCATGCTCAGTCATTTTAGTTTTTCTATTATTCTTATTCAGTAGTCTTCCAGTAATGTATGATGCAGAAGAGCATGAAGTGCTTCAATGACATAAACCGGTAAATAATGTACACAGCAACAAGGGTTAGTTTGAGCCTTCATAAACTGATGGACAACATGCAGGAGGAACAATGAGGCAGACTTACACTGGGTATAAAAATAATAATTTCACTTTTTATACCCAAATGTATATTTCTGTACAATGTTAAATTAAAGCAATATGGTGAAGTAGTGCACTAAGTAGGTGCTGTATCTCGGTCCTTCAGTTACAAAGAGAAGATGATGAAGCTCTCAGCAGTGCATAAGGACCGGCCCATTGAGCCGCTGGACCTGGCGGTGTTCTGGACAGAGTTCGTCATGAGGCACAAAGGGGCAGACCACCTCCGTCCAGCTGCCCATGAGCTCAACTGGATCCAGTACCACAGCCTGGATGTCATTGGTTTCCTGCTCACTGTCATGGTGACAGTCATCGTGGTGACGCTTAAATGTTGTGCATTCTGTTGTCGGAAATGCTGTAGGAGAAAGACTCTGAAGAAGAAGGAGGAGTAAAAGTACTGTAACATACAAGCCAAAAATGGTGTTGCTGAGAGTGGGGGTGAAGGCTAGTGTTCAAACTGAAGGCTGTTTCAATCTTTTGGGGAATGTAATTGTTTTGTTTTCTTCTATATGACTTGTTGTACAGTCATGTATTGTTATGCAATTGACTGACCTCATATATGGTGTGGAATTGGTCCTTCAAACTCACCCAGTCAGTGAGTTCAGCATTTATTTTAAGCAGTTAATGGAGTTGGACACTATTAAGTTGGATTTTCATGTAAACTGAATCAACCGATCAAATGAATAGCTATGTGATTCAGTAGGTCTCTGTCTCTGATAAAATTTTTCTCAATTTTATAAATGAATCATTTACTACTGCCAAACACATTGGAGCATTGTTCTTTAGGACATATTTTGTTGTTCAAATATTAAAAAATGAGGAAAATTAGATCATTTGAATGCAATACTCTTCCTTTGTCATACAGGAATACTGAAAGCATTTAATTATAGGGGAATTGGAGACAGACATTGATTTGACAATGCAAATGCTTGGGTCGATCATAACCTTACAGAGTAGCATAAGCAATTGGGAAGATGTGTCCAGATTAACCTTATTTTTTATTTTTTTAATTTGAGGTATATTGCAAGCAGGGTACAAGATAACACAATTGTGAAATAGGATGATTATTCTACACTTGAGTAACCTATAGGTGTCACTGCATGATGGGCACTTCCACCCCTTAAAAAAACTCTGAGTTTGCTCCAGGCAAACAACTTATTCTATACTCAGGATAACAGACGTATTTCTCTCAGGGGGAGATGGACACACAGAGAAGTCCCGACGTGCTGTGTGTGTGAATTTCTGTGTTGCATAGCTGAATATGAATCATTCCAGAAATACGGTCTTATGATTACATTTATAAGATCATATATGAATATCATATAAATGTAATGCCAGGTGTTTATCTAAGTGAAGAACAGTAAAAATAGAGCATTCTCGATATCAGGTTATTTTGACAATAAATTAGAATCCAGTTGTTCTAAGGTTTTGATATATTTACACTTCTATATATATGTGTGTGAATTACAGGTTCATTATGACTGTCTTTCACTGCAACTATTAGGAACTGTTGCACTCACTCATTTTTGCCTCTGAATAGTGTGTGTTACCTACTGAAACCATTACTGTACCTTTAAATATGATTCCAATTGGATGTAGAAAAATTCAAACCACATCCAAGGTGCCTGGCCAAGGGATCCACATCCATAATCATGAAATGTGAAACCAATCAGATTTGTCTGGAATACAATAAAAATATATATGAAACAACAGGTGTGAATGGAAGAATGAAATTCAGATGAACTATGAACATGAACATGTGCAAATACTCTTTACTGATTTACTGAAGAGAAAACACATTGTTCAGCTGAGCTTTGCCAGACTAGACAGACTCCGGGTTCATATCAAAAGTTTGCTGAAGGTGGGCAGTGTTTCCATGTGCTAAGATATCCAATCACCCATTGCTCAGGGTTCAGTAAGAGGAGATTTGATTGGATAGATTCAGAAGAGAGACATGCTGGGGATTAACCCTCAGTAACAATGCCACCCTTAGTCAGCAAGTGGTCACAATCCATCAATAATTAATAATTAATTTGAAGAATTACAATAATCCATAATAAAACATTTATATGTTAAAAATGTCTCATCACAAACTACCTCAGACCAAAATCATTCTGATATTTTCTGATAGAAATGATCACATTGCTTGAAATGTATACTTAAGCAGGAGTAAAGAATATATAAGATATTGTTAAGATGCAGGAGAAGTAACTTGCTTGTGCTATGGAATTTAATGTATATGGCCCTTTTTTGGAATATTTACTGCTGTCTCTTGGTTGTGTTTTTGCTGTTTGTCCACAGAGTCATTAAGCAAGGGTTCAAGTTGAATTTCAGTGCTATTTTTCTAAAATGGAAAGCAGTCATGATCTCCCTGCCATTGTCAGTGAAATAATTATTGGAATAATGCTTGGGTTCTACTAAATACGTTTCCAAAACCAGTTCAGGCTGTAATGACATTATACTCCATGACCCCTTGTGAGGATTGAGTTCCTTAAACTGGTCGTCAAGGTGATCTGAGACCCACTTTGCATGCTGGAGGTGCACACAGTTAAAGCCAGTCCCACAACATAATATTCAGTAGTGTGGATTAGAACTGCCAGCTTGTGGAATGCATTGTCATTTAAAAGACAACCTACTGAATGTCAAAAAACATTAAGAATTGTAAAAATATTGGATATTCTTAAGGTCATTTGTTCAGTCAGCTGTTATTGGTCCCCAAGCTGTTGATCAGAGGTCCAGACCTAAGCCTTTAAGGTCATTAATGTTGTTAAATGAACAAAGGAATGCTTTATAAAACGCACTGCACTTCTTGAATATGAACATTTGTCCCTATCTTTTTTGTCAATGTGCGCCCTCTGTTGGTGAGTAGCAGAATGACTGATCTTGTGGCGGAGTCAGTTTTATGTGCATCGGAACACTGGTTGAGGGAGGGCCAGGTGATGGGGCCCTCCTCTGAAAGTAGGCCTGAAGTGGAGTGACCCTGAATTTCCAGTTCAGGTGCCAAAAACAGTGCTGCTCTGTGAATCATGCAAGAAAATAGTACAGTCCATTTACCTGTGTACCTTTCCTTCGTCTAGTTTGCTCTTCCCCTGTACCAGGCCAGCTCACTGGAGCTCTTCATGCCCGAATGCCCACCCCAGTGCAGCTCAGGGACACAATCACCAGGGCAACCAAATTCTCCAAGAACCCTATGTAGAGGGGTCACATGATGTTCATTCTCTAATGAAGCACCAGCAGCACAGAGCACACCACACCATGCCTGTTGAAGAATGGGTGTAGAGTGTTCATATGTTAAACATATAACAATGCCTAAATGTCCAGGAATGAATTTGAACCTTGGCAGTTTACCCTGTCTATTTTAATACCATAATGTGTGCAGGTGCAGAGAAGACCAGAGCGCAGACTCCATTGTCTCTTTAAAATAGGAACAAAAACCCAAAACCTTGACTTTCATGAGCTCTTTCAAAGAACACTCAACATTCAGTCCATCCATTCCCTTCCACTCTTCAGAGACCTTTCTGTAGAAGTAAACATGAAAGAAAAAACAGCCTGGACACATGAGGAGCTGGAAAAATCACTTCTGTTGTTATCTGAGAACACCATTGCACTGTGAAAATGATCTCAACATGCAGATTCCTGTCCCCAAACAACAATGATATATCAAAAAATGAGATAAACCAATAAACAGATGAATTTCTGTTTTTTATCTAAATCATCTGGAAACTATTATAATTTTTGGAACAAAAAGATACATTTATGCCTCAAAATGCCAAATCAAACCATAAGGGAAGTGTAAAATAAAAGCTGTGAATGGACAAATGGGATAATTAGTATGTGTGCTTCTTAATGAAAGAGACGTGATACACACACACCCAAAGGAGCGATATATCAGTTAGACCTTGGCAATACCCTAATATTGAAATGTTGATACATATTGCAAAATACAGGCAAAATAAATACAAGTTAACACAAATCACAACATAAGTGTCATTACCTTACACTGTTTAATGGAACATTTTTTGCTGTACAAAAAAAATGACATTTTCAAGTTCTAAATACTATTTTGGAATATCTTTCGAATGACAAGGGGCAACAAAAATGAGATCATGGCATCATTACCCTTCATGTTTCCCACAACTACAATAACTTAACTGTACCAAGCTTATAGAACCCATCTAGCTGCCTGGAATAATAAAACTATTAGTACGCTATCAATTGCTAGCTACTGTCAATGTTCACATTAACTGTGATGCTAAAAAACACTAAACCATAGAATAATATTGATTTTTAAGATTATCTATTGTTGCTGCAACAAGTGGTTAATTTGCTAGATATATCTGTTAGCAAGATACATAGATCTAAACTTGAAATATATGTAACAAATATCTTTGTGCCTATCAGATTGCAACAATGTTTGCCTCCAGCAAAGTGCTGCAGGTAGGGGAATATCACTGCATTATGCCAGCTTGCTAGCTAGCTAACTAGATTTTTTTACCAGCTCTGAGAAGCTGTTCAAAATTACTTTCCTGACATAGCACTCTTACAGTACACCAGTGATAACGTTTGAAATGTGAAAAGAAATAGGGGATAAATTCACATTGAAGAAATTGTATTCCTACCAAAACCAAATGTTGTATTATTTTGTCAAATTATTGAAATATTTCATTTTAGACATTAAAAAAAAGTTTTCTGGGTCGCCATTAGGGGAAACATCACGCAAGCTACAGGACACTATGACAAACGCCTTTTGAGTCACTGTTGTACGGGATGTTCACAAATTTAGCATATTGCCATAATACACCAAGACATTAATTGTGTTCAATTTTTTTTTCAGTGCTGTTTTGTCAAGTGTTATGAATTGCATGCTAATGCTCTACACGAAAAAAAGAATAATAATGATTATTATTATTGTTGTTGTTGTAAAATCACAGAATGGGGTAAGTGCAATGCAAATGCAAGTGCAAATCCAAAATACAGTTCTTATACTGTCTGGTTCTAATTTCCTTATAACATAGTACCCTGTGAATGATAGGGAGACACAAATATACATACTTCCACATAGTACGCTAATTGAATTTTCAATAAAACAGCTTATTACTGGTGTTGGCCATTAACAGAAGATGGCAGCTAATACCTAATGTCTAAACTGATATTCAACAGCTGATAAGTACAATGCTGTTCTGTCAAGGTGCTCTAAGACAAAATATGTAATACACTTTGATTCTGAATATAAAACAAAAAAGGAGAATTGTATGGAATAACTACAGGTACAGTACATAGAAACATATTTTTCAATAAAATTCCTCGTTCAGCTTTTCCTTATCAAGCACAATAGTTAGTTTCTAGCTTATTTTCCCCACATACGTTCCAGTAAGTGCTTTTTTATACCAAGGTGCTTACTTAACTGCACAGTACATATATACAGTACATGCATAACCTAGTTCAATTTTTCATTAATCCATTCAGATCTTAATTTTAACTTCTAAGACCTTGTTAAGACATTTGGTTGATATTCTGGTTGATATTCTGATTAAATATATTTCCTTGAAATATTTTTCCTATAGCCACTATACATTTAAAATATTCATATGCTTCTCTGACATACATTGAAAAATAAATTTTTACAAAAATTGACCCATGGCAAAGAAGCTCTTTTCTTGTTTCCTGTAAGTCATGTATGGGTACAGGGTTTAGAGGACGTTCCTATCCATACCTTTAGTAGAAAATTACTCTAATGTCTGTACTCAGAGCACAGACACTAGGGCTAATGTGAAACACCAACAAATCAGAGACATTCAATTGTATTTCCTCCTCCAGACAAGGCTAAATTGAAAGCAGAATTCCATATCTATTGGATTCAGGCTGTGGAGCCAGGTCAAGAAGGACATATTTTTCAATCAAATAAGTAATCTGCCTTTGGTGAGCTGCTTAATCAAAGGATTATGCAGTGAGTGACCCCTTTGCCTTTTAGGAACTGTAGCTCAATACAGAAACTTTCATTTCTATCACACACCTCTAGACTGCAAATGGATAATGCAACTCAATGGAGCCAAATTCATTTTATAGCTCCTTTAAATAAATCTTGAATTGAAAGTTTTCCAGTATAGGCTTTATAATCAAATCATGTGGGCTGTATCTGCCAATATTTTAGCGGTCGGATAGGTTTACCTTACAAGGTAATGAAAATGATTGTTCCTGTTTTGCTTTAACGTTGCTGCTCAGTAAATAACATTTTAATTCAGGGTTTTGTTATCTCATAAATCCATATAGTGTGAGGAAAGTGCATTGTCTGCATTGAGGAGAAAATATTCTGATTCCAATTCTGTAAATCCAAATAGTTCCGCAGAGTCAAGGAGGTGTAAATATATGAACATGTGCATTTCAAGAGAGCCTGCTTTAAGTCGATGGAGTTATCCCGCTAAGAATGTGGAGCATGCAAACAAGGCTAGCCTTGGCTCACAAACGGTGTCCCTGTGCTCTCGTTTTCCACAGCTCCTACATTAGTAGAAAGAAAAGGTTTTTTTACAAAAAGGATTTGATTGCACCTAAAATCAGCACTGAACTCCAGTGCTAATGATGTTAGAAATAACATTTTTCATGAAACCCTATATGTCCTTTACATTGAACATATTTTCACTATTTATAAACTGGTCTCATATTGTATCACTTGCACTTGCCCACTTGTACCAAACAGCTACCAACATATCTATACCATCCACAAAGATTGGCCAACACACTGCACCAGGTTTCTCCCAGATTGTTCAGAATTGCTTGTAAAGTAACAGGTGCATACTGTTAGTTTACTGTGAGTTACAGTGAGTATGTAATCAGTCCTGGTTCCCTTTGCCACTATTGGCTTTGGCCCTGGTTTTGGACCGAGTGTTAACTTCTGACTTAGGCGGCTGGGAGGATGTTGATGGGGGGCAGGGTGAAGTGGACGGGTGAGGTGGCAGAAAGGGCTTTAGGTCTTCCACAGCTGCCTCTTCCTGCTCCTCCTCCCCCTCCTCTTCTTCTTTGGGTTCTGCCTCCTGATCACTGTTCTGCCTCTGGTGCTTTCGGCAGTGTCTCTCGAAGGAGGCCATCTTGGCATAGGTCTTGTTGCAGACCATGCAGTGGTAAGGCCGCTCCCCACCGTGCATGCGCATGTGAACCTGCAGGTAGGAGGAGCGGGCGAAGGAGCGGTAGCACACGCCACACCGGAAGGGTTCACTGCCCTTGTGCGTCTTCTCGTGCTGCTTCAGTGACGACGCCGACTTGAAGGTCTTGCTGCAGCGGTCGCAGCAGAACCGACGCTCACCGGACTCCAGCGCCTGGTGGGACAGCAGGTGGGCAGAGGAGCGGAAGGCCTTGCCACACTTGTCACACTTGAAAGGACGCTCGCCCGTGTGAAGGCGGTGGTGCATGATAAGCCCAGCCTTCTGGGTGAAGGCCTTGTCACACTGGGTGCACTTGAAAGGCTTCTCGCCCGTGTGGAGCCGCCGGTGGGTCTTGAGGTGCGAGGCACGGCCGAAGCTCTTCCCGCATTCGGGGCACTTGAAGGGCTTCTCTCCCGTGTGGATGGCCTTGTGGCGCACCAGGTGGGAGGACTGCAGGAAGAGCTTGCCGCAGACGCTGCACTTGTACTTCCTCTCGCCGGTGTGAGAGCGCAGGTGCAGGGCAAGGTGGGAGGAGGAGATGAATGTCTTGGTGCAGAGTGGACAGTTGTGCGGCCGCTCTCCAGTGTGTATTCGCTTGTGCAACACCAGGCCGGAGGAGAGGGCGAAGCACTTCTCACACGAGGGGCACTTGTACGGCTTCTCGCCCGTGTGCACACGCTGGTGCTTGGTGAGAGCGGAGGTCTGGGCGAAGGTCTTATCGCATAGGTCACACGGATAGGGCCGCTCCGTGTTGTGGGACATCTCATGCAACTCCAGCTCCGGGAGCTGGATGAAGGAGCGCCCACACTCTGAACACTTGTAAGGCTTGTTAATAAGCACTGCCTGGCCGCCTTCCTCACCAGTCACGAGTGCAGCGCCCTCTACAGGCATGGAGTCCAGCAGAGAGCTGTAGGGTACCATGGTGGGAGAGGAGTGACTGCTGTTCTCCATGGCTCAGCCAAAAGTGACTCAAGAGTCACTCAGGTACTCTCTCACTCCTGGAAGGAACAAAACAAGAGAGAAAGAAACACATGGATTTCAGTGCATGTTAAAAATCATGAGTTGTAATAGTTAAATCAAACTGAAACCATTTAACAAGACATTGAAATCATTTTTAAGATTTATATTTACTTTTATTTGCACCAACCTCACACCACAGGCTTGCTTACCAAACCAGAGTCCACAAATACAGTCATCAAGTTAAGCTGTGACATACTGATAACAATCTGTTGCAACAAAATGCTGCAAGTATTGAGAAAAAGGAGCTATAAATAATTAATCTTTTCAGTACACCTTTCTTTTACAATTTCTTATGCCTGACTAAACTGATGAAATAAGCATTCCATGATAATTATAGACTTTAATAGGGTAACACAATAGAAACAATAAAAAATACTAACATTAGTCTTTTAAATCACTGCATACTTGAAAAGAAATAGCAGTGATTAACATTTAAGATGTTTGCCATTTGTTAGCAAAAGGCAGGGTTTCACAAGGTCATTTGAGTCTGAGCTCAGCTCAAGGTAGCTGCCCATCTCATTTTCCTATTCACTATTTCCTTATGCACTGTAGTGAATGCTGGCCTCCCTTACTGCAAACTGCCTGCTGAAATCTAACAAGTAGTTCACTTATTACTTGCATTTTTTGATTATGTCATCCAGACATAATTTTGTTACTCTACTTTTGTTATATATATATGAAGAATCTTGTTATAAAATCTATCAATATTGTGGTGGGTGAGCTGCTCAAGTTTTGCTGAAGAGATTTATCTTTGCATGTGGTGTTTCTGTATGTCAATCACAAAAAGCCTGTTTCTTTTTGGGTGTCAGAATAGAAATCTGTTTAGTAACGGGGAAACATTTTGACCCATAGGGAGTTTTAAAATAATGCCAAACTACGACTGAAACTAAAACAGTTTCAGCCTTTAATTTTTCCATTGATGACTTGATGTGTTAAAACATGCAGTATTCAAATCATGTTCGTATACTGCCGTTACATGCAAATTCAAATGGAAGTACAAACTACAAACCAAGCAGACACCTGAGATCATCAGAGAAAAACTTACTAATAGTGCCTAGAGTTAAAACGCCTAGAGTTAAAACGTTTTGCTCTTATTCATTTTATCTGATGTTATCCTTTCTATGTATTTTTTAAATCTTCATTCTTTTAATGATGTGTATTTTTAAAATATATCTTGATTCTTTACTCTTTTTTAACCTGTGTAAAGCACTTTGAATTGCCCTTGTGTACAATATGTGCTATACAAATAAATTTGCCTTGCCGAATTCTCCTTTTTCTCCAAAGAGAGAGGCTGCAGCTCCAGCTATACTGTGTTAACTCTAAACTAACAACTTCTAAACTAATACCTAGTATCACTATTTATCCATATTGTAGTTGACATCCCAATATAAAATAATTCAAATACTTAAGTATTTGGCCCTGGGTTATGGCTCCCTTTTTGTTGTCTTTTAAAAGTGATTACATGGTTTCACATTAATTAAAATGCAATATATTTGATTTCTTGATGACTTCAATCTTACAAGTAATTGCCAGAGTAATGATAAAATAAACTGAGGTTAGCTTTTGAAAAGTTCATAAAAAGAAAAACTTGAAAAATGATATGCTATGTTCACACTTCGTAATAAAAAGCAAAATCTGTGAATGAAGAATAAACGTTTTTAAAGCTGTTTACTTCACCTTGGGATTTGGAAGTTGCAACAACAGTTTCTGTGTGACAAAAAAATGGGTTAACTCTCATTGGGATTGCAATTTAATTACAGCTGCGTTGTCCAGAAGGTCACATTAAGTGATTTTAAACTGTTATTTTACGTCTTACAAACAAGCGGTTGTCGCCTATCATTTGATCTTTCCTAAGCCATACCCCTGATAGCTTAACGTCTTGAACGCTTTCCGTTACACCCCTGTGTACATTTATTTCACGTTATAAAATGAACATTACACAATATCGTACGTCCAATATTTCATCTGTCATGAAGCCGCAAGTCATTCTGATGCCAAGAAAAAGTTTTCAGCGTTTAGATAACCATAACCCGACACAACATGCCTTCTAGGGTACAGCTTTATTTATGAGCTTCATTCGCTTTAATGCAAGAATCTGAACCCATCTTGGGATGACGATCTAAAATCAGTATTTGCTTCAGTATTTAGGTGTGTGATATGCACGGAATACCTGCCTTTGTGGCGTTATTCAAATACTCTAACCTTTACATGAGCTGTGTTACTACAGTGGTGGGAAGACAACAAAGTCTGTCATCTGTTCCCTGCCAAGGAATTTGCATGCTAGCAAGAAGTGGATGACAGCCACTGCTACATCAGCAAAGCTAACAGGAAAGAAATGTCATTTTACTAAGTTACCTCATTTAATGTATTGTTATTGAACGTAATGCAAGTTAATACTACTATTTATTGCATAGTCCTTGTACCCGGAAATTAATAACGACGTTTCCTAAAGCTTTACTGTCCTTGGATATTGAAATAGGTGTTTTGGTATAAAGGAACATAGCGGCCATCATGGCGGGTATGCATTGTTCCCTGGACTTGAATACGCGTTTTGTAGTCACTTTCTGTTATGCAAATAAAATCTCATACATTAACCGAAACATGCGACTGCAACAAAGCAAACAGCAGATCACATTCTCTACCTACCAGTGTCTATTTTCTTGTTGGCCTATATCAGACGGAGCCGTAACTCTCCCTTCAAACCGCAAACTGTGCCTACCAAACAATACTGTGAATAAGAATTGCAGAAACGCTACATTAAAACCCCTCTTATTCAAACACGGCAAAAGGCGAAATCAGTTCTCCAGTAAATTGCAATGTACACCAGCTACATCGAAACTACAGAAAACTGGAGATTCTCAGTGCTTGCAGAAAAATAGCTACTGCTATGTCTTCGTAACACTCCAAGCGCCGTCTAGCTGCAGTTACAGCAGAACATTTGTTGTGTTTTGCAAGCTGCTATTGACAGAATATCAGTAAACAAATTCGTTGTACATCCTTTCGAGAGTGGCACTGTAACGCGAAATGCAATAACACGAGTCGCATTACCTGTGGACAGCCATAGTAAGAAAACTGTAGTACTTGTACTTTTCTCCCATTAATTTCCGCCATCTTGAATTCTGGCAAAAGTTTGATACTGTAAGTTACAAAAGTATTATTTTACAGTAGACTACTTTATGTTAATCTCGTGTCCCAAACAGATAAGCGTGCAGTTTATAATTCTGACAAATTACGGACATGGTTGTACACCGCCAGGAATGACAGAGGCCTCTTGTGTTTATTCAAGATTTTTCTTTATGTATATGTTATTATTTAGCTAATATATCCTACGTAAAATCATGGTCTAGTAGAAAATACGTGCAACAAGATTCAGTGCAACAAAAACCCCGCGGTTGCAGGCTTTGGCTGGAATTCTTTGTAGCAAGGTTTGCCCTCATCTTGACCTCATCTTCACATAATAAGCCCCGTCTAAACGGTGTAGGACAATTTAACTGTCACAATTGAATTTGTAAAAACAAATATGTTACACTTTATGCTACTAAGCAACGCTTCTAATGTCCAATGAATACACCCAACATGACTTAGACCTTTTTTATTAGTAATTGGAAGATACATTATTTAATAAATCCACGGGTCACACAAGTATCTGGCATTTGATTAATCTTCCTTCGTCAAGGAGAGGTTGTTCATTGTAAAAGTTATACATAAAAAAGAAACAAAATGCAGGGATGGAGCAAGAAACAATATAAAGCATATGAAGGGGCATCACCCCATAATTCAAAATAACAAGTTAACAACCAAAACCACACACTACTAATGATATAAATTGTATGTATATGTATTACACTGCAATAAAGGCATTTTGCAGAGGCTATTATCCAGAGTGTCTCATAGTTGGTTTTTCAAGTCGGGAAAGAAAAATCCATTTGCAATTGAAAGATTAAGATCCCAGATACAAAATACATACATTTAATCGTCACAAATGATTCCAAAAATTATTTAGGAACATGATTACTAAAGTCATGTTGTGCACTTGTGTCTGGCAATCCTTTTGATTAAAAAAGAAAAATAATCAACAAAGCGGGGGATTTACATGTGGTGTGGTTCAATAGACATGTCCAGAGTTTGTTCTTTAAGATGTTAGTTCCATCCTGACGTCTGCAAATTCAAGACCGAGTTAAGTCAGACGTTTAACTTTTGCCACGACAGATAATATCCACGGGCCACTTAGGTCAAGTTTCGATTTCCTAGGATAGAAGAGACTGACTGGAAAATCGAAACACCTGCCTACGCCGCTGACAGAGGGAGGAGCTTACCCCTACAAAAACGGCCACACTTGACTCCTGGTAGGACGCTTTTTTGATGTCAGGTAACGAACTGGTGGTCAAGATGCTTACAAGAGCCAGAACTATATTAGCTCATATTAAGGGCTAAAAAGCGAGGTATTCTTCTCAATCTATTGTTGTTGCTGTTGTTTTTTCTTGCTGCAGTGGTATTATATCTGTATTTGCTATATGATATTTTCACATTAGTTTCAATTGTTATTTTGTTTTGCAATTGATGTTTTGTCTCTTCTAGGGTAACATTTCTGCGGAAGAATGACATCTGCAAATCGGTGGAAAAAACAGTGAGAGGAGTACCTTTATTATTATTATTATTATTATTATTATTATTATTATTGTTGTTTGAGAGGAGGGTTTTGTTCTGGTTGCTTTGACAATTCGATTTTTTTCTTCCAGTTTATGGTAACTTAATTTCAATGAAAGCTAAAAGTGCAATATGTGTGGTGTTACTTTAGTACTGTATTGCGCACTGTTAAAGCCTTATGTGGGTATGGAAGATTGCAATGCATTGCCAACGGTAGTTAAAATATGACTTGTAAACGAAAATAGCGTGGCACCTGTTTCATACATTGTTAAATCTGAATGTTTCTTGCACGAGAGGCCGAATACTTTGAATGTGCATTATGAAAACGCACCATTATGCAGGTTCATAATCTTATGATAGAATAAGGAGAATGTGCGTACCTTCCTGTGAAATCGACTTAACCAACGCTCAGCGCCCCTTAATATGATCCTGTACTACAGGTAAGGAAGGCATGTTTGCATAACTTTTGTCATAGGTGCGCTTTAATCTTTCTTGGAAAGATAATATTCGTATTTATGAGGTTCTTTTGCTTTGCACATCACCTTTAAGTTCTGTTAGTTGAATATTACGGCATGATGTTGCATTTTAATATATCCTTATATTCTGTCAGCACTTAGTAAATATCATTATTTTTGCGGTTTCACATCTGAGATGCATTCTCAGATGTGAAGATCTGATATCACTTTGTGCATGCAACAACATAAGAGATACAGTTTTGTAAGGGAAATTGCTTTATTTGGCTCAAATTGAATCCAAGCAACATATTATATTAACTGTTCTGAAAACCTTTGGACCTGAGCCAATTTTAGCTCTGATATAGTAAAGGGGGTGAATACATATGCACACACCACTTCTCAGGTTTTTGTTTTTAGAATTTTTTAAATAAAGTTACTTTTTCCATTCGACTTCACCAATTTGTGTAGGTCCAATACATAAAATCCAGATAAAAAATCAATTTCAATTACAGGTTGTAATGCAACAAAATAGGAAAAACGCCTAGGGGGATGAATACTTTTGCAAGGCACTGTATGCAAATTTTTCTTCATCAATTTCACAAACTAGGAGATATGAAATATAAAGATAGAGATAAAGAAATGTAAAGGCAAAAGTTAGACAATGACTAAGGGGTCTATTCAGACCTGCGCTCAACGCGACTTAAGCGCTGTTTTGACTCGCTGCGCGCCTTTTCAGTGTCTGTTCCTTCCTATCCTTGAACCTTAACGCGTGCTTGAAAGACTTGCGCATTTGGGGTGGAGTGGATTTTCACGGTGCGTATCCTACGCGCATCTCAACACTGCATTAAGTCGTGCACGTCTATCGACCAGACTTTGATATAACATTTTTCCAGTGTTACCGTATTGCATGTAGTAGGATGACTCTCCAAATACTCATAATATGAGCATTATCATTTTAAGGCAATTGTAGGTATGGTCTTCAATTAATGTCCGTAATTATTCATGCATAAAGAAATATAGTGACCACTATTTATGCCCTTTTTTCCTTTGTACAATACTGACTTGACTGTTTTGAGAGAAAAAGTGAATCATCAGAAATCCAAGGTAGGGCTGTAAGGTGAAGTTTATCATCTTAAATTTAAAGATTATTTTCCATTTGGAATGATAAACTGGACATTCAAACATGTGTTAGCCACAGAGCTTTGCCATAAACACGTTATTCTAAAACAGAGTTTAATTATTTAAGTATTCATTACATGATCTGTTTTTCAGTTGATTAGTTAAAGGACTCCGGATTTTTCTGTTTCTTAGAAAATATATGTAGGCACATTCCATGGACAATTTAAGCAAATGGTACATGAATTTTTCAGTGATTTAGCTAATGCTTTGCTATCCCCAAATTTCTTGAAAATATTTACTGTGCTTCTTTAATAATAAGAACACATTTTAAGCCTGTAAGACTTTTGAAAAATGGATAGACTATTGGAAACAAAGTCCTGGATACAGTGGTTAATAGTTGTTGAAATGATAAAAGTGGTCATATAACATAGTGTCAAATATTATTACAGTTTGCCTAGCCCAACGGTGATGACTTATAAAGACCTTGGCACGCTCTATTGGTGACTGCTGATATTAGTTATTTCCTCTGTATTCATAGGCTTTATAGAGTACTGAAATAGATAGGCTATGTCAGTGACCACAGAATATCAAACTGAATGATGGAACTTCATAATAAAGCAATTATCCTGCATGTTGTCTTAATTTATGATGCAAGTCCAGCTAACCAGGAAACAACATTAGTGATAACAAGAAGTGTACGTGCTGCATGCATTAAAATATGCAGTACAATGCAATGGAAATGCAGTATATACAGTGATTATTAAAAAATTATGCAATGTCACACTGTATTTCCCCATAGATCCCAAAAATCAATAATAAAAAATTATTCTGTATTTAAATGACATTGATTAAAAATCTCATCATTCATAGATACAGCATTTTTGTGATCTGCACACCAGGGGTGCTGTAACATCCCTAGCACCACTACTTTCCATGACTATGAGGTGACCAACACATATTTAATAATTCATGGTTAATAAATATTTACAGATCAAAGCTGAGTACAGAAGGTAAAGTTATAGACTACCTAGGTGCTTGGCATAAGAAAATAATTCACATGGTTGATATCTCAAAAATGCATGTTGATTCTTTGTTTAAAACAGTTTGTGTAAGGTTGTCAGCTCAATTCATCCCATTTTATTTTTATTGCTATTTTCCTTTTATAAATAGAAATGCATTTGGGGCAACTTCCCCACCATTCATCGACTATCTGAAAGACATCCTGCGTAGATATCCTGATGGTGGCCAAATACTGAAGGTGGGTCTATGCAGTCATTCTTATCAGCCATCCGGCTGTAGAAAATTCTCTCTCCGATAGTGAACATTTGTGTAATAATGGGAGCAAAAGCTTAGCCTGATCCCAGGTCTGTGTGGAACAGGAGCTGATACAGAATGCAGACGATGCAGGTGCCACAGAGGTGGTTTTCATCCATGATGAGAGAACCTACGGGACAGAGACTGTTTGGACTGAAGACCTTGCGAAATACCAAGGTACCACCAAAATTAATCTCCGGTGGCATTCCCATCTCCATATGATTTACCCTGCCTTCTGATGTCCTGAGATATGGAGTTTGACACAGTTTTGTGGTGCTGAAATGTTCTATGTCAATGATGTGTGATTTTCCATCTTATGGCCCTCTTTCCTCAAATGAAAAAAACTTATTATTTAGCAATGTTAACTTGCTGTCTTTAAATATTCACCTTGGAAACCTCAAAGCTGGAGCACTGATGTTACCAATGCATTTAAAAATAATACACTTGTATGTACAGGTGTGTTTTCCATAGTTGCAATGGGATGCAGTGCTAGGCTGTTCCTGATGGAGAGGCATTAGCCATAAATGCAGGTGCATTTAAGGTCAATTGGATAACACAGTACTTTGTTTTTGAACAGGTCCTGCTCTTTATGCCTTCAACAATGCAGAGTTCACTGAGGAGGACTGGCGAGGCATACAGTCTGCAGGCAGGAGTGTCAAGCGCAATGACCCAAACAGAGTTGGCAGGTTTGGGATTGGATTCAACTCAGTCTACCACATTACAGGTATAATTATATTAGTTCATAAGTAATAAAGGTCAAAGTGTTCTCTGTCAATGTTGTAACATGTAAAATGAATAATTGGAAGATAGATGAGATCAAATGTAAGTCAATAAACTAATCACACATATACCAAGACACTCACAAACACACACACACAAAAACATACACTCATATGTAATACATAGGTTGATCCATCAGATATAAGCCAATACCTCCACAAACCCCTTTCCAATTTAGTACTACATATATGGTGAAACAATGCAAAACACTGAAAAGGTTTTCTATTTTCCAAAAACGAGCCACTTGGCACAATTTCAAGCCATGATTTAGAGACCTACAAATTTTATAGATAGCATAAAAATATAAAAAATAGGTCATACAAATTACACACAATTGATGCACAAGAGGTGATTAAAAAACATTCTTTAATGTTCTCCTTTTGCTAGCCCTCCACGTATTTCAGGAAGTGGAACTGTACAATTTTATGTTCAGATAAATATTGATTACTTAAATTCTTGCTTTGGCAGATTTACCCTGTATATTCAGTGCCAAGCACCTTGCTGTGCTGGATCCCCAGGAGAAGATATTTGGTGAGCGAAATGGAGGCTTCAGATGGTCTCTGTGTGATAAGGAAGAAAGAGAAGCCCTCTTGAACTTGCACGATCAGTTCCAACCATTTCAAGACATTCTTGGGGAAATTAGTGGCCGTTCATGGGAAGATACTGTTGGAGAAGATCAGCACTTCTGCGGAACATTGTTTCGCTTCCCCTTGCGTAATGAGCCCTCAGAGATCTCAAATAACTTGTACAACTCTGAGAAAGTTGTCGAGCTCTTTGACTGCTTCATTGCAGATGCTGAACTAAGCCTGCTTTTCTTGACAAACGTGTCCTCAGTGGCCTTGATACATATACATGCAGATGGGTCTGTCAAAATCAGACTCAAAGTGACCTCATCAAGCCCAAAACTTAGTGAAGTTTCAGCAACAAGAGGAGATTTGCCTGTGACTGGGTCAACATGTTACAAGAATATATCCATCTCCTGTCCAAGCAATGAAGAAGCAAGGACCAAGTGGCTTGTGACAACATGTCATCTTAAAGAAGGGAAGGTATCAGACCTTGACTCACTAGCCAAGAAATTATGCTTTCACCCTTTGGTTCATGTGGCATTTCCATTAGATACAGAGAAAGCACTGACAAATGGGAGACTGAGCTGTTTTTTGCCACTTCCAAACAATGAGCATAACAGAACAGGACTCACTGTGCATATTAATGCCTGCTTTGGCCTCACAGACAACAGAAGACACATCAAATGGCAAGAAGAAGACCAGAAATATGATGAAGCTGCCATGTGGAATGAGTTACTGGTGAAAAAGGTCCTTCCTCATGCATATGAAATGATCATTCTAGATGCCATCCACTTTTCCAGAGATTCCAAAGACCTCAGTTCCTCCATGGTGTATCATATTTGGCCAGATGTTGATCAAATGGAACACAAGGAGAAATGGCGAGGCATTGCCATGGATTTTTTGCAACATCTGCTCCAGCTCAATGTCTTGTACCTAGCCAGAGATGATGAAGAATGGGTAAAGCCCTCAGAAGCTGTTTTCATCCGTGATGAAAACACAGACGCTCAAATGCTAAAAGCTGTAGCTGATTTCTTGATCTCTGAAGGAGAAAAACTTGTGTACGTTCCACGTCATATATCCAGAGCCATTCAGCATGCTTATCAACAGTATGACACTCTGTCATGGGTGACACCAACCTTTGTTCGCAAGGTCCTCCACAAAAGTGATCTCACAAGACAGCCCAGACATGACAAACTTTTGCTCTTGGAGTATGTGCTGGGTGATGGCAGATGTCAGGATCTTGAGGGACTTAAACTTCTGCCAGTCAGTGATGGGAGCTTCAAGTCCTTCACAAATGATGCTTTTGTCCTGATTGACAGTGTTGAATTTCCTCGGTAAGTTCCCATGCAGTCAAAGCTTTAAGTGCCCTTTTTTTTTCAGATTTCTTGGAAATGACTTTTTAAACAGCATCTTGAATTCATTTTTGAAAAAAGCGCAATCCTTTGTATGTTCTTACTCTGCTCCCAGTAAATGTGGTGTATTCATAAATACACCATGCTTCTACCATGTATGACTAAAGATGTGAAGGATAAGCTGTCTTTAAAAAACTACTCTACTTCTACACAAAAATATGAAATCACAACAACATGTGGTAATTGCTTTCTTAACAGAGTCTTGCTTCCAACTTTTGAACCTACATTTTTACCTGAGGATGTAAGCAGCAATGTTCTTCACCATTTGAAGGAACTGGCACAATCAAGTAAGTAGATAAAAAATAGTGAATATTAAATAGAGGTTTATGGTTTATGCACTAATATATTTTTTTAACAAAATCAAATCTAACTATCAAACCAGAAATAAAAACATCCTTCTGTAGATTGTCTGGCACCATGTCTTACTATAGATGATTATTAATTACATTTAGGTTTTGTTTAGACATTCTTATCTGAATCAATTTATAAAAGTGCATATAACAACTCCCTAGGACACAAACATATAATAGTTAACATGCCAGTTATTATTGTTATTCACCTTTCTGCAACACTCCAAAACATTAATCTGTGCTTACAACATATGTTTGCGTCCTAGGGAGTAGCCTTTACATAGACTAATGTCAATGTATGTCATTCCAATACCATTTTCAGGAATATACAAGAAGATACTTTGCCTAAATGTTGGATTAGTGACTGAACTTGCCCTAATCTCCATACCTAAAGAATGGCAAGAGTTGCATGGTCATGTGACATGGGAGATAGGAAACAGAAAACACCCAACAATGCAATGGCTGAAAGAATTTTGGAAGTTCCTTGCTGCCCATTTCAGAGAGCTTGATCTGTTTATTAAGATGCCACTCATACCCCTGGAACCTATTCTGGACTCCACCAGGGCCATAACTCTGGCTAGACTACAAAAAAAATCAACTCTCATTTTTCAAAACAACAGACAGACCAACCTACCAGAAGAGGTCACAGCAGTGATTCAGAACCTTGGGGGCACAGTCATCCCACAGAGGGATGAATGTCTTAATCACCAAGATCTTGAGACATATGTTTCAACTCCCTCTGCGGAAAACTTCCTAAATTTGCTCCTGAATTTGGACACCCAACAAGTCATTGGAGGAATTGAATCTGCTTCATTCAAAGAAAAGGAAGAGCTGAAATCGTATCTCTCAACTTTAAAATCTCTCACTCCTGAAAAGCAATGTCTCGTCTCCAAATTGCCAGTTTTCCAGTCAATGCCATCACTGACAGGCAGCCATGGAGAATTCCTTGATGCACAGTCAAAGAAGGCTGTGATACCAAATTCCATTCCAGCCATCCCAGAAAATCTGGTAATACCAGATCCAGTAATACGGTGCGCTACTGAAGCCGATCGTAGGCTGCTTACTTTGCTCAACATCGAGCTCCTGAATCCAGCCCAGGCGGCTATTTTGATGATTGATGGCCTTGAGAAAAGAATGTACAAAAAACAAGAAGCTAATGCCATACTGACATGGATATTAGAAAATGGCAGCATCCTTTTTACCATGGAACATACCTTATACCTGAAATGTAAGGGATTGTGCTTTCTTGAATTACAGGGAGGAAAATATGCAAAACCTTCTCATTTTTTTGATCCAGGAAATGAAACATTCCGAGGTCTTTTTGATTCAGATTATTTCCCTCCTCCTTTGTTCACAAGGACAACACAGATGCTGGAGAGTCTGAAACAACTTGGACTGAAGACAAGAGAAAAGGATATCAGTCCAAATGATGTGTTACACATTGCCAAGCAAATTGAATCCTCATACTCTCAGTCATGGAGCAGGGCCATTTTAAAAGCAGAAACACTGATAGGACTGTGTAATCGTACATTGGTGCTCTCCAGTTTCTCTGAAGGACAGATTTTGCTGTTATTAAACATTCAGTGGTTTCCATGCAATGATTCAAAAATCTTAACTGGAAGTGGTAATGAAAATGCACAAGTCATAAGTCTCTACAAGCTAGAAGATGTGAGACATTTAAGGTACTCTCAGGTAGTGGGTCATGTTATGCCACTTACCGATGAAATAACCAACAACCGAGTATGTCAGACACTTAGACTTCTCAGGAAACCTCCTGCTGATAAAGTGTTAGAAAATATATCTGTCCTGAAGAAAATGGTGGTCAACATACCTGATCCAGATGCAGATGTACATTTCAAAGAAAAGTTACACAGTATATACAAATTCATGCAAGAAAATATTGAAGACTTCAAAAAAACAGAGATGATAAAAACCCTGCCATGGCTATGGATTAAACATCACTTTGTGTCCCCACATGATGTTGTTTTATCTTATCCAGCTGAACTGGATCTCTGCTCTTTCATTGAAAGAGTGCCAGAAGACTTCCAGCAATACAGAAAGTTGCTAACAGCATTTGGAGTGAAGATCTCAGTGACAGACGGAGAAGTTGAGGAAATACTCCACAGCATCAAACAAAACATTGAGGAGAGACATCCTCCTCATGGAAACCCCTCTGAACTGAAGGTGGTGGTAGGCATTCTTAACTGGATGCGGAAAGGAGAAAAATCAATCAAAGATGATCTCCCAGTACCAGTTATGGTAGGAAGACAAGAATTCAACCTTCAGCCATTATCTTCCACTGTCTTTTGTGACATCTCTGAGGAGCGTTTAGAGGACCTAAGAGACAGTGACCAGGCTTTTGGTGATCAAGAGGTGTTTCATGTCATTCACGGTGAAGTGCCAACTGTGACTGCCAACTGGCTGAAAATTCCTTTCCTCAGCACCCGGCTTCTAAACCCAGAAATCATTGGTATAGAACAATGTGGACAGACAGAGCCTATAACTCTCAGGGTCAAGAACATACTCAAAGAGTACAATGAAGACAAGGATCTCTTCAAAGAGCTCATACAAAATGCAGAGGATTCTGGAGCAAACATCTGTAGATTCATGGTGGATTTACGAGAGCACAAAGATCCTCCCGAAAGCCTTATAGACCAAGGTATGTCCCTCTGCCATGGACCTTGTCTTTGGGCATTCAATAATGAACTGTTCACGGATGAAGACTGGAGAAATGTTACAAGAGTTGGATTTGCCTCCAAAGAAAAGAAGGTGGAGAAGATTGGGAGGTTTGGGCTTGGGTTTAATACAGTGTATCATGTGACTGACATTCCCTCTATCCTGAGTGGTAACAGGCTTCTTATATTTGATCCAAACGTAACTCACCTGAAGAAACATATACATTCAAATTCAAATCCTGGAATCAAGCTTGACTTATCACAGGCAAGGCTATTTCATATGTTTCCGGGACAGTTCAGGCCTTATCAGGGAGTTTTTGACTGTGATTTCTCAAGGGACAACAAAAAGAAATTCTACCAGGGAACTCTCATCAAATTGCCCTTTCGAACTCCGGAGGAAGCAGCCACATCAGAAATAAGCCAGGAGGTTTATGATGGAACCCGCATTTCTGCCTTTCAAAGAAATTTCATGCATGATTTAGAGAATCATCTATTGTTCCTGAAAAACATACATGAACTGTCTTTTCATACCTTACCTAAAAATGTCAACACTCTGTCAAGCACTGAAAACAGTAAAACTCTCACCACTGTCACCAAGACAATTGTGAAAACAATGACAATATCTGAACTACCTCTACAAGAGATACAGAAGAAATCCTCTCAACTACTCACAACAATTGATGAGAAATGTCACAACATTATTGATTGTTCTGCAGCAAATATCATTGAGGTGACCAGTGAACATGTGGACAGATCTGAGGCTCAGTACTGGCTTCTGTATTCATGCTTTGGTTTGGAAAAAGTCCTTGGTTTGCTTCAGGAGCCAGCAAAAAATCTAGATTTGTCATTGCCAGTTGGAGGAATTGCTGTACCTCTCAGGAAAGATCAGACTCAGACACACTGGATCCCTCAGAAAGATAACTTTGTTGGTAAGGTATTTTGTTTCCTTCCTCTCTCAATTGATTCTGGTCTCCCAGTCCACATCAATGGATCATTTTCTGTGACATCAAATCGAAAGAATCTTTGGGCCACAGGAGTAAAAGGTGAATGGAATCAAGCGCTACTCCAAGACAGCATTGCAAATGCATACATCACATCAATGTTGGTTTTGAAGCAAATGTCTCAAGAAGAACAGATTCTGGCATATGACTACTATACATTCTGGCCTGACATGAAACAAGTGAGTAAATCCTTCGAGCCTCTTGCTGTTGCATTTTATCATGCAATTGTTGGAGGTCTTTATGGCAACCCTCTTGAGCTCTTCAGTAATGGTGAGGTATGGTGTACAATAGAAGATGCAAGGTTTCTACATCCAAATATAGAGCAGAACGAGCAGATCGGACACATTGCAACAAATGAGTTTCTAAACATGAACAACAAACCATACCTTCCTGTTCCTCTCCCTCAGTGGGTAAGAAAAAGTCTCATTTGGTCAGACTTTGAAGACATCATACAGGACAAAACATTTGACTGGCTTGGGTTTTATCAAGAAGTTCTTTTTATGAACCTGAGAAACATGGACCATAAAAACAGGGATGCTCTTGTGTTACATGCTCTTGATATGAACAATGAAGCAATTGATGAAAGACTGAAACAACATCCTTGCATTCCAACACAAGGGGGAAAACAGCTTCAATTCATTAAAAGGCTTGTGAACCCACATGGAAAAGTGGCAGAACTGTATGACCTACACGATGGTTGCTTTCCAGCAGAAGACTTCCTCTCTTCAAAACGGATTCACAGACTTTTAGAACTTGGTATGCTGAATGATAGTCTTCCCTTCGATGCAATTGTTGAAAGAGCACAACACATTGATACGGTTTGGAAAATGGATAAAAAGAAGGCATACAAAAGTATTCAGCTCATCCTGGAATTAGCAAGCAATTTCTTGACTGACAGTTCCTCTCCTCTCTGGAAGTCTTTGAAAGATGTGAGTTTCATTCCAGCTCATGTTCCTTACATTACAGATGATGATAACACTGTCACAGTAGTACTCAAAAAGCCTACTGAAATTTACAGCTATGGCAGTCTGCACTTGGTTTGTTTAACAGAGCCTTTTGTAGATCAGGAAAATTTCTGTTCCTCCAATGCAAACTCTTTTGATTCAGTCCTGAGAAATCTTGGTGTGATTACAAATCCTCCTTTGGAAACATTACATTCCCAGTTAATGGCAGCATGGCAAAATTGTGAAAATTTGCATGAGAATCTGCTTCTTGAGATTACAACTCAGTGTTATAAATATTTAGACAAATTCCTTCGGAACACTAAATCCAAAAAAATTCAGCAAAAGGTTCATGATGTGGCACGGCGATTTCCTTTTATTTTCATTGAAATGAAATTTGTTAGTGTCAGACATGTTGCCTGGAAGGTGGAGTTTGATGCCAGGCCTTACTTGTATGAACTGCCTAAGGCCTTGTCCAGTAATAAATGGCTCTGGAACTGTGTTGGCGTAAAGGAGCAGTTTACTACAGAACAATACTTGAATGTAATTCAGAGTTTGAACACAAAATACAGTGGCAAGAAACTTTCTGAAGGGGATCTCAAAATCTGTCTCCAAATTGTTGTCAGTGGGTTGTACAAAACACTACAAGACAATGTGAAGGAATGTCTCTTACCAGATGAGGACGGCGTGCTAAGACCCTCCAGTCAGCTATGCTACAATGACAGCAAATGGCTACCTCCTGCAGATGGTGTCATTTTGTGCCATGACCACATACCTCGTACAGTTGCAATGCGTCTTAAAGTGAAGACAACACGTCATCACACTCTGGAGGATCACATTATTGATGACTTTTCACACTTTGAGCAAAAGGAGAAACTCACAATCCGCATTAGGAACATAATTTCAGCATATCCCAGCAAAAAGGATATCCTGAAAGAACTTGTACAGAATGCTGATGATGCACAGGCATCTGAGATTCATTTTGTTTGGGATGGCAGAAAACATGGTACCACGAAGACATTCGGAGAACACTGGAATGCACTGCAAGGTCCAGCATTGTGTGTTTACAACAACGCACTGTTTTCTGATGTAGATCTGAAAGGAATTCAGCAGCTTGGAGAGGGTGGAAAACGCAGTATCCCAGGAAAAACAGGAAAGCATGGACTTGGATTCAACTCAGTATATCACCTGACAGATTGCCCTACAATTCTTACAGGAAAACATCTCTGCATTTTGGACCCAAATAAAAGATTTTTGGAAGTTGGAAAGGGAGGAGGTGGAACACTTTCTCTGACAGAACGGATTAAGCAATCATTTACAGATGTGTATGATGCACATCTTCCACAATTTTTCCCTCTTGATTCTGGTACAATGTTCAGGTTGCCAGTCAGGACAAGAGAAATGGCTGAAATGTCTGACATATCCAACAAAGAAGTCACTATTAAAGACATAAAAGAGCTCTATGATGCACTTGCTGAAGACCCAGAGAATTTGATTCTCTTTTTGAGACACATCCGCAAAATTCAGTTCCATCAAGTCAATTCAGAAACAAATGAATTGCAAGAAATATTCACTGTCCAGATCAAGCTCTCTCCCAAGGCCAGAGAAGAAAAAAAATCATTGCAACTTCACATACAGACATCTCATACTTCTCATGGCCCAATTTTGCCATGTCAAATCATTTATCAAATGGATATTCTGACACCATCCAAAAACAGTCAGTGGATAATAGCAGAAAGAATGTGTTCACAAAGAGCAAGATCAGATTCAAGGATTGCACAGGCAGCTGTTGCTGCATGTTTGGAGAATCCACCTGACGGGAGAGCTTTCTGTTGTCTTCCTTTACCAAGTAAGACTGGACTCCCAGTGCATGTCAATGGAAATTTTGAGGTAGATTCTTTTCGAAGGGACTTGTGGAAAGAAGATGGCAAGAACATGAAGACAGAGTGGAATGAATTCTTAAAATTGGAAGTCATCTCACCACTGTATGCTGATCTTTTAAATTACATGCGTACCATGAACCTAGAAAGTGAGAAGAAATATGTGTCGTTTAAAAAGCTGAATTTGGATTTATGTGCATCTTACTTAACATTTTTCCCTCATGTTTCAAGTGGAGTGGCCCAGGAATGGCAAAAAATGATCTACAACATGTACAAGATAATCAATGAAAAACAATACACTATGATTCCAGTTTTAGCCAGTTTTCCTCGTTCAACAGGGCATCTTAAAACAACAAGGTTGTACAAAGTTAGCTGGACTTGTGTCTCAGCAGCTGAACAAACAGATGCACCTCATTTCACAAATAACTTCCCAGAGAGTTTCCTTTATAATTTGGAGGTGATTGGAATGAACTTAGTCCCATTCTCACAGAGTATGCAGAAAATATCCAACAGTTTCATGGAAGCAGGTGTTAGAATCTGGACAGTCAGTCCACCCACAGTAAGGGAGTATTTGAAGCAGAAACCTTTGAATGATTCACAGAAGACAGAAGATGATTTGCCTCTGCCAGTTGATCAAACTTTACTCAAAGATGAGATGAGGTGTAAAGTGCTGCTTGATTACTGCATGAAAGACATCAATGAGGAAAATTCCCATTCTCTCTATGGATTACCACTTCTCCTTACTCAGGACAAGTTTCTAAGGCATTTCCAAAATGGCCACTCTAAATTCTTGTCAAAGTTTGTCCATTTGTTTCGAGGGTCAGAAGATGCATTTGCAGATTATAGAATTAATGTTGAACATTTTGATGTTCTTCAGCAAAGGAATCTCTTGGAAGAGCTGACAATTCCAATTTCAGCAAACTACCTCAAAACAGTTATTCAAAAACTGCTTCAGAACTGTGAAATTGATCCCCAGTCCCGACTCTATGTTCCAGATGAGGAGTTCTGCAAGTGGCTCAAGCAATTATGGATGTACATTCAGGATCAAGTCAAACCCACAACTGCAAAAGAGGGGAAAAGCAACAAGGTCTTCAGTGACATGAAGGAACTGTTTTCAGATTCACCAATTGTTCCAGTGCAGTGCCCAAGTCAAAACTACAAGCGTTTAGTGGTTTCTGTGAAAGAGTTGTCAAGCATTGTGTCTACATCTTTGGATGATGTCTCCAAAATTCTTTTTAATCTTGGATTTATGACAATAGATCCAAAATTCTTCTCTTTGGAAATTCAGCGATGCCACTTAATATCTGAACAGTTAAATCCATCTGACAAAACTGCTGTATTGCAACAATTGTTCATAAAGCAAAATATACCATTTGATCAGCTGGAAGATTTTGAAATGAACCAGCTTCTCAGTTTTTTACAGTCTGGTATAAAACATTCCAAAAATCCAAAAGAATATGAGGGAAAACTCAGGTCATTGCCACTTTTTGAAACAGTTCATGGAAGTCGGCAGAAGATTGATGGAAACAAAAAAGTGTTCATTTTGAACACTGAACTAATGGTCAGCTCACTGGATTTGTTCTTGATGAATGAGGACACAGTCTTTCTTAAAAATAACATTACCAACCTTGCCCTGTCACATAACATGAACATCAAGACTGTGAACGATGTGCAGTTCTTTGTGAATTTTGTTTTGCCTTCTCTCAACAAGATCACTGAAGATCAGGTGCTCTGTGCCATCCGAATGCTGTTGGAAATTCAGAATCATTCTGAATACAGTCAATACAAAAAACAAATACTTTCCAGCCTTAGACAAGTAAAATTCATCAAGGATATTTCTGGAAATCTTCAAATGGCATCCTTCTTTTTTGATGAAGAGGAAAACCTGTACAAGGTCATGCTCCCGAAAGTAAGATTCATTCCCACACAGTTTTGGACCAGTATGGGTCACAGAAAGAACAGGCTCAAAAATTTGCTGAAAGATCTTGGACTGAGGCATATTGTATCAGATGAGGAATTAATTCAGTTTGCACAGAGAATTGAAAGTGATGCAAATGGAACTATTCCTCTGGAGATACTGAAAAAGAAATCAGCAGTGCTACTTGAAACGATTTTGAACAAAAAGCAAGATGAGATAAATCCCAGTTTTCTTCATAGAATATCCAGGGTCAAATTTATCTTTCCTCAGAATATAAAAGAGGAACTGTGCAAATACCACAAACCGTATGCAGGAGAACAGGATGTCATTGCAATCCAAGGCTCTCTGATTGAAAAAGACTCAAATGTCCAACTACTGGTTTGGACATCGATGCCAATATTACCATCAGAAAATATCACTTCACATCACAGGAGAAATCTGCTAGCTGGTGGCGCGGTAAACCAGCCTCCCACTAAATATGTCATTCAGAACCTCAGGAATATCTGTGGAGTGGCATGCAAAGCTGTTGACCCCCTACAGACAAGGGCCAAAGTTCTTACTTACTCCTATGCATTTCTACAGACAGTGGATTTTGATGCTGCACCACTAAGGGAAGTTCCCCTGGTGCTTGTGGAAGGGGGAGCTGCTCTAGTAAAACCAAGTCGCACAGTTCTAATGATCCAGAAAGATACAGAGTTCAGGCCCTATTTGTACAAGCTTCCTCCCAAGTTCACCATTTATCTGGAATTCTTTGAAAAGGTAGGAGTTGCAGAGACACCCTCTGTAAAGCACTACAGCAATGTCCTTGAGGAGATTCACAATGACTCTGCTGACAAACAAACACTGAACGCAAATCAGGTGATGACTGTCAAAAGAACCATTGAACAGCTATTTCTCCTGTTTAAAGAGAAACCAAAAGAAAGTTCGAAGCTTGCTGAGTCTTCATACTTACCTGCAAGAGATGGAAGACTGTACCCATCAAGGTCACTGTATTTCAATGACACACCTTTCCAACCTAAAAGATGGGAAAAATCCTTGGAGAAGAAACTGAAACTTCTTGAAAAACTTGACAAATGTCACCTTGGGACTGATGTCTATGAACATCACAAGCTTATACAGTTGTTGCCATGCAAAGTTCGTCCACACATGCTATCTGAGGTGTTGAAAGAAGACCTCCTGAAATCTAGTGTAAACATGTGTGAATATGAGTTATGTGAGTTCAGAGAATGTTTTAGAAAAAATTTGTCTTCCTCCTATTTTCTCCATGGCCTTGTTTGTCTTATAAGGCAACAGGGCAAAGGTAAGGTATCTGAAAATGATGCTGTCAGCATTTGCCTGAAAATCTTTGACAGGATTCAGATCATCTGCTGTGAAACCCTTGAAACGGTGCTTCTGCTCAACCAGGAACCTCTAGAAAACACGTCTGTTGAAACACAGGTGTATGTGAGGAGGGATCCAGAAGTTTGCACCTTCTACTTGAAGCACAGTGATGACCTGACTCCAAAAGTGAGGAATCAGATTAACTTGCATTTAACATCTGAGATAAATATCCTATTGGATGTCTGCTTGAATTCAAAAGCACTGCTCGTGCTCAGCCAACTACTGTTCTGTGATAGCAAGAAGGATGTAAGCAGTGTATTGGAGAAAAATGGAATTCTTGACAGCTCTACTGCAGAGAACTGGCATAGTGGACTTCCAGATGCTGGGAGTTGCATTGCTGAGGAGTGGATTGGCTGCCTTGACATGGATTTTATGAACAATTTTGAAAAGGGGGAGTATGTTGGCTTCAAGAAACCATATGTTGAGGATGAGTTC
The DNA here is from genome assembly GCA_022829145.1 of Albula goreensis. Classification (NCBI taxonomy): domain Eukaryota; kingdom Metazoa; phylum Chordata; class Actinopteri; order Albuliformes; family Albulidae; genus Albula; species Albula goreensis. The sequence continues at coordinate 14,180,135 of CM040746.1, read as the reverse complement.
TACTATTATGCTATCATTGTTGATCGGGTGGAGATCTCATCAAACCAGCAGGACCTTGCTTCATGTAGGTACAAAATACAGATAGGGCCAGATGAGTTTGTTGAAGTAAGCTCCCTTGATCTCTATCAGTTCAAAAGGGGAAAGAAAACCTCTTCATCTAATGAAAATCCCTGCAGAGACCTTTCTCTGTTAGAGAACATTTTGCAGGTTTCACCTTCACCTCATTTCAGAGTCCTACCACAGTACCTTGAGGAGATTAAAAGAGAAATTGATAAATGCCTCAGAGAGATCTGGTCCCTACCAGAGGATGAGAAACGAAAAGCCATCCGGAGACTCTATCTGAAATGGCATCCAGATAAAAACCCAGAGTGTGTGTTCCTTGCCACAGAGGCATACAAGTACTTAAAACAGAGGATTCAGGATCTGGAACAAGAAAACATGAATTTCCCAAGTAGATCTCAAGGCTCAGAAGCTAACCAGAGTACTTCTGAGCAGAGCAGAAATTTTAGCGGATTTTACCAGCAGTGGGACCAGGAAGCATCCCGTCATCAGAGGGGGAGGGAAAGATTCCAGCAGCACCACTCTTCTCGTGAGTACAACTTCTGGGATTTCCACGGAGAGGAAATACCTAGGCCAAACAGAGCGGAAGCCAGGCGCTGGCATAGACAGGCAGAGTGTGACCTTACAGCTGCCCAAAGGGACATTGACAGTGGGTCCACTGAATGGTGTCTCTTCAAGGTCCACCAGGCTGTGGAGAAAGCCCTGATCAGCGCGGCGTTAAAGAAAACTGGGAAGCAACCAGCTGACTGTACCATCATCCACCTCGCCGAGAAAGTGTCACTCTACAGCCCCAGGCTGAGTACTTTGTCCAGAATTGTGAAAAGGCTGAAACGGATGGGTGTCGATGCGAAGAAAACCCAGTACCCAAACTACCACCCCTCACCACACATTCCCAATGACCAATTCTTTTCTCAAGATGTAACAGATGTGCTGACCCTTGCAGCTGATGTACTTTCTGAAATCAATGCATATATCTATGAATGATTACAGACACAGCATATTATTAGAAAACAAATGCATTTTTGCTATTAGTATGGAATTTTCAGATAATTTCTAATACTATTCATTTTGAACTTTGTTTTTTTTCCTGTAGTAAAAAGGTTTGTTCTATGTTTCTTTTTTATCTTTTGCAATATCTGTTTTAATCATGAAATATCATCAATGAGAGTTGCTTCTGGGTGTGTATTGCTATATCAGACTTTAACTGTAAGTAAACATCTGCATGGAAATTGATATATTCACTGGTTGTTCTTGCTGCTTAATTGTTGTGAACGTAGGTGGGGAGAAAATGAAAGTAGGAGAGATTTCTCACTTACAAATGTACTGAGACAATAGACACATCAACATGTCAAGCTGTCAGGAGCCATTGTCAGAGTGAAAAACTGTCAACATTTAAAAATGCAATATGCAGTGTATATATGGATACTAGAGCTTATGAACTGGCATAAGTCAGTAATGCCTGTTAAATATACAGTACCAGTAGGCTGTAGTTTAAGAGGCATCTTACAGCAATTCAGTTCAATAGTTTACTGACATATGAAGATTCTTCAGAGATTGTGGGGGAAAAAAATCAAATTCTCATACCCCTTAAGCTTAATACAGAACATTTAAAATCAGAGTACTTCCAAAATATTGACCACATAAATTATGAAAGAACAGAAACAAAATAAAAAGTCCAAATTTCTCAGATAAGAGAAAAGCATTTTATTTTGAACAACTTAATATTCAAGAACATAAATTAAAGAAATTTCAGTATCAATCAATTTCCTCCTCATATAAACATCCACAGTTTAAGAGTGGTCAGAAAACATTTGGTGAAGGGACCAATCATCATTGTGCAGCTTCATCATAGCACAACAGTCATTGTTTATTTTCCCACAATTTGTATGCTTTCTTTGTCTGAAAGCAACCGGTTCCAATGTCACTATTTTTTCAGCCATACAAAATCATACATGACTTATGTTGTATTATTAGTTCATGTATTTGGTTTTTTCAGCTCTTAAAATAAAACTACCATATTTGAAATTCGGTCTGTTTTAGAAGTCCATTCTGAGCAGTTTCAGTCCTTTCTGCTTCAACCAGTTCTGGAATGTCCAGGAGATCCAGAATCCCATAATAAATTACACAGGTTCTATACATAATTACAGTAGGCTTGCTGCCTGTTTCTGAGTACAGCACATAAGCTGGTGGAAAAACAAACACATCCAGGAGGTGGAGGCCATGGATATAGTCCACAAACCTTTTAACGGCTCTTAGATTCAGGACGTGGCATTTGCAGTAAAAATTGAAACAGAAGTTGAAATTGAACTTTGAGATTGAAATTGACTGACATTAAGATCATTGAAAATTACTTAGGATGCTGAATGAAAGACATACTTTTTCACAAGGAATCCAGCCAAAATGATTAAAGAATAATGGATTTAAAACCAGCACTGAGGCTTTCACATTTGTTTCATATAACATATCCATTTTAAATGAATTTGTATAAATTCAGCAAATACTTAAAATGACAACTCAAACTCTGTCTAAATACATTTCTTGCTTTCAAGAAGTATTTATTTAATGATGTGCTGCCCCTTCATCCTAAAAATAATTATTCATAGTTAAGGACATTTGTGTGAATTATAGAACTGTAACCTGATTCACTGTATGTTCATTTATTTACACAGTAACATGGTGAATTATTGTTGAACACTTTATTATGCATAGGATGGTGTTTAAGAGCTATCTCATGTGCAAAAAATTATATTTCTGTTCACACAACAATGCTGGTATGAAAGATTACCAGGTAAGTGTTAAATGGCACCAATAATTGATCGTAATATACAATTGCGCTATATACCTGTAGGTTTGTCTTTAATTCACCATAAAAGTCAAAGATGAAAAAGTGATGTAACAACCTCCCAATACTCCACATAAGGAGGTGACTTTTCCCAAGCCCATTTTATTATAAAGTACTTGACACCCACTGTTGCCCCTTTTGAAAGATACATTTTAATTAATCATTTTCAAATGTTTAAATAAAGTTATAGTTCCGTAGCACCCATCTGTGAGGTCATTGCAGCACTTGCTGAACAAATGTTGATGTTATCTAATGTTATTCAGGTAGTCTTCCTCACCAGCAGTGTTATCTCATGCTAACAGAAATTTTTCCAAGAGTTCACAAGATGGTTTTTAAAATTATGTGGACGAAGATATCATTACTGCTACCATCTGCTAGAGATGGCCTTGATCTTTAATCCACATACCCACCAACCCTCTCAAGCAATCATAACAAATAACCCAGAAAGATGAACTACACGGCCAAACAAATATCAGGTGATGTTTTAAATCTAAGGTTAGATTTGAATCACTGGCATCTGATAAATTAAATTAAAGTGAGTTCAGACTTCAGTTTTACAACACAGATATCAATCAAAGTCATTAAAATAAAAATATGATATAAACAGCTTCTTAAGCATTGTGTCCATTAGATATCACAGTAGCATCAGTCAATGTAATTGAATTTTTTGAATGTACAATACATGAATTATCTTATTTAAATATGAGCAACTGAATTCATACAAAAACATCCCTCTATATGATCTTACTAACAACAGTGGGTAAATTATCGTTCATTTTGGCTTTGTATAACACACATTTTGAATGAGACAAGAAGCATAGAACATTCTTAAAAAATACTAAAACCAGATGTGAAAATCACTTCATTTGAAAGAAGACCTAAATATCTCAGTAACTGAGAGATGAAATTGGTAAATGCACTTGTCATGTCATAAAGTGATTAAGACATTATAATGAAAGTGTTAGAATCCAGTAGAGTGAAATGAGACACATTAAGAAAGCCCCCTGACCTCAGTACTCCATCTTTAGTCTGCATCCTAAAACGAGGGTGACTGGATCAAGACTGGGAGAAGGGGCTGGAAAACGCTAGAATGTCAGAAAAATTAGAAAATGCTGAACTGCCCCTCCAGCCATGATAGCAACTCAATAATAACACAAATTCCTCTTCAGATTGGCATTCAAAAATGTCAGTCTTAGAAAAATAATCATTGTATTGACCTCTTCAAGGGCTGCCTGTAGCAGCTGAGGAAAAAGCAGGTGGGAAGTCATAGCTGCTACTCACATGGAGTTACTTTCCCCATTCTCCTGTCCCCAACGCTATTTTGCCCCAGTGTGCTTCCCCTCTCCTCTCCATTTACTTCATACCTCTGCTGTGATGCTCAACCACAGATGGGGTCACATGTTGTATGTTACATAATGAATGCCACATAGATGGGGTCACATGTTGTATGTCACATGTTGTAGGCCACATTATTGGGGTCACATGTTGTATGTTACATAATGAAGGCCACGTAGATGGGGTCACATGTTGTAGGCCACGTAGATGGGGTCACATGTTGTATGTCACATGTTGTAGGCTATATTAATGGGGTCACATGTTGTATGTCACATGATGAAGGCCACGTAGATGTGGTCACATGTTGTAGGCCACATAGATGGGGTCCAGCTGGTCGGCCAGGAAGCCGTCACGCAGGTGCATGCGCTGTTTCTCCCCGCGGGAGTTGATGGGTATGACCCCGGGGTCCACCACCACCACTACCCCCACGATCAGGTAGTGCTCCTCCAGGACCACGTTGGTCACCAGGGCCACCAGGTCCAGTGCCTCCTGCTCCGAGCCCTCCAGCTCCACCACCACCACCAGCAGGTTGGTCCAGGTGAACACCGCACTGAAGGGAAATCACATCAGGGAAGGAGGGTGATGAGGACAGAGAAGAAGAGAAGACAGAAACAATTATCAATGAGGCAATTTATCATTGTACCATATTCATACTCAAAACTATTCAGTGTATTCAACTGTTACACATCCTCCATCTCTTGCTTTACCCAGTGCAGTTACCAAACTACTTGCCTGTCAAAGTATCCAGTCATTCACCATGCTGTTAATAAATGTCTTCACTCTTCTAGTTATACATTACATCAGTCAGGGAAATGGTGTATATCGCAGTTTAGTTTTAATGAATGAAGTCAGGATTTTTACAGAAGAACTTTGAGATGAAAGCCATCCTTGAGGGTATAACAGCAACTCCTCACAACAGATCCAAATCTACAAGGTTCCCTCACAAAAGACTGTAAGGTCATAATGATGTTTTATGACCAGATAAAGCCATTTACGCATCAAGGTTAGCCATGCTGCTAAGTATATAATGGGCACAACAGGACCACTACAGTGTGAAGGAGATGCTTTGAGAGATGTATTACCACTCTGCGATGCTCTTGTGTGATCGAATGATGGACGTCTCGATGTCGATGGGGTGGTAACGCATACCCCTCAGCTCCAGGGTCTCATCCAGGGAGCCCACTACATAAAGCGCATCGTGCCGCTCTGTAACACAAACATACACAGGCATGCACAAACAGACGTTATCTGTGTTCACAGAAAAGTCATTTCTGCCCTTGTTGCCCTCCACTCACCTCCGCTAGCATCAGTCAGCTCCGTTCGGCGCAGGAAGCCCAGGTACCCTGTCCGTGCCCACACAGTCTGCGTGTCCCCGAAGCTGAGCCGGGTGTTGAAGTGGTCAGCATGCAGCACCTCCTCCCCGTACACAGTGTAGTATCCCGAGGCATTGTGGGGGCTACTCACCCAGATCTGGCAACAAGAAACGGCAACCTTGCAAGGTGAACATACCATTCACACACTCCCACAACACAGCAGTCATACAATCTGTTCACAAAATGGTCCATCAAACCATCCCCATTACCAATCTTCAGTCCTTCCATGGCACTACTGCTGTAAAGACCTTATTGTCCTATGCCAACTCACCTCACCAAGGTGTGAATCTCCCAGAGGCCCTTTGGTTTCTGTGTTTGCTATAATCACCTTCACCCCAGGCAGGATCTGAGATATGAGCACACATATAGAATCTTCACTTAACCATTTTTTCCTTACAGGGGAAAGCCAATTAGACGTTGGCATGGAATAGCAATATCATTTTGATCATATCTTGACTGTCACCTTTCCAGATTCCATCAGTGGCAGGCTGTGTGGAGACCCTCTCTCTACCAGACGCACCCTGAATTAAATAAACAAATACACACACATACACATAGATGTGCTCTTAGTGATATCTTAATGAGATGATCTGTTAATGCTGCTGTGTCTCACACCAGCCCTTTAGGAGGTGGTAAGGAGAGGAGTCATACCTGTCATGTCTCAAGGCTTTCATGTCCAGGTAGACAGTCGTGGGGTCTGGACCAGCTGTACCCTGGAGGAAGAGAGAGAGAGAGAGAGAGTGGACCATGATGCTCCACTGGAAGGTGGGTCAGGGGGAGGTGTATCAGCCAATGCAGTGCTGTTATGTAAGTGGAACTACGTATGAAACGGGATGACAGGATTCCAAAAATGTCAGTAAGGATACATCAAGAAGGATCTTTGCTTGCATGGCAGCCCCAAAAGTAGCATATGGCCCCTCTCACAACCATCCTATGGCCCCTCCCTAAACCAGGCAATGGCCCCTTAGCCAAATCCCCCCATGGCATGACCCCCCAAACAGCTCATGGCTTTCTCTGATCAAACAACATGCATGACGTGTAGAGCTATCACTTGATGTGGCACTGCATTTTTAGATTTATCACTAAACAAATGAGCTGTCATCACAGTTTACCACTGAATTAAAAATGGCCAAAGCATTGCATTACCACATCATGATTTCTGAAGAACCTTCACTGGCTGTCAGGAACCTCACTTATATTTACTGTCCTATTAACTGCAAGCTGGGTTCCCCACATTCAACATTATAGAAAATTAATAGCAAAAATCATAGCTTTGTACTGTTCATTCAGTCACATCTTTATTCCAACTTTGTCAGAACTTCTGTTTTAAAATGCTCTTCCCACAGGGATCATGATGTATCGTTTTATGTTAGGGGGTTCAAAATGGCTCTTCCCTGCAATATGGGTAATCTTATCCCTGAACACAGTGCTTTTATGCTCAGGCTTTATATCTGCAAGGATATAAAAATCCCTGGCATTGATCACTGGGGATCACAACGGTAAAGCTGAGGCAGATGTGCGCGCGCACACACACACACACACACACACACACACACACACCCGTACACACACATACACCCGCACACACACACACACACACACACACCCGTACACACACATACACCCGCACACACACACACACACACACACACACACACACACACACACACACACACACCCACACACATACACCCGCACACACACACACACACCCGTACACACACATACACCCGCAC